>CM056196.1:50990736-51025762 GCA_029692085.1 Gymnothorax javanicus
TTTGGATGTCTGTCAAATGAATAAAAAATTGCTTTCGAAATGTTACGTGTTGTGGTTCTTGTGGTTGTTTAATCAGACCAGAAAAATTGTGAAAGAAGAACTGTTATGGTCATTGCAAAATTGGTTCTTTTTTGTTTTTGATGCATGTTTGACTGCATTCGCTCAAAGGCATAATTCAGTATTGACAAGTAAGGACACAAAATCATTTTGAACTTGACCTGCAGTAGAACAAATACCAATTGTAATGCCGGTAAAATCCTTTGGCGCTGATATGCGTATTTTTAACTGCCATGCAAAGTGCAGATTGACCGATACTTTTTCTGAAAATCCTCTCAGAGGGTGTGATGATGCCATTTATTGTTTTCGTTTTTATTTTTCTGTAGTGCGATCGATTTTCTTCGAGCATTTGCGTTGGATTCATCGGGACTCAAGTGATAGAATTCAGGTAAGATAACCATTATATGTATTCAGCTTTTTGCCTCAGAGAAATCACCTTCAAATTTAAAAAATGTGCCCTTTTCAAAATTGAAATGTGATTGTTTTTGAAGAATTGCATTTTTTTTTTTTTTTTTCTTTTTGTGTAATACATCATAAATCTGCCAGCCTGTTTTAAAATCAAATTATACACAGAATATGGTCATGATTAAAATGCATTGTCGTCAGCATGTATTATTTTACCACGCCTACACCATGACTTTTCATATTCCAACTGTTAATCTTGCATTGAGATAAATTTTCTTTTTAGTCTATTTATTGTATGTGTTTTGATTGCCATTAATTAGCGAAAGGCAAGGGGGACAGGTGCAGAGGTGGCACTGGTTTTTCGAGGTCAGTTCTGAATCACTGCCCAGCGTTGATGTTGTTCTCAAGACCGTGATGACAGCAGTTTCTGACTCAAATTCACCTTGACTGAAGAGTTCAATTTATCCTTTGTCCGTGATTCCATCGTAGTGATATGTAAGTTTCTTTTCCATAATCAGTACTCATATATTTGTGAATATACGCATCAAAGTTAAATGCACAACAGGAGGATTTTTAGTCACTGTTTCCTTGCTCCTGTTTTTTCCATGATTTTATCATGTTTTGACAAAAAGTCATGCAATTTCTCGTATTTTTTGATTTGTCTGAATTATTTACAAAGCAGAACAATAACCCTTTCTACTTTTTTTTACACTATGTGTACTGCAGCTCCGACACATTCACCACCTCTGAGTCTCCTTCCTCTGGAGCCACCTGTAACAACTACAACAGTGCTTCCTTCTGCAGTTGTAAAACTTGAAGCAATTTTGGAGGTGTCATTCCAGCGTGAGTTTGAAAACCAGCAATCAAGGGAATTTGAGGAACTAGCAAACAGAGTTTCAGGATTTGTGAGTAAAATTTTGATCCCTTTACTCTATGTCTTTTGATGTATGATGGGCTTTGTGTGTACTATTTTATGCCTCGGTCTGGCGGACGCATGGATTTTTCATTCGTGCGTTCTCTGCGTTTTAGCCGTGGGTGAGAGTCGTATAGGGCGTGGAGGTAAAAAAAAAGTAGCAGTCAACTCGTAAGGCAGGAGTAAGAACCACGAAGTCGTGCCGTGCTGCCCTTAGCGCGACGTAAAAGTTCACAGCAAGACTCTTGCGATTTGGCACATCCGTGCTTCATAGAGGTAATGGGGAGGGCGTGCAGCAGTCTTGCGACAGCTGCACCGCGCGTTTCTATACCCCCAGCAGTGCTCGGACGTTGTACTTATTTTATGCGTTGTGTGTGTGCATCCGTCTTATTTCACTCTCAGGGGAAACTTGTGGTCCACTTGCGTCCACCTTGCTGCGGCGTCGCGGCGTGGACAAAGCGGTTTTATTACCACAACCAGTAAACGCGCATCTGACCTGCGTGTTCTCACGTGCTCCTTGAGTCGGGAGCAAGTGAAACTGCCCCTTGGCCTTTCTCTGGAAATCGTAGAGTTTTTTGTGCATGATCAAAATCCATAAATGCGTGCTTATTGGCAGTCTGCGGGCTCAAAATTTTGCAAGAAGAACATCGCGGCCCGTGAGTTCCGTGGTGTTTTTTGCTGTAGATCGTCGAGGTGGAAATCACGGTCGGTTGTGACCGAGACTTTACTTGATCTGCAATCAATGGTTTTCATATCAGGGAATGCTTTGCAATGCCTTGTCTCCAGAAACCATGCAATATTGAGCTTTATAGAATCAATGTGGCGTTGTTTGTGTTGTAAAATCTTTGCTGTGTTTGTAGATTCTGCAGGTTGAGGAAGGATATTTACTGCACTGCCCGCACCATATTACACTTCAAACAGAGAAGTGAAAGAATGTTTTGGATGTCTGTCAAATGAATAAAAAATTGCTCGAAATGTTACGTGTTGTGGTTCTTGTGGTTGTTTAATCAGACCAGAAAAATTGTGAAAAGAAGAACTGTTATGGTCATTGCAAAATTGGTTCTTTTTGTTTTTGATGCATGTTTGACTGCATTCGCTCAAAGGCATAATTCAGTATTGACAAGTAAGGACACAAAATCATTTGAACTTGACCTGCAGTAGAACAAATACCAATTGTAATGCCGGTAAAATCCTTTGGCGCTGATATGCGTATTTTTAACTGCCATGCAAAGTGCAGATTGACCGATACTTTTTCTGAAAATCCTCTCCAGAGGTGTGATGATGCCATTTATTGTTTTCGTTTTTATTTTTCTGTAGTGCGATGCGATTTTCTTCCGAGCATTTGCCGTTGGATTCATCGGGACTCAAGTGATAGAATTCAGGTAAGATAACCATTATATGTATTCAGCTTTTTTGCCTCAGAGAAATCACCTTCAAATTTAAAAATGTGCCCTTTTCAAAATTGAAATGTGATTGTTTTTGAAGAATTGCATTTTTTTTCTTTTTTTCTTTTTGTGTAATACATCATAAATCTGCCAGCCTGTTTTAAAATCAAATTATACACAGAATATGGTCATGATTAAAATGCATTGTCGTCAGCATGTATTATTTTTACCACGCCTACACCATGACTTTTCATATTCCAACTGTTAATCTTGCATTGAGATAAATTTTCTTTTTAGTCTATTTATTGTATGTGTTTTGATTGCCATTAATTAGCGAAAGGCAAGGGGGGACAGGTGCAGAGGTGGCACTGGTTTTCAACGAGTCCAGTTCTGAATCACTGCCCAGCGTTGATGTTGTTCTCAAGACCGTGATGACAGCAGTTTCTGACTCAAATTCCACCTTGACTGAAGAGTTCAATTTATCCTTTGTCCGTGATTCCATCGTAGTGATATGTAAGTTTCTTTTTCCATAATCAGTACTCATATATTTGTGAATGTCGCATCAAAGTTAAATGCACAACAGGAGGATTTTAGTCACTGTTTCCTTGCTCCTGTTTTTTCCATGATTTTATCATGTTTTGACAAAAAGTCATGCAATTTCTCGTATTTTTGATTTGTCTGAATTATTTACAAGCAGAACAATAACCCTTTCTACTCTTTTTACACTATGTGTACTGCAGCTCCCGACACATTCACCACCTCTGAGTCTCCTTCCTCTGGAGCCACCCTAAGCAACTACAACAGTGCTTCCTTCTGCAGTTGTAAAACTTGAAGCAATTTTGGAGGTGTCATTCCAGCGTGAGTTTGAAAACCAGCAATCAAGGGAATTTGAGGAACTAGCAAACAGAGTTTCAGGATTTGTGAGTAAAATTTTGATCCCTTTACTCTATGTCTTTTTGATGTATGATGGGCTTTGTGTGTACTATTTTATGCCTCGGTCACAACCGGACGCATGGATTTTTTCATTCGTGCGTTCTCTGCGTTTTTAGCCGTAGGTGAGAGTCGTATAGGGCGTGGAGGTAAAAAAAAAAGCAGTCAACTTTCGTAAGGCAGGAGTAAGAACCACGAAGTCGTGCCGTGCTGCCCTTGAGCGCGACGTAAGAAGTTCACAGCAAGACTCTTGCGATTTGGCACATCCGTGCTTCATAGAGGTAATAAGGAGGGCGTGCAGCAGTCTTGCGACAGCTGCACACGCGTTTCTATACCCCAGCAGTGCTCGGACGTTGTACTTATTTTGTACGTTGTGTGTGTGCACCCGTCTTATTTCACTCTCAGGGAAACTTGTGGTCCACTTGCGTCCACCTTGCTGCGGCGTGCGGCGTGGACAAACGGTTTTATTACCACAACCAGTAAGAAAACGCACATCTGACCTGCGTGTTCCTCACGTGCTCCTTGAGTCGGGAGCAAGTGAAACTTGCCCCTTGGCCTTTCTCTGGAAATCGTAGAGTTTTTTGTGCATGATCAAAATCCATCGTACGTGCTTATTGGCAGTCTGCGGGCTCAAAATTTGCATAAAGAAGAACATCGCGACCCGTGAGTTCCGTGGTGTTTTTGCTGTAGATCGTCGAGGAGTGGAAGCACGGTCGGTTGTGACCGAGACTTTACTTGATCTGCAATCAATGGTTTTCATATCAGGGAATGCTTTGCAATGCCTTGTCTCCAAGAAACCATGCAATATTGAGCTTTATAGAATCAATGTGACGTTGTTTGTGTTGTAAAAATCTTTGCTGTGTTTGTAGATTCTGCAGGTTGAGGAAGGATATTTACTGCACTGCCCGCACCATATTACACTTCAAACAAGAGAAGTGAAAGAATGTTTTGGATGTCTGTCAAATGAATAAAAAATTGCTCGAAATGTTACGTGTTGTGGTTCTTGTGGTTGTTTAATCAGACCAGAAAAATTGTGAAAGAAGAACTGTTATGGTCATTGCAAAATTGGTTCTTTTTTGTTTTGATGCATGTTTGACTGCATTCGCTCAAAGGCATAATTCAGTATTGACAAGTAAGGACACAAAATCATTTGAACTTGACCTGCAGTAGAACAAATACCAATTGTAATGCCGGTAAAATCCTTTGACGCTGATATGCGTATTTTTTAACTGCCATGCAAAGTGCAGATTGACCGATACTTTTTCTGAAAATCCTCTCCAGAGGTGTGATGATGCCATTTATTGTTTTCGTTTTTATTTTTCTGTAGTGCGATCGATTTTCTTCGAGCATTTGCCGTTGGATTCATCGGGACTCAAGTGATAGAATTCAGGTAAGATAACCATTATATGTATTCAGCTTTTTGCCTCAGAGAAATCACCTTCAAATTTAAAAATGTGCCCTTTTCAAAATTGAAATGTGATTGTTTTTGAAGAATTGCATTTTTTTTCTTTTTTTCTTTTTGTGTAATACATCATAAATCTGCCAGCCTGTTTTAAAATCAAATTATACACAGAATATGGTCATGATTAAAATGCATTGTCGTCAGCATGTATTATTTTTACCACGCCTACACCATGACTTTTCATATTCCAACTGTTAATCTTGCATTGAGATAAATTTTTCTTTTTAGTCTATTTATTTATATGTGTTTTGATTGCCATTAATTAGCGAAAGGCAAGGGGGACAGGTGCAGAGGTGGCACTGGTTTTCAACGAGTCCAGTTCTGAATCACTGCCCAGCGTTGATGTTGTTCTCAAGACCGTGATGACAGCAGTTTCTGACTCAAATTCCACCTTGACTGAAGAGTTCAATTTATCCTTTGTCCGTGATTCCATCGTAGTGATATGTAAGTTTCTTTTTCCATAATCAGTACTCATATATTTGTGAATGTACGCATCAAAGTTAAATGCACAACAGGAGGATTTTAGTCACTGTTTCCTTGCTCCTGTTTTTTCCATGATTTTATCATGTTTTGACAAAAAGTCATGCAATTTCTCGTATTTTTGATTTGTCTGAATTATTTACAAGCAGAACAATAACCCTTTCTACTCTTTTTACACTATGTGTACTGCAGCTCGACACATTCACCACCTCTGAGTCTCCTTCCTCTGGAGCCACCTGTAAGCAACTACAACAGTGCTTCCTTCTGCAGTTGTAAAACTTGAAGCAATTTTGGAGGTGTCATTCCAGCGTGAGTTTGAAAACCAGCAATCAAGGGAATTTGAGGAACTAGCAAACAGAGTTTCAGGATTTGTGAGTAAAATTTTTGATCCCTTTACTCTATGTCTTTTTGATGTATGATGGGCTTTGTGTGTACTATTTTATGCCTCGGTCACAACCGGACGCATGGATTTTTCATTCGTGCGTTCTCTGCGTTTTTAGCCGTAGGTGAGAGTCGTATAGGACGTGGAGGTAAAAAAAAAAAGTAGCAGTCAACTCGTAAGGCAGGAGTAAGAACCACGAAGTCGTGCCGTGCTGCCCTTGAGCGCGACGTAAGAAGTTCACAGCAAGACTCTTGCGATTTGGCACATCCGTGCTTCATAGAGGTAATAAGGAGGGGCGTGCAGCAGTCTTGCGACAGCTGCACACGCGTTTCTATACCCCAGCAGTGCTCGGACGTTATACTTATTTTTGTCGTTGTGTGTGTGTGCATCCGTCTTATTTCACTCTCAGGGGAAACTTGTGGTCCACTTGCGTCCACCTTGCTGCGGCGTGCGGCGTGGACAAAGCGGTTTTATTACCACAACCAGTAAGAAAAACGCACATCTGACCTGCGTGTTCCTCACGTGCTCCTTGAGTCGGGGAGCAAGTGAAACTGCCCCTTGGCCTTTCTCTGGAAATCGTAGAGTTTTTTGTGCATGATCAAAATCCATAAATGCGTGCTTATTGGCAGTCTGCGGGCTCAAAATTTTTGCAAGAAGAACATCGCGGCCCGTGAGTTCCGTGGTGTTTTTGCTGTAGATCGTCGAGAGTGGAAATACGGTCGGTTGTGACCGAGACTTTACTTGATCTGCAATCAATGGTTTTCATATCAGGGAATGCTTTGCAATGCCTTGTCTCCAGAAACCATGCAATATTGAGCTTTATAGAATCAATGTGCGTTGTTTGTGTTGTAAAAATCTTTGCTGTGTTTGTAGATTCTGCAGGTTGAGGAAGGATATTTACTGCACTGCCCGCACCATATTACACTTCAAACAAGAGAAGTGAAAGAATGTTTTGGATGTCTGTCAAATGAATAAAAAAATTGCTCGAAATGTTACGTGTTGTGGTTCTTGTGGTTGTTTAATCAGACCAGAAAAATTGTGAAAGAAGAACTGTTATGGTCATTGCAAAATTGGTTCTTTTTTGTTTTGATGCATGTTTGACTGCATTCGCTCAAAGGCATAATTCAGTATTGACAAGTAAGGACACAAAATCATTTGAACTTGACCTGCAGTAGAACAAATACCAATTGTAATGCCCGGTAAAATCCTTTGGCGCTGATATCGTATTTTTAACTGCCATGCAAAGTGCAGATTGACCGATACTTTTTTTCTGAAAATCCTCTCCAGAGGTGTGATGATGCCATTTATTGTTTTCGTTTTTTATTTTTCTGTAGTGCGATGCGATTTTCTTCCGAGCATTTGCCGTTGGATTCATCGGGACTCAAGTGATAGAATTCAGGTAAGATAACCATTATATGTATTCAGCTTTTTGCCTCAGAGAAATCACCTTCAAATTTAAAAATGTGCCCTTTTCAAAATTGAAATGTGATTGTTTTTGAAGAATTGCATTTTTTTTCTTTTTTCTTTTTGTGTAATACATCATAAATCTGCCAGCCTGTTTTAAAATCAAATTATACACAGAATATGGTCATGATTAAAATGCATTGTCGTCAGCATGTATTATTTTTACCACGCCTACACCATGACTTTTCATATTCCAACTGTTAATCTTGCATTGAGATAAATTTTCTTTTTAGTCTATTTATTGTATGTGTTTTGATTGCCATTAATTAGCGAAAGGCAAGGGGGGACAGGTGCAGAGGTGGCACTGGTTTTCAACGAGTCCAGTTCTGAATCACTGCCCAGCGTTGATGTTGTTCTCAAGACCGTGATGACAGCAGTTTCTGACTCAAATTCCACCTTGACTGAAGAGTTCAATTTATCCTTTGTCCGTGATTCCATCGTAGTGATATGTAAGTTTCTTTTTCCATAATCAGTACTCATATATTTGTGAATATCGCATCAAAGTTAAATGCACAACAGGAGGATTTTAGTCACTGTTTCCTTGCTCCTGTTTTTTCCATGATTTTATCATGTTTTTGACAAAAAGTCATGCAATTTCTCGTATTTTTGATTTGTCTGAATTATTTACAAGCAGAACAATAACCCTTTCTACTCTTTTTACACTATGTGTACTGCAGCTCCGACACATTCACCACCTCTGAGTCTCCTTCCTCTGGAGCCACCCTCAAGCAACTACAACAGTGCTTCCTTCTGCAGTTGTAAAACTTGAAGCAATTTTGGAGGTGTCATTCCAGCGTGAGTTTGAAAACCAGCAATCAAGGGAATTTGAGGAACTAGCAAACAGAGTTTCAGGATTTGTGAGTAAAATTTTTGATCCCTTTACTCTATGTCTTTTTGATGTATGATGGGCTTTGTGTGTACTATTTTATGCCTCGGTCACAACCGGACGCATGGATTTTTCATTCGTGCGTTCTCTGCGTTTTTAGCCGTAGGTGAGAGTCGTATAGGACGTGGAAAAAAAAAAAAGTAGCAGTCAACTCGTAAGGCAGGAGTAAGAACCACGAAGTCGTGCCGTGCTGCCCTTGAGCGCGACGTAAGAAGTTCACAGCAAGACTCTTGCGATTTGGCACATCCGTGCTTCATAGAGGTAGTAAGGAGGGCGTGCAGCAGTCTTGCGACAGCTGCACCGCAGCGTTTCTATACCCCAGCAGTGCTCGGACGTTGTACTTATTTTATGCGTTGTGTGTGTGCACCCGTCTTATTTCACTCTCAGGGGAAACTTGTGGTCCACTTGCGTCCACCTTGCTGCGGCGTGCGGCGTGGACAAACGGTTTTATTACCACAACCAGTAAACGCACATCTGACCTGCGTGTTCCTCACGTGCTCCTTGAGTCGGGAGCAAGTGAAACTTGCCCCTTGGCCTTTCTCTGGAAATCGTAGAGTTTTTGTGCATGATCAAAATCCATAAATGCGTGCTTATTGGCAGTCTGCGGGCTCAAAATTTTGCAAGAAGAACATGCGCGACCCGTGAGTTCCGTGGTGTTTTTGCTGTAGATCGTCGAGGAGTGGAAAGTACGGTCGGTTGTGACCGAGACTTTACTTGATCTGCAATCAATGGTTTTCATATCAGGGAATGCTTTGCAATGCCTTGTCTCCAGAAACCATGCAATATTGAGCTTTATAGAATCAATGTGGCGTTGTTTGTGTTGTAAAAATCTTTGCTGTGTTTGTAGATTCTGCAGGTTGAGGAAGGATATTTACTGCACTGCCCGCACCATATTACACTTCAAACAAGAGAAGTGAAAGAATGTTTTGGATGTCTGTCAAATGAATAAAAAATTGCTCGAAATGTTACGTGTTGTGGTTCTTGTGGTTGTTTAATCAGACCAGAAAAATTGTGAAAGAAGAACTGTTATGGTCATTGCAAAATTGGTTCTTTTTTTGTTTTGATGCATGTTTGACTGCATTCGCTCAAAGGCATAATTCAGTATTGACAAGTAAGGACACAAAATCATTTGAACTTGACCTGCAGTAGAACAAATACCAATTGTAATGCCGGTAAAATCCTTTGGCGCTGATATCGTATTTTAACTGCCATGCAAAGTGCAGATTGACCGATACTTTTTCTGAAAATCCTCTCCAGAGGTGTGATGATGCCATTTATTGTTTTCGTTTTTATTTTTCTGTAGTGCGATGCGATTTTCTTCCGAGCATTTGCCGTTGGATTCATCGGGACTCAAGTGATAGAATTCAGGTAAGATAACCATTATATGTATTCAGCTTTTTTGCCTCAGAGAAATCACCTTCAAATTTAAAAATGTGCCCTTTTCAAAATTGAAATGTGATTGTTTTGAAGAATTGCATTTTTTTTTCTTTTTTTCTTTTTGTGTAATACATCATAAATCTGCCAGCCTGTTTTAAAATCAAATTATACACAGAATATGGTCATGATTAAAATGCATTGTCGTCAGCATGTATTATTTTTACCACGCCTACACCATGACTTTTCATATTCCAACTGTTAATCTTGCATTGAGATAAATTTTCTTTTTAGTCTATTTATTGTATGTGTTTTGATTGCCATTAATTAGCGAAAGGCAAGGGGGGACAGGTGCAGAGGTGGCACTGGTTTTCAACGAGTCCAGTTCTGAATCACTGCCCAGCGTTGATGTTGTTCTCAAGACCGTGATGACAGCAGTTTCTGACTCAAATTCCACCTTGACTGAAGAGTTCAATTTATCCTTTGTCCGTGATTCCATCGTAGTGATATGTAAGTTTCTTTTTCCATAATCAGTACTCATATATTTGTGAATGTACGCATCAAAGTTAAATGCACAACAGGAGGATTTTAGTCACTGTTTCCTTGCTCCTGTTTTTTTCCATGATTTTATCATGTTTTGACAAAAAGTCATGCAATTTCTCGTATTTTTGATTTGTCTGAATTATTTACAAGCAGAACAATAACCCTTTCTACTCTTTTTTACACTATGTGTACTGCAGCTCCGACACATTCACCACCTCTGAGTCTCCTTCCTCTGGAGCCACCTGTAAGCAACTACAACAGTGCTTCCTTCTGCAGTTGTAAAACTTGAAGCAATTTTGGAGGTGTCATTCCAGCGTGAGTTTGAAAACCAGCAATCAAGGGAATTTGAGGAACTAGCAAACAGAGTTTCAGGATTTGTGAGTAAAATTTTTGATCCCTTTACTCTATGTCTTTTTGATGTATGATGGGCTTTGTGTGTACTATTTTATGCCTCGGTCACAACCGGACGCATGGATTTTTCATTAAATGCGTTCTCTCGTTTTTAGCCGTAGGTGAGAGTCGTATAGGGCGTGGAGGTAAAAAAAAAAGTAGCAGTCAACTCGTAAGGCAGGAGTAAGAACCCGAAGTCGTGCCGTGCTGCCCTTGAGCGGCGTAAAAGTTCACAGCAAGACTCTTGCGATTTGGCACATCCGTGCTTCATAGAGGTAATGGGGAGGGCGTGCAGCAGTCTTGCGACAGCTGCACCGCAGCGTTTCTATACCCCAGCAGTGCTCGGACGTTGTACTTATTTTTACGTTGTTGTGTGTGCATCCGTCTTATTTCACTCTCAGGGGAAACTTGTGGTCACCGTCCACCTTGCTGCGGCGTCGCGGCGTGGACAAAGCGGTTTTATTACCACAACCAGTAAAACGCACATCTGACCTGCGTGTTCCTCACGTGCTCCTTGAGTCGGGAGCAAGTGAAACTTGCCCTTGGCCTTTCTCTGGAAATCGTAGAGTTTTTGTGCATGATCAAAATCCATCGTGCGTGCTTATTGGCAGTCTGCGGGCTCAAAATTTTGCAAGAAGAAGAACATGCGCGACCCGTGAGTTCCGTGGTGTTTTTGCTGTAGATCGTCCGAGGTGGAAATACGGTCGGTTGTGACCGAGACTTTACTTGATCTGCAATCAATGGTTTTCATATCAGGGAATGCTTTGCAATGCCTTGTCTCCAAGAAACCATGCAATATTGAGCTTTATAGAATCAATGTGACGTGTAAAAATTTGTGTGTTAAAAATTCTTTGCTGTGTTTGTAGATTCTGCAGGTTGAGGAAGGATATTTACTGCACTGCGTCTGTCAATTTTGGATGTCTTCAAACAATAAAAAAAAAAGAATGTTTTTGGTTGTCTGTCAAATGAATAAAAAATTGCTGAAAAAAGAACTGTTATGTTGTCATTTCTTGTGGTTCTTTTTAATCAGACCAGAAAAATGCATTGCTCAAAGGCAGAATTCAGTATGGTCATTGCAAAAGGACAAAAATTTTTGTTTTGATGCATGTTTGACTGCATTCGCTCAATGGCATAATTCAGTATTGACAAGTAAGGACACAAAATCATTTGAACTTGACCTGCAAAAAACAAATACCAATTGTAATGATGATAAAATTTTTTGTTTGATATTTTTATTTTTAACTGCCATGCAAAGTGCAGATTGACCCGAGCTTTTTGCTGTTGGATTCTCCAGAGGTGTGATGATGCCATTTATTGTTTTCGTTTTTATTTTTATGTATTCAGCTTTTTTGCCTCAGAGAAATCACCTTCAAATTCGAGCATTTGCCGTGATTTTTCGGGAAAATTGAATTGTGATTGTTTTTGAAACCATTATATGTTTTCTTTTTTGCCTTTTTGTGAAATCATCCTAAAATTTAAAAATGTGCCCTTTTTAAAATTCAAATTATTGTTTTTGAATATGGCATTTTTTCTTTTTTTTTTTTTTGTGTGTAATACATCATAAATCTGCCAGCCTGTTTTAACTTTTCAAATTATACTGTTAATATGGTCATTGATTAAAATGCATTTTTAGTCTATTTATTTTATGTGTTTTACACCATTACTTTTCATAAGGCAAGGGGGGACATCTTGCATTGAGACTGGTTTTTTTTTAGTCTATTTCTGAATCACTGTTTTGATTTGATGTTGTTCTCAAGGGGGGGACAGGTGCAGTGATGGGACAGTTTCTGACTCAAATTCACCTTGTTTGAAGAGTTCGTTGATGTTGTTCTGATTCCCGAATGACATGTAAGTTTGTTGTTCTCAAGACGTGATGAAAGTTTTCCACCTTGACTGAAGAGTTCAATTTATCCTTTGTCCGTGATTCCATCGTAGTGATATGTAAGTTTCTTTTTCCATAATCAGTACTCATATATTTGTGAATGCACAAAGTTTAAATGCACAACAGGAGGATTTTAGTCACTGTTTCCTTGCTCCTGTTTTTTCCATGATTTTATCATGTTTTGACAAAAAGTCATGCAATTTCTCGTATTTTTGATTTGTCTGAATTATTTACAAGCAGAACAATAACCCTTTCTACTCTTTTTTTTACACTATGTGTACTGCAGCTCCTCGACACATTCACCACCTCTGAGTCTCCTTCCTCTGGAGCCACCTACTTAGCAACTACAACAGTGCTTCCTTCTGCAGTTGTAAAACTTGAAGCAATTTTGGAGGTGTCATTCCAGCGTGAGTTTGAAAACCAGCAATCAAGGGAATTTGAGGAACTAGCAAACAGAGTTTTGTGAGTAAAATTTTTGATCCCTGGACTCTAAAATTTTGTCTTTTTGATGTATGATGGGCTTTGTGTGTACTATTTTATGCCTCGGTCACAACCGGACGCATGGATTTTTTTTCATTATGTCGTTTCATTTTAGCCGTGGGCTTTGAGTGTACTATAGGGCGTGGAGGTAAAAAAAAAGTAGCGATCAATTCGTAAGGCAGGAGTAAGAACCCGAAGTCGTGCCGTGCTGCCCTGGAGCGTGGAGGTAAAAAAAAAGTTCACAGCAAGACTCTTGCGATTTGGCACATCCGTGCTTCATAGAGGTAAGTAAGGGAGGGCGTGCAGCAGTCTTGCGACAGCTGCATGCCGCGTTTTATACCCCAGCAGTGCTCGGACGTTGTACTTATTTTTGCGTTGTGTGTGTGCATCCGTCTTATTTCACTCTCAGAAACTTGGTGGTCCTTGCGTCCACCTTGCTGCGGCGTGCGGCGTGGACCGTCGTTTTTACCATTACCACAACCAGTAAGAAAACGCACATCTGACCTGCGTGTTCGTGGACAAACGTGCTCCTTGAGTCAGGGAGCAAGTGAAACTTGCCCCTTGGCCTTTCTCTGGAAATCGTAGAGTTTTTTGTGCATGATCAAAATCCATAAATGCGTGCTTATTGGCAGTCTGCGGGCTCAAATTTTGCAAAGAAGAACATGCGCGACCCGTGAGTTCCGTGGTGTTTTTGCTGTAGATCGTCGAGGAGTGGAAATACGGTCGGTTGTGACCGAGACTTTACTTGATCTGCAATCAATGGTTTTCATATCAGGGAATGCTTTGCAATGCCTTGTCTCCAGAAACCATGCAATATTGAGCTTTATAGAATCAATGTGACGTTGTTTGTGTTGTAAAATCTTTGCTGTGTTTGTAGATTCTGCAGGTTGAGGAAGGATATTTACTGCACTGCCCGCACCATATTACACTTCAAACAAAGTGAAAAGATGTCTGTATTTACACTTCTGACAAAGTGAAAAGAATGTTTTGGATGTCTGTCAAATGAATAAAAAATTGCTCGAAATGTTACGTGTTGTGGTTCTTGTGGTTGTTTAATCAGACCAGAAAAATTTGAAAAAGAAGAACTGTTATGGTCATTGCAAAATTGGTTTCTTTTTGTTTGATGCATGTTTGACTGCATTCGCTCAAAGGCATAATTCAGTATTGACAAGTAAGGACACAAAATCATTTGAACTTGACCTGCAGTAGAACAAATACCAATTGTAATGCCGGTAAAATCCTTTGGCGCTGATATCGTATTTTTTAACTGCCATGCAAAGTGTGCAGATTGACCGATACTTTTTTCTGAAAATCCTCTCCAGAGGTGTGATGATGCCATTTATTGTTTTCGTTTTTATTTTTTTCTGTAGTGCGATGCGATTTTCTTCCGAGCATTTGCCGTTGGATTCATCGGGACTCAAGTGATAGAATTCAGGTAAGATAACCATTATATGTATTCAGCTTTTTTTGCCTCAGAGAAATCACCTTCAAATTTAAAAATGTGCCCTTTTCAAAATTGAAATGTGATTGTTTTTGAAGAATTGCATTTTTTTCTTTTTTTTTTTTTTTGTGTAATACATCATAAATCTGCCAGCCTGTTTTAAAATCAAATTATACACAGAATATGGTCATGATTAAAATGCATTGTCGTCAGCATGTATTATTTTTACCACGCCTACACCATGACTTTTCATATTCCAACTGTTAATCTTGCATTGAGATAAATTTTTTTTTAGTCTATTTATTGTATGTGTTTTGATTGCCATTAATTAGCGAAAGGCAAGGGGGACAGGTGCAGAGGTGGCACTGGTTTTCAACGAGTCCAGTTCTGAATCACTGCCCAGCGTTGATGTTGTTCTCAAGACCGTGATGACAGCAGTTTCTGACTCAAATTCCACCTTGACTGAAGAGTTCAATTTATCCTTTGTCCGTGATTCCATCGTAGTGATATGTAAGTTTCTTTTTCCATAATCAGTACTCATATATTTGTGAATGTACGCATCAAAGTTAAATGCACAACAGGAGGATTTGTAGTCACTGTTTCCTTGCTCCTGTTTTTTCCATGATTTTATCATGTTTTGACAAAAAGTCATGCAATTTCTCGTATTTTTGATTTGTCTGAATTATTTACAAGCAGAACAATAACCCTTTCTACTCTTTTTACACTATGTGTACTGCAGCTCCCGACACATTCACCACCTCTGAGTCTCCTTCCTCTGGAGCCACCCTAAAAGCAACTACAACAGTGCTTCCTTCTGCAGTTGTAAAACTTGAAGCAATTTTGGAGGTGTCATTCCAGCGTGAGTTTGAAAACCAGCAATCAAGGGAATTTGAGGAACTAGCAAACAGAGTTTCAGGATTTGTGAGTAAAATTTTTGATCCCTTTTTCTATGTCTTTTTTTGATGTATGATGGGCTTTGTGTGTACTATTTTATGCCTCGGTCACAACCGGACGCATGGATTTTTCATTCGTGCGTTCTCTGAATTTTTTAGCCGTAGTAGGTGAGAGTCGTATAGGGCGTGGAGGTAAAAAAAAAGTAGCAGTCAACTCGTAAGGCAGGAGTAAGAACCACGAAGTCGTGCCGTGCTGCCCTTGAGCGCGACGTAAAAGTTCACAGCAAGACTCTTGCGATTTGGCACATCCGTGCTTCATAGAGTAGTAATGGGAGGGCGTGCAGCAGTCTTGCGACAGCTGCTGCAGCGTTTCTATACCCCAGCAGTGCTCGGACGTTGTACTTATTTTTGTGCGTTGTGTGTGTGCATCCCGTCTTATTTCACTCTCTCAGGGGAAACTTGTGGTCACTGTGTGTCCACCTTGCTGCGGCGTGCGGCGTGGACAAGCGGTTTTATTACCACAACCAGTAAGAAAACGCACATCTGACCCTGCGTGTTCCTCACGTGCTCCTTGAGTCGGGGAGCAAGTGAAACTTGCCCTTGGCCTTTCTCTGGAAATCGTAGAGTTTTTTGTGCATGATCAAAATCCATCGTGCGTGCTTATTGGCAGTCTGCGGGCTCAAAATTTAAAGAAGAACATGCGCGGCCCGTGAGTTCCGTGGTGTTTTTTGCTGTAGATACGTCGAGAGTGGAAATACGTCGGTTGTGACCCGAGACTTACTTGATCTGCAATCAATGGTTTTCATATCAGGGAATGCTTTGCAATGCCTTGTCTCCAAGAAACCATGCAATATTCCTTGGCTTTATAGAATCAATGTGGCGTTGTTTGTGTTGTAAAAATCTTTGCTGTGTTTGTAGATTCTGCAGGTTTGAGAAGGATATTTACTGCACTGCCCGCACCATATTACACTTCAAACAAGAGAAGTGAAAGAATGTTTTGGATGTCTGTCAAATGAATAAAAAAAAATTGCTCGAAATGTTACGTGTTGTGGTTCTTGTGGTTGTTTAATCAGACCAGAAAAATTGTGAAAAGAAGAACTGTTATGGTCATTGCAAAATTGGTTCTTTTTTGTTTGATGCATGTTTGACTGCATTGCTCAAAGGCATAATTCAGTATTGACAGATGCATGTTTGAGGCATAATTCAGTAATTCAAATTGACAATTAAGGACACAAAATCATTTGAACTTGACCTGCAGTAGAACAAATACCAATTGTAATGCCCGGTAAAATCCTTTGACGCTGATATCGTATTTTTTAACTGCCATGCAAAGTGCAGATTGACCGATACTTTTTTCTGAAAATCCTCTCCAGAGGTGTGATGATGCCATTTATTGTTTTCGTTTTTATTTTTCTGTAGTGCGATGCGATTTTCTTCCGAGCATTTGCCGTTGGATTCATCGGGACTCAAGTGATAGAATTCAGGTAAGATAACCATTATATGTATTCAGCTTTTTTGCCTCAGAGAAATCACCTTCAAATTTAAAAATGTGCCCTTTTCAAAATTGAAATGTGATTGTTTTTGAAGAATTGCATTTTTTTTCTTTTTTTCTTTTTGTGTAATACATCATAAATCTGCCAGCCTGTTTTAAAATCAAATTATACACAGAATATGGTCATGATTAAAATTTTTTTTTCAGCATGTATTATTTTTATACGCCTACACCATGACTTTTCATATTCAACTGTTAATCTTGCATTGAGATAAATTTTTTATTTTTAGTCTTTTTACACCATGATGTTTTGATTGCCATTAATTTGCATTGAGGCAAGGGGGACAGGTGCAGAGGTGGCACTGGTTTGCCATTAAGTCAGTTCTGAATCACTGCCCAGCGTTGATGTTGTTTCTCAAGACCGTTGTTGATGCTGCAGCTCCGACACATTCACCACCTCTGAGTCTCCTTCCTCTGGAGCCACCTACTTAAGCAACTACAACAGTGCTTCCTTCTGCAGTTGTAAAACTTGAAGCAATTTTGGAGGTGTCATTCCAGCGTGAGTTTGAAAACCAGCAATCAAGGGAATTTGAGGAACTAGCAAACAGAGTTTCAGGATTTGTGAGTAAAATTTTTGATCCCTTTACTCTATGTCTTTTTGATGTATGATGGGCTTTGTGTGTACTATTTTATGCCTCGGTCACAACCGGACGCATGGATTTTTCATTCGTGCGTTCTCTGCGTTTTTAGCCGTAGGTGAGAGTCGTATAGGACGTGGAGGTAAAAAAAAAAGTAGCAGTCAACTCGTAAGGCAGGAGTAAGAACCACGAAGTCGTGCCGTGCTGCCCTTGAGCGCGACGTAAGAAGTTCACAGCAAGACTCTTGCGATTTGGCACATCCGTGCTTCATAGAGGTAGTAGGAGGGCGTGCAGCAGTCTTGCGACAGCTGCACACGCGTTTCTATACCCCAGCAGTGCTCGGACGTTGTACTTATTTTTTATGCGTTGTGTGTGTGCACCCGTCTTATTTCACTCTCAGGGGAAACTTGTGGTCCACTTGCGTCCACCTTGCTGCGACGTGCGACGTGGACAAACGGTTTTATTACCACAACCAGTAAGAAAACGCACATCTGACCTGCGTGTTCCTCACGTGCTCCTTGAGTCGGGAGCAAGTGAAACTTGCCCCTTGGCCTTTCTCTGGAAATCGTAGAGTTTTTTGTGCATGATCAAAATCCATCGTACGTGCTTATTGGCAGTCTGCGGGCTCAAAATTTGCAAGAAGAACATGCGCGCCCGTGAGTTCCGTGGTGTTTTTTGCTGTAGATACGTCGAGGAGTGGAAGTACGGTCGGTTGTGACCGAGACTTTACTTGATCTGCAATCAATGGTTTTCATATCAGGGAATGCTTTGCAATGCCTTGTCTCCAAGAAACCATGCAATATTGAGCTTTATAGAATCAATGTGACGTTGTTTGTGTTGTAAAAATCTTTGCTGTGTTTGTAGATTCTGCAGGTTGAGGAAGGATATTTACTGCACTGCCCGCACCATATTACACTTCAAACAAGAGAAGTGAAAGAATGTTTTGGATGTCTGTCAAATGAATAAAAAAATTGCTCGAAATGTTACGTGTTGTGGTTCTTGTGGTTGTTTAATCAGACCAGAAAAATTGTGAAAGAAGAACTGTTATGGTCATTGCAAAATTGGTTCTTTTTTGTTTTGATGCATGTTTGACTGCATTCGCTCAAAGGCATAATTCAGTATTGACAAGTAAGGACACAAAATCATTTGAACTTGACCTGCAGTAGAACAAATACCAATTGTAATGCCCGGTAAAATCCTTTGACGCTGATATGCGTATTTTTTTTTTTTTTGCAAAGTGCAGATTGACCGATACTTTTTTCTGAAAATCCTCTCCAGAGGTGTGATGATGCCATTTATTGTTTTCGTTTTTATTTTTCTGTAGTGCGATGCGATTTTCTTCCGAGCATTTGCCGTTGGATTCATCGGGACTCAAGTGATAGAATTCAGGTAAGATAACCATTATATGTATTCAGCTTTTTGCCTCAGAGAAATCACCTTCAAATTTAAAAATGTGCCCTTTTCAAAATTGAAATGTGATTGTTTTTGAAGAATTGCATTTTTTTTTTTTTTTTTTTTTTTGTGTAATACATCATAAATCTGCCAGCCTGTTTTAAAATCAAATTATACACAGAATATGGTCATGATTAAAATGCATTGTCGTCAGCATGTATTATTTTTACCACGCCTACACCATGACTTTTCATATTCCAACTGTTAATCTTGCATTGAGATAAATTTTCTTTTTAGTCTATTTATTGTATGTGTTTTGATTGCCATTAATTAGCGAAAAGGCAAGGGGGACAGGTGCAGAGGTGGCACTGGTTTTCAACGAGTCCAGTTCTGAATCACTGCCCAGCGTTGATGTTGTTCTCAAGACCGTGATGACAGCAGTTTCTGACTCAAATTCCACCTTGACTGAAGAGTTCAATTTATCCTTTGTCCGTGATTCCATCGTAGTGATATGTAAGTTTCTTTTTCCATAATCAGTACTCATATATTTGTGAATGTACGCATCAAAGTTAAATGCACAACAGGAGGATTTTAGTCACTGTTTCCTTGCTCCTGTTTTTTCCATGATTTTATCATGTTTTGACAAAAAGTCATGCAATTTCTCGTATTTTTGATTTGTCTGAATTATTTACAAGCAGAACAATAACCCTTTCTACTCTTTTTACACTATGTGTACTGCAGCTCCCGACACATTCACCACCTCTGAGTCTCCTTCCTCTGGAGCCACCTCGCAAGCAACTACAACAGTGCTTCCTTCTGCAGTTGTAAAACTTGAAGCAATTTTGGAGGTGTCATTCCAGCGTGAGTTTGAAAACCAGCAATCAAGGGAATTTGAGGAACTAGCAAACAGAGTTTCAGGATTTGTGAGTAAAATTTTTGATCCCTTTACTCTATGTCTTTTTGATGTATGATGGGCTTTGTGTGTACTATTTTATGCCTCGGTCACAACCGGACGCATGGATTTTTCATTCGTGCGTTCTCTGCGTTTTTAGCCGTAGGTGAGAGTCGTATAGGACGTGGAGGTAAAAAAAAAAGTAGCAGTCAACTCGTAAGGCAGGAGTAAGAACCACGAAGTCGTGCCGTGCTGCCCTTGAGCGCGACGTAAGAAGTTCACAGCAAGACTCTTGCGATTTGGCACATCCGTGCTTCATAGAGGTAGTAAGGAGGACGTGCAGCAGTCTTGCGACAGCTGCACACGCGTTTCTATACCCCAGCAGTGCTCGGACGTTGTACTTATTTTGTACGTTGTGTGTGTGCACCCGTCTTATTTCACTCTCAGGGGAAACTTGTGGTCCACTTGCGTCCACCTTGCTGCGACGTGCGACGTGGACAAACGGTTTTATTACCACAACCAGTAAGAAAACGCACATCTGACCTGCGTGTTCCTCACGTGCTCCTTGAGTCGGGAGCAAGTGAAACTTGCCCTTGGCCTTTCTCTGGAAATCGTAGAGTTTTTTGTGCATGATCAAAATCCATCGTACGTGCTTATTGGCAGTCTGCGGGCTCAAAATTTCGCAAGAAGAACATGCGCGGCCCGTGAGTTCCGTGGTGTTTTTTGCTGTAGATACGTCGAGGAGTGGAAGTACGGTCGGTTGTGACCGAGACTTTACTTGATCTGCAATCAATGGTTTTCATATCAGGGAATGCTTTGCAATGCCTTGTCTCCAAGAAACCATGCAATATTGAGCTTTATAGAATCAATGTGACGTTGTTTGTGTTGTAAAAATCTTTGCTGTGTTTGTAGATTCTGCAGGTTGAGGAAGGATATTTACTGCACTGCCCGCACCATATTACACTTCAAACAAGAGAAGTGAAAGAATGTTTTGGATGTCTGTCAAATGAATAAAAAATTGCTCGAAATGTTACGTGTTGTGGTTCTTGTGGTTGTTTAATCAGACCAGAAAAATTGTGAAAGAAGAACTGTTATGGTCATTGCAAAATTGGTTCTTTTTTGTTTTGATGCATGTTTGACTGCATTCGCTCAAAGGCATAATTCAGTATTGACAAGTAAGGACACAAAATCATTTGAACTTGACCTGCAGTAGAACAAATACCAATTGTAATGCCCGGTAAAATCCTTTGACGCTGATATCGTATTTTTAACTGCCATGCAAAGTGCAGATTGACCGATACTTTTTTCTGAAAATCCTCTCCAGAGGTGTGATGATGCCATTTATTGTTTTCGTTTTTATTTTTTTCTGTAGTGCGATGCGATTTTCTTCCGAGCATTTGCCGTTGGATTCATCGGGACTCAAGTGATAGAATTCAGGTAAGATAACCATTATATGTATTCAGCTTTTTTGCCTCAGAGAAATCACCTTCAAATTTAAAAATGTGCCCTTTTCAAAATTGAAATGTGATTGTTTTTGAAGAATTGCATTTTTTTTCTTTTTTTCTTTTTGTGTAATACATCATAAATCTGCCAGCCTGTTTTAAAATCAAATTATACACAGAATATGGTCATGATTAAAATGCATTGTCGTCAGCATGTATTATTTTTACCACGCCTACACCATGACTTTTCATATTCCAACTGTTAATCTTGCATTGAGATAAATTTTTTTTTAGTCTATTTATTGTATGTGTTTTGATTGCCATTAATTAGCGAAAAGGCAAGGGGGGACAGGTGCAGAGGTGGCACTGGTTTTCAACGAGTCCAGTTCTGAATCACTGCCCAGCGTTGATGTTGTTCTCAAGACCGTGATGACAGCAGTTTCTGACTCAAATTCCACCTTGACTGAAGAGTTCAATTTATCCTTTGTCCGTGATTCCATCGTAGTGATATGTAAGTTTCTTTTTCCATAATCAGTACTCATATATTTGTGAATGTACGCATCAAAGTTAAATGCACAACAGGAGGATTTTAGTCACTGTTTCCTTGCTCCTGTTTTTTCCATGATTTTATCATGTTTTGACAAAAAGTCATGCAATTTCTCGTATTTTTGATTTGTCTGAATTATTTACAAGCAGAACAATAACCCTTTCTACTCTTTTTACACTATGTGTACTGCAGCTCCCGACACATTCACCACCTCTGAGTCTCCTTCCTCTGGAGCCACCTCGCAAGCAACTACAACAGTGCTTCCTTCTGCAGTTGTAAAACTTGAAGCAATTTTGGAGGTGTCATTCCAGCGTGAGTTTGAAAACCAGCAATCAAGGGAATTTGAGGAACTAGCAAACAGAGTTTCAGGATTTGTGAGTAAAATTTTTGATCCCTTTACTCTATGTCTTTTTGATGTATGATGGGCTTTGTGTGTACTATTTTATGCCTCGGTCACAACCGGACGCATGGATTTTTCATTCGTGCGTTCTCTGCGTTTTTAGCCGTAGGTGAGAGTCGTATAGGACGTGGAGGTAAAAAAAAAGTAGCAGTCAACTCGTAAGGCAGGAGTAAGAACCACGAAGTCGTGCCGTGCTGCCCTTGAGCGCGACGTAAGAAGTTCACAGCAAGACTCTTGCGATTTGGCACATCCGTGCTTCATAGAGGTAGTAAGGAGGACGTGCAGCAGTCTTGCGACAGCTGCACACGCGTTTCTATACCCCAGCAGTGCTCGGACGTTGTACTTATTTTGTACGTTGTGTGTGTGCATCCCGTCTTATTTCACTCTCAGGGGAAACTTGTGGTCCACTTGCGTCCACCTTGCTGCGACGTGCGACGTGGACAAACGGTTTTATTACCACAACCAGTAAGAAAACGCACATCTGACCTGCGTGTTCCTCACGTGCTCCTTGAGTCGGGAGCAAGTGAAACTTGCCCCTTGGCCTTTCTCTGGAAATCGTAGAGTTTTTGTGCATGATCAAAATCCATCGATGCGTGCTTATTGGCAGTCTGCGGGCTCAAAATTTCGCAAGAAGAACATGCGCGCGCCCGTGAGTTCCGTGGTGTTTTTGCTGTAGATACGTCGAGGAGGGAAGTACGGTCGGTTGTGACCGAGACTTTACTTGATCTGCAATCAATGGTTTTCATATCAGGGAATGCTTTGCAATGCCTTGTCTCCAAGAAACCATGCAATATTGAGCTTTATAGAATCAATGTGACGTTGTTTGTGTTGTAAAAATCTTTGCTGTGTTTGTAGATTCTGCAGGTTGAGGAAGGATATTTACTGCACTGCCGCACCATATTACACTTCAAACAAGAGAAGTGAAAGAATGTTTTGGATGTCTGTCAAATGAATAAAAAAATTGCTCGAAATGTTACGTGTTGTGGTTCTTGTGGTTGTTTAATCAGACCAGAAAAATTGTGAAAGAAGAACTGTTATGGTCATTGCAAAATTGGTTCTTTTTTGTTTTGATGCATGTTTGACTGCATTCGCTCAAAGGCATAATTCAGTATTGACAAGTAAGGACACAAAATCATTTGAACTTGACCTGCAGTAGAACAAATACCAATTGTAATGCCCGGTAAAATCCTTTGACGCTGATATGCGTATTTTTAACTGCCATGCAAAGTGCAGATTGACCGATACTTTTTTCTGAAAATCCTCTCCAGAGGTGTGATGATGCCATTTATTGTTTTCGTTTTTATTTTTCTGTAGTGCGATGCGATTTTCTTCCGAGCATTTGCCGTTGGATTCATCGGGACTCAAGTGATAGAATTCAGGTAAGATAACCATTATATGTATTCAGCTTTTTGCCTCAGAGAAATCACCTTCAAATTTAAAAATGTGCCCTTTTCAAAATTGAAATGTGATTGTTTTTGAAGAATTGCATTTTTTTTCTTTTTTTCTTTTTGTGTAATACATCATAAATCTGCCAGCCTGTTTTAAAATCAAATTATACACAGAATATGGTCATGATTAAAATGCATTGTCGTCAGCATGTATTATTTTTACCACGCCTACACCATGACTTTTCATATTCCAACTGTTAATCTTGCATTGAGATAAATTTTTCTTTTTAGTCTATTTATTGTATGTGTTTTGATTGCCATTAATTAGCGAAAGGCAAGGGGGACAGGTGCAGAGGTGGCACTGGTTTTCAACGAGTCCAGTTCTGAATCACTGCCCAGCGTTGATGTTGTTCTCAAGACCGTGATGACAGCAGTTTCTGACTCAAATTCCACCTTGACTGAAGAGTTCAATTTATCCTTTGTCCGTGATTCCATCGTAGTGATATGTAAGTTTCTTTTTTCCATAATCAGTACTCATATATTTGTGAATGTACGCATCAAAGTTAAATGCACAACAGGAGGATTTTAGTCACTGTTTCCTTGCTCCTGTTTTTTTCCATGATTTTATCATGTTTTGACAAAAAGTCATGCAATTTCTCGTATTTTTGATTTGTCTGAATTATTTACAAGCAGAACAATAACCCTTTCTACTCTTTTTTTTACACTATGTGTACTGCAGCTCCGACACATTCACCACCTCTGAGTCTCCTTCCTCTGGAGCCACCTCAAGCAACTACAACAGTGCTTCCTTCTGCAGTTGTAAAACTTGAAGCAATTTTGGAGGTGTCATTCCAGCGTGAGTTTGAAAACCAGCAATCAAGGGAATTTGAGGAACTAGCAAACAGAGTTTCAGGATTTGTGAGTAAAATTTTGATCCCTTTACTCTATGTCTTTTTGATGTATGATGGGCTTTGTGTGTACTATTTTATGCCTCGGTCACAACCGGACGCATGGATTTTTTCATTCGTGCGTTCTCTGCGTTTTAGCCGTAGGTGAGAGTCGTATAGGACGTGGAGTAAAAAAAAAAGTAGCAGTCAACTCGTAAGGCAGGAGTAAGAACCACGAAGTCGTGCCGTGCTGCCCTTGAGCGCGACGTAAGAAGTTCACAGCAAGACTCTTGCGATTTGGCACATCCGTGCTTCATAGAGGTAGTAGGAGAGGGCGTGCAGCAGTCTTGCGACAGCTGCACACGCGTTTCTATACCCCAGCAGTGCTCGGACGTTGTACTTATTTTGTACGTTGTGTGTGTGCATCCCGTCTTATTTCACTCTCAGGGGAAACTTGTGGTCCACTTGCGTCCACCTTGCTGCGACGTGCGACGTGGACAAACGGTTTTATTACCACAACCAGTAAGAAAACGCACATCTGACCTGCGTGTTCCTCACGTGCTCCTTGAGTCGGGAGCAAGTGAAACTTGCCCCTTGGCCTTTCTCTGGAAATCGTAGAGTTTTTTGTGCATGATCAAAATCCATCGTACGTGCTTATTGGCAGTCTGCGGGCTCAAAATTTTGCAAGAAGAACATGCGCGGCCCGTGAGTTCCGTGGTGTTTTTTGCTGTAGATACGTCGAGGAGTGGAAGTACGGTCGGTTGTGACCGAGACTTTACTTGATCTGCAATCAATGGTTTTCATATCAGGGAATGCTTTGCAATGCCTTGTCTCCAAGAAACCATGCAATATTGAGCTTTATAGAATCAATGTGACGTTGTTTGTGTTGTAAAAATCTTTGCTGTGTTTGTAGATTCTGCAGGTTGAGGAAGGATATTTACTGCACTGCCCGCACCATATTACACTTCAAACAAGAGAAGTGAAAGAATGTTTTGGATGTCTGTCAAATGAATAAAAAAATTGCTCGAAATGTTACGTGTTGTGGTTCTTGTGGTTGTTTAATCAGACCAGAAAAATTGTGAAAGAAGAACTGTTATGGTCATTGCAAAATTGGTTCTTTTTTTTTTTTTTTTTTGTTTGACTGCATTCGCTCAAAGGCATAATTCAGTATTGACAAGTAAGGACACAAAATCATTTGAACTTGACCTGCAGTAGAACAAATACCAATTGTAATGCCCGGTAAAATCCTTTGACGCTGATATGCGTATTTTTAACTGCCATGCAAAGTGCAGATTGACCGATACTTTTTTCTGAAAATCCTCTCCAGAGGTGTGATGATGCCATTTATTGTTTTCGTTTTTATTTTTCTGTAGTGCGATGCGATTTTCTTCCGAGCATTTGCCGTTGGATTCATCGGGACTCAAGTGATAGAATTCAGGTAAGATAACCATTATATGTATTCAGCTTTTTTGCCTCAGAGAAATCACCTTCAAATTTAAAAATGTGCCCTTTTCAAAATTGAAATGTGATTGTTTTTGAAGAATTGCATTTTTTTTCTTTTTTTCTTTTTGTGTAATACATCATAAATCTGCCAGCCTGTTTTAAAATCAAATTATACACAGAATATGGTCATGATTAAAATGCATTGTCGTCAGCATGTATTATTTTTACCACGCCTACACCATGACTTTTCATATTCCAACTGTTAATCTTGCATTGAGATAAATTTTCTTTTTAGTCTATTTATTGTATGTGTTTTGATTGCCATTAATTAGCGAAAGGCAAGGGGGGACAGGTGCAGAGGTGGCACTGGTTTTCAACGAGTCCAGTTCTGAATCACTGCCCAGCGTTGATGTTGTTCTCAAGACCGTGATGACAGCAGTTTCTGACTCAAATTCCACCTTGACTGAAGAGTTCAATTTATCCTTTGTCCGTGATTCCATCGTAGTGATATGTAAGTTTCTTTTTCCATAATCAGTACTCATATATTTGTGAATGTACGCATCAAAGTTAAATGCACAACAGGAGGATTTTAGTCACTGTTTCCTTGCTCCTGTTTTTTCCATGATTTTATCATGTTTTGACAAAAAGTCATGCAATTTCTCGTATTTTTGATTTGTCTGAATTATTTACAAGCAGAACAATAACCCTTTCTACTCTTTTTACACTATGTGTACTGCAGCTCCCGACACATTCACCACCTCTGAGTCTCCTTCCTCTGGAGCCACCTCGCAAGCAACTACAACAGTGCTTCCTTCTGCAGTTGTAAAACTTGAAGCAATTTTGGAGGTGTCATTCCAGCGTGAGTTTGAAAACCAGCAATCAAGGGAATTTGAGGAACTAGCAAACAGAGTTTCAGGATTTGTGAGTAAAATTTTTTGATCCCTTTACTCTATGTCTTTTTGATGTATGATGGGCTTTGTGTGTACTATTTTATGCCTCGGTCACAACCGGACGCATGGATTTTTCATTCGTGCGTTCTCTGCGTTTTTAGCCGTAGGTGAGAGTCGTATAGGACGTGGAGGTAAAAAAAAAAGTAGCAGTCAACTCGTAAGGCAGGAGTAAGAACCACGAAGTCGTGCCGTGCTGCCCTTGAGCGCGACGTAAGAAGTTCACAGCAAGACTCTTGCGATTTGGCACATCCGTGCTTCATAGAGGTAGTAAGAGGAGGGCGTGCAGCAGTCTTGCGACAGCTGCACACGCGTTTCTATACCCCAGCAGTGCTCGGACGTTGTACTTATTTTGTACGTTGTGTGTGTGCACCCGTCTTATTTCACTCTCAGGGGAAACTTGTGGTCCACTTGCGTCCACCTTGCTGCGACGTGCGACGTGGACAAACGGTTTTATTACCACAACCAGTAAGAAAACGCACATCTGACCTGCGTGTTCCTCACGTGCTCCTTGAGTCGGGAGCAAGTGAAACTTGCCCCTTGGCCTTTCTCTGGAAATCGTAGAGTTTTTTGTGCATGATCAAAATCCATCGTACGTGCTTATTGGCAGTCTGCGGGCTCAAAATTTCGCAAGAAGAACATGCGCGGCCCGTGAGTTCCGTGGTGTTTTTTGCTGTAGATACGTCGAGGAGTGGAAGTACGGTCGGTTGTGACCGAGACTTTACTTGATCTGCAATCAATGGTTTTCATATCAGGGAATGCTTTGCAATGCCTTGTCTCCAAGAAACCATGCAATATTGAGCTTTATAGAATCAATGTGACGTTGTTTGTGTTGTAAAAATCTTTGCTGTGTTTGTAGATTCTGCAGGTTGAGGAAGGATATTTACTGCACTGCCCGCACCATATTACACTTCAAACAAGAGAAGTGAAAGAATGTTTTGGATGTCTGTCAAATGAATAAAAAAATTGCTCGAAATGTTACGTGTTGTGGTTCTTGTGGTTGTTTAATCAGACCAGAAAAATTGTGAAAGAAGAACTGTTATGGTCATTGCAAAATTGGTTCTTTTTTGTTTTGATGCATGTTTGACTGCATTCGCTCAAAGGCATAATTCAGTATTGACAAGTAAGGACACAAAATCATTTGAACTTGACCTGCAGTAGAACAAATACCAATTGTAATGCCCGGTAAAATCCTTTGACGCTGATATGCGTATTTTTAACTGCCATGCAAAGTGCAGATTGACCGATACTTTTTTTCTGAAAATCCTCTCCAGAGGTGTGATGATGCCATTTATTGTTTTCGTTTTTATTTTTCTGTAGTGCGATGCGATTTTCTTCCGAGCATTTGCCGTTGGATTCATCGGGACTCAAGTGATAGAATTCAGGTAAGATAACCATTATATGTATTCAGCTTTTTGCCTCAGAGAAATCACCTTCAAATTTAAAAATGTGCCCTTTTCAAAATTGAAATGTGATTGTTTTTGAAGAATTGCATTTTTTTTTTTTTTTTCTTTTTGTGTAATACATCATAAATCTGCCAGCCTGTTTTAAAATCAAATTATACACAGAATATGGTCATGATTAAAATGCATTGTCGTCAGCATGTATTATTTTTACCACGCCTACACCATGACTTTTCATATTCCAACTGTTAATCTTGCATTGAGATAAATTTTCTTTTTAGTCTATTTATTGTATGTGTTTTGATTGCCATTAATTAGCGAAAGGCAAGGGGGGACAGGTGCAGAGGTGGCACTGGTTTTCAACGAGTCCAGTTCTGAATCACTGCCCAGCGTTGATGTTGTTCTCAAGACCGTGATGACAGCAGTTTCTGACTCAAATTCCACCTTGACTGAAGAGTTCAATTTATCCTTTGTCCGTGATTCCATCGTAGTGATATGTAAGTTTCTTTTTCCATAATCAGTACTCATATATTTGTGAATGTACGCATCAAAGTTAAATGCACAACAGGAGGATTTTAGTCACTGTTTCCTTGCTCCTGTTTTTTTCCATGATTTTATCATGTTTTGACAAAAAGTCATGCAATTTCTCGTATTTTTGATTTGTCTGAATTATTTACAAGCAGAACAATAACCCTTTCTACTCTTTTTACACTATGTGTACTGCAGCTCCGACACATTCACCACCTCTGAGTCTCCTTCCTCTGGAGCCACCTCGCAAGCAACTACAACAGTGCTTCCTTCTGCAGTTGTAAAACTTGAAGCAATTTTGGAGGTGTCATTCCAGCGTGAGTTTGAAAACCAGCAATCAAGGGAATTTGAGGAACTAGCAAACAGAGTTTCAGGATTTGTGAGTAAAATTTTTGATCCCTTTACTCTATGTCTTTTTGATGTATGATGGGCTTTGTGTGTACTATTTTATGCCTCGGTCACAACCGGACGCATGGATTTTTTCATTATTCGTATGCGTTCTCTGCGTTTTTAGCCGTAGGTGAGAGTCGTATAGGACGTGGAGGTAAAAAAAAAAGTAGCAGTCAACTCGTAAGGCAGGAGTAAGAACCACGAAGTCGTGCCGTGCTGCCCTTGAGCGCGACGTAAGAAGTTCACAGCAAGACTCTTGCGATTTGGCACATCCGTGCTTCATAGAGGTAGTAGGAGGACGTGCAGCAGCAGCAGTCTTGCACAGCTGCACACGCTTTCTATACCCCAGCAGTGCTCGGACGTTGTACTTATTTTTGTACGTTGTGTGTGTGCACCCGTCTTATTTCACTCTCAGGGGAAACTTGTGGTCCACTTTGCGTCCACCTTGCTGCGGCGTGCGGCGTGGACAAACGGTTTTATTACCACAACCAGTAAGAAAACGCACATCTGACCTGCGTGTTCCTCACGTGCTCCTTGAGTCGGGAGCAAGTGAAACTTGCCCCTTGGCCTTTCTCTGGAAATCGTAGAGAGTTTTTTTGTGCATGATCAAAATCCATCGTGACGTGCTTATTGGCAGTCTGCGGGCTCAAAATTTTCGCAAGAAGAACATGCGCGCCCCGTGAGTTCCGTGGTGTTTTTTGCTGTAGATACGTCGAGGAGTGGAAGTACGGTCGGTTGTGACCGAGACTTTACTTGATCTGCAATCAATGGTTTTCATATCAGGGAATGCTTTGCAATGCCTTGTCTCCAAGAAACCATGCAATATTGAGCTTTATAGAATCAATGTGACGTTGTTTGTGTTGTAAAAATCTTTTGCTGTGTTTGTAGATTCTGCAGGTTGAGGAAGGATATTTACTGCACTGCCCGCACCATATTACACTTCAAACAAGAGAAGTGAAAGAATGTTTTGGATGTCTGTCAAATGAATAAAAAAATTGCTCGAAATGTTACGTGTTGTGGTTCTTGTGGTTGTTTAATCAGACCAGAAAAATTGTGAAAGAAGAACTGTTATGGTCATTGCAAAATTGGTTCTTTTTTTTTTTTTTTCATGTTTGACTGCATTCGCTCAAAGGCATAATTCAGTATTGACAAGTAAGGACACAAAATCATTTGAACTTGACCTGCAGTAGAACAAATACCAATTGTAATGCCCGGTAAAATCCTTTGACGCTGATATGCGTATTTTTAACTGCCATGCAAAGTGCAGATTGACCGATACTTTTTTCTGAAAATCCTCTCCAGAGGTGTGATGATGCCATTTATTGTTTTCGTTTTTATTTTTCTGTAGTGCGATGCGATTTTCTTCCGAGCATTTGCCGTTGGATTCATCGGGACTCAAGTGATAGAATTCAGGTAAGATAACCATTATATGTATTCAGCTTTTTGCCTCAGAGAAATCACCTTCAAATTTAAAAATGTGCCCTTTTCAAAATTGAAATGTGATGTTTTTTTGAAGAATTGCATTTTTTTTCTTTTTTTCTTTTTGTGTAATACATCATAAATCTGCCAGCCTGTTTTAAAATCAAATTATACACAGAATATGGTCATGATTAAAATGCATTGTCGTCAGCATGTATTATTTTTACCACGCCTACACCATGACTTTTCATATTCCAACTGTTAATCTTGCATTGAGATAAATTTTTTTTTTTAGTCTATTTATTGTATGTGTTTTGATTGCCATTAATTAGCGAAAGGCAAGGGGGGACAGGTGCAGAGGTGGCACTGGTTTTCAACGAGTCCAGTTCTGAATCACTGCCCAGCGTTGATGTTGTTCTCAAGACCGTGATGACAGCAGTTTCTGACTCAAATTCCACCTTGACTGAAGAGTTCAATTTATCCTTTGTCCGTGATTCCATCGTAGTGATATGTAAGTTTCTTTTTCCATAATCAGTACTCATATATTTGTGAATGTACGCATCAAAGTTAAATGCACAACAGGAGGATTTTAGTCACTGTTTCCTTGCTCCTGTTTTTTCCATGATTTTATCATGTTTTGACAAAAAGTCATGCAATTTCTCGTATTTTTGATTTGTCTGAATTATTTACAAGCAGAACAATAACCCTTTCTACTTTTTTTTACACTATGTGTACTGCAGCTCCCGACACATTCACCACCTCTGAGTCTCCTTCCTCTGGAGCCACCTCGCAAGCAACTACAACAGTGCTTCCTTCTGCAGTTGTAAAACTTGAAGCAATTTTGGAGGTGTCATTCCAGCGTGAGTTTGAAAACCAGCAATCAAGGGAATTTGAGGAACTAGCAAACAGAGTTTCAGGATTTGTGAGTAAAATTTTTGATCCCTTTACTCTATGTCTTTTTTGATGTATGATGGGCTTTGTGTGTACTATTTTATGCCTCGGTCACAACCGGACGCATGATTTTTTCATTCGTGCGTTCTCTGCGTTTTAGCCGTAGGTGAGAGTCGTATAGGACGTGGAGGTAAAAAAAAAAAGTAGCAGTCAACTCGTAAGGCAGGAGTAAGAACCACGGTCGCGTGCCGTGCTGCCCTTGAGCGCGACGTAAGAAGTTCACAGCAAGACTCTTGCGATTTGGCACATCCGTGCTTCATAGAGGTAGTAAGGAGGGCGTGCAGCAGTCTTGCGACAGCTGCACACGCGTTTCTATACCCCAGCAGTGCTCGGACGTTGTACTTATTTTTTTGTACGTTGTGTGTGTGCACCCGTCTTATTTCTCTCAGGGGAAACTTGTGGTCCACTTGCGTCCACCTTGCTGCGGCGCGGCGACGTGGACAAACGGTTTTATTACCACAACCAGTAAGAAAACGCACATCTGACCTGCGTGTTCCTCACGTGCTCCTTGAGTCGGGAGCAAGTGAAACTTGCCCTTGGCCTTTCTCTGGAAATCGTAGAGTTTTTTGTGCATGATCAAAATCCATCGTGACGTGCTTATTGGCAGTCTGCGGGCTCAAAATTTTCGCAAGAAGAACATGCGCGCGCCCGTGAGTTCCGTGGTGTTTTTTGCTGTAGATACGTCGAGGAGTGGAAGTACGGTCGGTTGTGACCGAGACTTTACTTGATCTGCAATCAATGGTTTTCATATCAGGGAATGCTTTGCAATGCCTTGTCTCCAAGAAACCATGCAATATTGAGCTTTATAGAATCAATGTGACGTTGTTTGTGTTGTAAAAATCTTTGCTGTGTTTGTAGATTCTGCAGGTTGAGGAAGGATATTTACTGCACTGCCCGCACCATATTACACTTCAAACAAGAGAAGTGAAAGAATGTTTTGGATGTCTGTCAAATGAATAAAAAATTGCTCGAAATGTTACGTGTTGTGGTTCTTGTGGTTGTTTAATCAGACCAGAAAAATTGTGAAAGAAGAACTGTTATGGTCATTGCAAAATTGGTTCTTTTTTTGTTTTGATGCATGTTTGACTGCATTCGCTCAAAGGCATAATTCAGTATTGACAAGTAAGGACACAAAATCATTTGAACTTGACCTGCAGTAGAACAAATACCAATTGTAATGCCCGGTAAAATCCTTTGACGCTGATATGCGTATTTTTAACTGCCATGCAAAGTGCAGATTGACCGATACTTTTTTCTGAAAATCCTCTCCAGAGGTGTGATGATGCCATTTATTGTTTTCGTTTTATTTTTCTGTAGTGCGATGCGATTTTCTTCCGAGCATTTGCCGTTGGATTCATCGGGACTCAAGTGATAGAATTCAGGTAAGATAACCATTATATGTATTCAGCTTTTTGCCTCAGAGAAATCACCTTCAAATTTAAAAATGTGCCCTTTTCAAAATTGAAATGTGATTGTTTTTGAAGAATTGCATTTTTTTTTTTTTTTTCTTTTTGTGTAATACATCATAAATCTGCCAGCCTGTTTTAAAATCAAATTATACACAGAATATGGTCATGATTAAAATGCATTGTCGTCAGCATGTATTATTTTTACCACGCCTACACCATGACTTTTCATATTCCAACTGTTAATCTTGCATTGAGATAAATTTTCTTTTTAGTCTATTTATTGTATGTGTTTTGATTGCCATTAATTAGCGAAAGGCAAGGGGGGACAGGTGCAGAGGTGGCACTGGTTTTCAACGAGTCCAGTTCTGAATCACTGCCCAGCGTTGATGTTGTTCTCAAGACCGTGATGACAGCAGTTTCTGACTCAAATTCCACCTTGACTGAAGAGTTCAATTTATCCTTTGTCCGTGATTCCATCGTAGTGATATATAAGTTTTTTTTCCATAATCAGTACTCATATATTTGTGAATGTACGCATCAAAGTTAAATGCACAACAGGAGGATTTTAGTCACTGTTTCCTTGCTCCTGTTTTTTTCCATGATTTTATCATGTTTTGACAAAAAGTCATGCAATTTCTCGTATTTTTGATTTGTCTGAATTATTTACAAGCAGAACAATAACCCTTTCTACTCTTTTTTTTTTTTTTTTACTGCAGCTCCCGACACATTCACCACCTCTGAGTCTCCTTCCTCTGGAGCCACCTCGCAAGCAACTACAACAGTGCTTCCTTCTGCAGTTGTAAAACTTGAAGCAATTTTGGAGGTGTCATTCCAGCGTGAGTTTGAAAACCAGCAATCAAGGGAATTTGAGGAACTAGCAAACAGAGTTTCAGGATTTGTGAGTAAAATTTTTGATCCCTTTACTCTATGTCTTTTTGATGTATGATGGGCTTTGTGTGTACTATTTTATGCCTCGGTCACAACCGGACGCATGGATTTTTTTTCATTAAATGCGTTCTCTGCGTTTTTAGCCGTAGGTGAGAGTCGTATAGGACGAGAAAAAAAAAAAAAAAGTAGCAGTCAACTCGTAAGGCAGGAGTAAGAACCACGAAGTCGTGCCGTGCTGCCCTTGAGCGCGACGTAAGAAGTTCACAGCAAGACTCTTGCGATTTGGCACATCCGTGCTTCATAGAGGTAGTAAGGAGGACGTGCAGCAGTCTTGCGACAGCTGCACACGCGTTTCTATACCCCAGCAGTGCTCGGACGTTGTACTTATTTTGTACGTTGTGTGTGTGCACCCGTCTTATTTCACTCTCAGGGGAAACTTGTGGTCCACTTGCGTCCACCTTGCTGCGACGTGCGACGTGGACAAACGGTTTTATTACCACAACCAGTAAGAAAACGCACATCTGACCTGCGTGTTCCTCACGTGCTCCTTGAGTCGGGAGCAAGTGAAACTTGCCCCTTGGCCTTTCTCTGGAAATCGTAGAGTTTTTTGTGCATGATCAAAATCCATCGTACGTGCTTATTGGCAGTCTGCGGGCTCAAAATTTCGCAAGAAGAACATGCGCGGCCCGTGAGTTCCGTGGTGTTTTTTGCTGTAGATACGTCGAGGAGTGGAAGTACGGTCGGTTGTGACCGAGACTTTACTTGATCTGCAATCAATGGTTTTCATATCAGGGAATGCTTTGCAATGCCTTGTCTCCAAGAAACCATGCAATATTGAGCTTTATAGAATCAATGTGACGTTGTTTGTGTTGTAAAAATCTTTGCTGTGTTTGTAGATTCTGCAGGTTGAGGAAGGATATTTACTGCACTGCCCGCACCATATTACACTTCAAACAAGAGAAGTGAAAGAATGTTTTGGATGTCTGTCAAATGAATAAAAAAATTGCTCGAAATGTTACGTGTTGTGGTTCTTGTGGTTGTTTAATCAGACCAGAAAAATTGTGAAAGAAGAACTGTTATGGTCATTGCAAAATTGGTTCTTTTTTTGTTTTGATGCATGTTTGACTGCATTCGCTCAAAGGCATAATTCAGTATTGACAAGTAAGGACACAAAATCATTTGAACTTGACCTGCAGTAGAACA
>CM056196.1:52385862-52695862 GCA_029692085.1 Gymnothorax javanicus
GTAAATTGTGAATAAAATCAAAACGCAATGACTTTCAAATCACACCAGCCAGTATTTTATTCACAATAGAAAAGAGATAGCATAGCAAATGTTGTAACTGAGAAATTTTACAATTTTATCCACAAAATGAGGTAATTTCAAATTTGATGGCTGCTACAGGTCTCAGAAAATTTGGGATAGGGGCCTGTTTACCATGGTGTAGGGTGATTTTCACATTACGTGTGTGACATTTGGAAGGTATTCTTGACATTTTTCAATGCACTATACTTTAATTGGGTTGCAGATGGGGATCAATACAGGACAACCACAAGATACTTGGGCTTTCCTATCAATGTGGTACATCAACTTGATATTTGCCTAAAACATTGGAAGCACAGGATCAGAAAGAGGCTGCATTACATGTGTGACACAGAAAATGGGTCAATCGCTACATTTAATATACATTCCAAAAGTTCTGTGATTTGAACGAAGATTATGACACTTTGGCTTCATCAACTTCAGCAATAATTATTCCCGTTTGCATTAATTAAAACTTTAATAAAAATACCTTGATCATTTGCATTCTGCAACCTAATTTGCATGCGTTACATGTGTGACCGCGTGCAAATCCTGTAATGCTTAAGTCCATTTCATTAAAATAAAATCATATCTGTGGCTATTGTTGGTCCTTGTAAGTAAGCATGGAGGTGTTTAACATGCATACTTTGTACTAGCCAATGTTCATGATGAGAATATTGGGTTTGGCAGTATTAACATGGTGGACAGAAGTGAACAACATAAACATTTCACAGGTTAGTTTTAGTCACCTTCAAATTGGAATTGTAAACAGCAAGTTCTCCGTCTGAGTGAACGTTCTGACCGTAAATAAGCAGTTCCTTTAATGAGTAAGTGTGCTTGCTGATGCGGCTTTGTAGAAAAATGAACGAAACTCTGAACTTTATCATGGAGAAAAGGCATGTTTTGGTTTGGAGAGGGTACTGGTGACCACTGATGTCCAGCTGTGCCTATATTGATAAACTCTTGCTAAATTAAACCAGAAAATCATTAATTCGCATTGAATTTCATGCATGTAGTGGCTGGTAGTCTACGGAGGCCAAGCGCAATGACAGAGAGAAAGAGAGTAGCACGAACACAGTACAAACACGGAGAATAATATAGATCAAATGCAAGTACTCGCGCTTCCAAAGGACGTATAATAGTCTGAACCACGGAAGCAAAGCGAGAAAGAAAAAGGGAGAAGAAACTCCAACAATAAGAAGATAGAAAGTCCAAAACCTGGCGACAGATATCTCCGGCTATAGTGCGAAGCTAAACACAGACACTCTAGCGAAGGAGGCGTGCTGGACATCCTGCTTATATAGATTCTGGGGAAGCACTGCCCCAGCTCAATCAACAAGCTGGGTAAAGAATTCGATGGCCCAGGAATTCGATATCATCCCGGGACGAGAGCTGAAAAGAAAGGTCCAAACAACACTGTTACAGCCCCTACTCTGCTTGCATTTGAGGCAAATTTGCAGGTGCCTGGTGGGCGGAGCCAGGCCTCATTGGTACAATGGAGAGCACCCGTGGCTCGTTTGCTGAGATTACATGCAACACTGCTTCACTACTCTTTGCACACATCTACTCACTTACATTACTGATGATACTGGCTTTCACACCCCATATTTGCACAGTCTTTTTGTTAAATTCAATTTTGCGAAATAAATTGATTCTTGCTTTTTAAATGCATCAGTTGGCATCTCCCTCCTTGTTACGGCTTTTGAGCCAAGTCGTAACAATTGGGGGCTCGTGTCTATAGCATGTACTTGTTTTTTTACATCAAGCTTAAGCTTGTAACACATTTGTGCAGTAGTGTTAATTGGTCATTGCATTTTGAATAATTTTCTTTGGTTGCCATGTATGCCTTAATATTGCATGTGAACCTGTGCTAATTGGTAACTGGTGATTCGGTTAATAATTTGGATCTTGTGGTTAATGGCCTTGGTTTAAAGCTGTCATTTTGGATTCTGTAACAGTGTAACAGCATTGCCCTGATTCTTTCATATTTTCTCCTAATTTTTGATCGAATTTTTAGCTGGACATGTGGTTTGTGTTTTGCTGTCCTCATTTAAACAAGAAATGAGACTTTGAGTCCTCTAGATCTTGACTTCGTTCGCTAGCCACGTGGGCTAGCTTTATGTCATCCGCAATTCGTTCGCTAGCCACATGGGCTGGCTTTGTGTTGTCCTGAATTCGTTCGCTAGCCACGTGGGCTGGCTCTGTGTCCTCCGGAATTCGTTTGCTAGCCACGTTGGCTAGCTTTGTGTCATCAGATCTGGAGTTTAACTTCATACTCCTTTGTCCTGAATGTTTCACATTTTGGTTGTTGACCATCTTGACTTGCTTTGTTCTGTTCATGATCTGGGCTTTGTTGCTCACCTGATGGATTGCTTTTGTTTGTCCAGGAACTGGACTTTGTGTGCTTTCCGTGGGGTTAGTTTTGGGGTGTTCCAGATCTGGATTTTGTTGCTTGCCATACATAGATGGCTTATGCTGAAAGCTTTGCATGGAGTGCTGTATTTTGTTCAAGTCTTGGACACTCAGCTTTCCATTGATGGCCCATTTTTCCCTAGTCCATGCAATGTCTGTCTAGCTAAAGATTTCAGTTTTTTGCAGATCCGGATATGCTCTTTTGTAACTTGTGCTATAGTGGTGATAATCCTGCTTGCATTCAACTTATTACTTGGCTTCCTTGATCTGGCATGGCAAGTTGGTTTGTCAGGGGAGCAGGTAATCAGGGAAATGGTCTCAGGTGTGCTGTGGGCATGCTGAAATTCTAGGTGTGTATTGTTGGCTAACTGGAAATGGTTCCTTTTGTGGAGATGTACTGTATGCATGTGTTAAAATTATTTTTTTGATTTTTTTGCTTCGAGAGGAGAATGATTTTAAGCTTCCAATTTTTTCCTGATGGTGAGTGGTCCAAAGGAAGAGGAGTATTTACCGCTTGGTACTTAGTGTGTTGGAGTCGTCCCCTGGTAGGTTGTAGCAGCGTTACCCTTTTGGGTTTCGCTGGTTTATTATTTTTCTGTAGTGTTGCAGTGAATGTGGATTGTAGCATTTGTCTCGGGGGCACATCCATGGTGTCTGAAGGGTTGCCGGTTTGCTGGTCGCTCTTCTGCCCAGTGGGCCTCAGTGCATAAGTACCCGCCACAAGTAACTGCATGAAGACTAGGGGTGAGTTTTTAGTTATTGGGGAAGCTCCACTTGATGAGGCTAAAACTTTGCCTCTTGCCGCATGTTTATGGTAAATGCTCCATTCCTGTTGGTTCCACAGAGCCACAAAGCGCCTTGGGACTGTTATATAATGCATTTAACAAACTGATTGCGTAATGCCGTGCGAGTCGTTTTTAGACATTTTAAAGAATGGACAGTTTGATCTGCTTTGTTATACTTCTCTTTTTTTCCCCCTTGTGGCAGTTTTGCATTCAGATACCAGCAGCTGAGCTGGCAGGAGGGGCCAGATGAGCAGGGGCCTTGGATCATGCGTGCACAAATGTATACATGGATCTCTTTGGGACCATGTTTTATGGGGGGGTGTTACGGCTCCTACTCTGCTTGCATTTGAGGCGAATTTGCAGGTGCCTGGTGGGCGGAGCCTGGGCTCATTGGTACAATAGAGAGCACCTGTGGCTCGTTTGCTGAGCATATAAAAGCCCATTTCCCATGTTGGGAGCTCTCTCCCTTTTGACTTTGTTTTTTGGTTGAATTACATGCAACACTGCTTTACTACTCTTTGCACACATCCACTCACTTACATTACTGATGATACTGGCTTTCACACCCCATATTTGCACAGTCTTTTTGTTAAGTTCAGTTTTGCAAAATAAATTGATTCTTGCTTTTTAAATGCATCAGTTTGCATCTCCCTCCTTGTTACGGCTTTTGAGCCGAGGCGTAACAAACATGCACACCTCACAAACCATGACAGGATCCCCCAAGGAACGGCCCCAGAGGTTCCCAGAGAGCCCCGCACACGGAATTCAGAAATAAGGGTAGGATCCAGGATATCCCGAGAGGGGACCTAGCACCGCTCCTCAGGACCATAACCTTCCCAATCTACTAAAAACTGAGCTCCACGACCCACATGCCTCTCGGCTAAAATACGACGCACAGTGTAAACCGGTATAAATCATCCGCGGCGGGGGTTTGTCGACCGGAGCCAGGATGCAAGTGCTAACCGGTTTGAGCCCGGAGACATGAAAAGAGGGGTGGATCCGTAAGGATCTAGAGAGCTTCAACCGAACTGTGACCGGATTGATCCTTTGCACAATCCTAAAAGGACCAAGAAAGCGGGGAGCCAATTTCCGTGACTCCACTCTCAAGGGCAGGTCCCGCGTGGAAAGCCAGACCCTTTAGCCCACCCGATAAGATGGGGCTGAACGGCGCCTTCTATCTGCAGCGGTCTTTTGTATCCGTCCAGAGCGCAACAAGGAGGAACGGACCCTGGCCCAAACTGACCGACAACGCCAAACAAAGTAATTAACCGAAGGAATCTCTGAATCCCTGTCAGTCTCAGGAAACAGTGGAGGCTGATAACCCAACTGAGCCTCAAACGGGGAAAGACCTGTGGAGGAGTTACCCAGTGAATTGTGGGAGTCTTTGGCCCATGCTAAAAATTGACTCCACGAAGATGGGTTGTCAGCTGCCAAACATCAAAGAGTATTCTCTAAAGACTGGTTGGTTCGCTCAGTCTGCCTGTTAGTCTCTGGGCGGAAACCCAAGGAAAGGCTCACGGTGGCCCCCAACTGGTTGCAAAATGCATGCCAGAATTTGGCTGTAAATTGAGAGCCCTGGTCAGAAACCACATCTTGAGGGATGCCATGCAGCCGGAAAACATGGTCCACAGTAAGAAGGGCAGTCTCTCGTGCTCTCTCAGCTTGGGCAGCGCGATAAAGTGGGTGGCCTTCGAAAAACGGTCAATCACGACCAGGATGACTGTGTTGCCTTCCGAAACAGGCAGCCCCGTAACAAAATCAAGAGGGATATGGCTCCACGGGCGCTTACGGACGGGCAAAGGCCGCAGCAGACCGGGGGGGGGGAGTCTTGTTCTTAGCGCAAATACAGCACGGTGCTACAAACTCCCGGATGTCCTCCATCATGCGGGGCCACCAAAAATGTCAGGCCTAGAACTGCTTGGTCCGATGAACCCCCGGGTGACCAGCCAGACAAGAAGAGTGCCCCCACTGGAGAACTTGGGATGGCACTGCTAAAGGAACAATGAACAGCCAGGCGGCTCCCCACCAGGACCGGGATCATATTTCAATGCCTCCCGCACAACAGACTCGACGTCCCACTGAATGGGAGCCACAATCTGAGCTGCCAGAATAACCGGCTCAGGAATAGGGTCACGACCGGAGTGGCCGTGAATCCGCGACAAAGCGTCGGGCTTGATGTTTTTAGACCCCGGGCGATAGGTTAATGTAAAGTTAAAGCGATTGAAAAACAACGACCACCGCGCCTGCCGAGAATTACGTCGCTTAGTCTGTTGGATGTATTGGAGATTTTTATGATCCGTCCAAACCACAAACGGCTGTTCAGCCCCCTCCAACCACTGGTGCCACTCTTCTAACACCAACTTGACGGCGAACAACTCCCGGTCACTAATGCTGTAATTCCGTTCGGCCGCCGACAACAACCGGGAGAAGTAGGCGCATGGTAGCAACTTATTGTCCCGAAGGAGGCGCTGGGACAAAATGGCACCTACCCCGACTTCCGACGCATCCACCTCCACAACAAATGGGAGGGAGGGGTCGGGCAAAACGAGAATGGGTTCTGAGCTAAATCGTTTCTTTAACTCCTAAAAAGCAGCCTCAGCTTCCGTAGACCAAGCAAATGACGAGGAGGTATTCTTCTTAGTGAGCGCCATAATGAGGGCAGCTACCGTGCTAAAATTACGGATAAACCTCCTATAAAAATTAGCAAACCCCAAAAACCGTTGCACCTCCTTAACGTTTTGAGGGGCAGGCCAATCCCTGACCGCTGACACTTTGTCAGGATCCATGCGGACCGACCCTTCTGAAATAATGAAGCCAAGAAACGAAACTGTCGGCATGAAAAACGCATTTCTCAGCCTTGACAAAAAGCTTGGCTTTGCGGAGGGCCTCAAGCACTTGTCTAATGTGTTGTTTATGCTCTGAGAGAGTTGAAGAGAAAATCTGAATATCGTCAAGGTAGACAAAGACGAATCTCTCCATCATCTCTCAGATGACGTCATTAACGAGTGCCTGGAACACAGAGGGGGCGTTAACCAATCCAAACGGCATGACCAAATATTCGTTGTGCCCGTCAAGCGTATTAAATGCCGTTTTCCACTCGTCCCCCTCACAGATCCGAACCAAGTTATAAGCATTCCGGAGGGCTAGCTTGGTAAAAAAACGACGCCTCCTGCAGCCGTTCAAACGCGGAGATCATCAACAGAAGTGGGTATCGGTTTTTAATAGTGATATTATTCAAGCCCCTGAAATCAATACAGGGTCTCAGACCACCATCTTTTTTGCCCACAAAAAAGAACCCTGCTCTGGCAGGAGACGTGGAGGGCCGAATAAATCCATTAGCCAGAGCCTCCTGAATATATTTTCGCATAGTCTTCCGTTCAGGCCCTGACAGCAAGTATAATGAACCCCTTGGGGGAGTGGTACCCGGATGGAGATTGATCTCGCAATCGAACATGCGATGAGGAGGTAAAGTCGAGGCCCGTTGTTTGCTAAAAACCTTTGCGAGATCAGCATAATCGTTAGGAATATTAGTAAGCAGACAAAAGTTCAGAGCAGCCCCCAAATTCTCACCCTGTTCGGAACCTGCCATCTCTATGTCTGATTCCGAGTCAGAGAAATCCTCCGAATAGCAATCCTCCTCTGGCTGCCGCCAGTCAAATTGAGGATCCCACTCCAACCCCTCCTCCGCCCCTTTCTGTCGATTAGGAGGGTTGTGTGAGGCAAACTCCTCAGAATCACTCCAGGCGTCAGCCTCCCCTATAGGTCGACGCCCGGGATGACACGCCAAACTATCCCTACAGTGGGACCTACAATCAGTCCCCCACTGGACGATCGGGTCATCCTGACTTCACCCAAATGATATGAGGCCTATGTTCCTGCAGCCACAAGTGTCCTAAAACGACAGGGAAAACAGGAGAACTGATAATAAAAAACCGGACCTCCTCAGAATGGTCACCAAAAGAAATGAACATAGTCAGTGATTCAGAAACTTCAGTTATAAATCCAGTTCCCAGCGGGCAACCGTCCAAAGCTCTAACAGAGCGTGAATGTAAAAGAGGGCAGGATAGGAATGGAATGTCTCCTAGCCCACTCTGCATCCATAAAACAATCCACGGCATCAGAGTCCACAAAAGCTTCGATAAATATTCTCTGTCTCCCCACAGTAAATTCCACAGGGATTAAAGTTCGTAAGGGAAATTGGGTCTGTCCCTCTAGCGCCCCCCCATACCGCTAGAGGGACTTCTTGTTTCCCTGAAGCTCAGGGCAGCGTGGACGGATATGTCCCAGTTTGTTACAATTATAGCAGATTATAAGTTTCCGAATGGGCTTACGAGCCCAGCTCTCATATGAGCCATCAACCTGCATAGGCTCACCAGGAGTGGAATTTTCAGTGGGCGGAATGGGAACATTAAGCATGCTGCTAGTGGCATTAGCCCCGTTGCCAGCAAGAGCCAATGCAGTACATTTCTCCCTGTTACGTTCGCAGATGCGATTATCAATTCGCAACGCAGTGCAAACCAACGAATCTAGAGACAAACAAAGCTCCAATGTAGTCAAAGCATCCTTAACCTCCTCTGCCAAAGCATGAACGAACACTGTCATAAGAGGCGCTTCTGGCCAGCCTGTCTCTTTACCCAAGGAGCGAAATGTGATTGAAAATGCAGCGACACTCTCAGAGCCCTGCCTTAGATGCATTAAACGTGTAGCCGAGTCCTGACCACAAACATCCTGATCAAACACCGACACCATTTCTCTAACGAGAGTCTCCACAGTATTCACTACCGGTGAGTTAGATCGAATAAGTGGGCCGACCCAAGTGAGTGCTGTGTCGGTTAACAGGGATAAAATAAATGAAACCCGAGACTCTTCATTCACGAACCGTGAAGGCTGCGCTTTAAAAAATATCTCACATTGGGCAATGAAATCTTTACATCTTCCTGCCTCGCCTCCATATCTTGGGGGTAGTTGAAGCTTTGGCTCTTGGGGAGAATGTACGGACTGTGCTTGTGCAACATTTTGTGTGATTTGCGTGGACAGGGCTCTAATACTCTCAGTGAGAGTTAACAGAACATTCTCATGTCTCTCCATGGCATTTGCCTGAAGGCGGAAATCTTTCCGCCAACTCTGCCTGTTGTTCATTCAGGCTAACAAGACCCTTGCCATAACCGGAGAGAGCAGCTTGTTCGTTAGCCACAACTCTCTCTACCGCAGCCGTTTCTGACGACTCCATGCTGGCTAGAGTGTTCTGTAGTGGCCGGTAGTATACGGAGGCCAAGCGCAACGACAGATAGAAAGAGAGCAGCACAAACACAGTACAAACACAGAGAATAATATAGACCAAATGCAAGTACTCGCGTTTCCAAAGGACGTATAATAGTCTGAACCACAGAAGCAAAGCGAGAAAGAAAAAGGGAGAAGAAACTCCAACAATAAGAAGACAGAAAGTCATACAAAACCTGATGACAGATATCTCCGGCGAAGCTAAAAACAGACACTCTAGCGAAGGAGGCGTGCCGGACATCCTGCTTATATAGATTCTGGGGAAGCGCCACCCCAGCTCAATCAACCAGCTGGGTAAAGAATTCGATGGCCCAGGAATTCGATATCGTCCCGGGATGAGAGCCGCAAAGAAAGGTCCAAACAACACGCACACCTCACAAACCATGACAATGCATCAAAAGTTGATTTGTGCTAAAAATATGATTATTTTATGATTTGACAGTACGCCATTTTTAGGGCTGTGTGTGTTCAAGGAGCCACCTGGAGAGCTGTCTCATTTGGCTTCCTCTTTCAAAGCCAAATAAGATTTTATGCTCAGATGAAGAATACTTGTGGTTTTGGAGTTAAAGATCCCAAAAATGTATTGTTTTAATCCCCCGCCATTTTTCAATCCTCAGTATTTTTTTTTAATCATTTCAATGCAGAATTTTCATGAAGGTTTTTCTTTATGTTTGCAACCCTTTTTCTCTACCACAGTGTTTCCCAAACCTCCCCTGGCGTATCCCTTGTCCTGCATGCTTTAGATCTCTCCCTGCTCCAGCACAGGTGATTCAAATGGTCTGGTCATAATTATTCCCAGAAGCTGCTTAATAAGGAAATTATTTGAATCACCTGGGCTGGAGCAGGGAGAGATCTAAAGCATGCAGGACAAGGGATACACCAGGAGAGGTTTGGGAAACACCGCTCTACCAAAATCATGAAAATAAACCAAAATACAATGGAATACTAAATTCTGCAAGTGTATTTTCTCAGTTGAGCCATATTCCCCTCTCTATGGAGCTTAAATCTTGAATTATAAAGCATTGAATTAGGTAATGCAAAAATGACCATTTTTGGCTTCTGCGCAAAGGGTTTAATTTAATCCCACTAACAGCATTTTCACATTACTTTCTGAATGTTACATATTCCACGATATTACATCTAAATTCTTTCCTGCTTTGCACAGGGGTATACACATCAAAATTGCATAAATCTGGCAAAATATCTAGGTCAAGTGATGGGGTGGCTGACCTTCATGTTGAAGGCTTTAGTCGTTGTTGATGTTGTTGTTCTGGATAGAGATAACCTAGACTACCTTTTGACAGAGGTGGGAACCAAACCTTTATTAGTCAGCAGATAAAGGAAACAGGTCATTCATGTCCTGTCATAGCATAGGCTTTGTACTTTGGTCACACATCTAACATCAAATGTCACACTGCGTTACGTGTGTGACAGGTACATTTTTGGTTATAAAACATTCTATTTGTGGGACTGAGGAGGTTATGTCCTTCAAGCATGAAAAGTATGGTATTAATTTATAATCTCAGGTTTTTCATATTTTCCCTTGGATTTATTAATTTTATAAAAACTTTTGTTGCTATGCGTTACGTGTGAGACGTCACTCACCACCATATATTTTGACCCCCTTAAAGAGGGCAACTTTTAAGTCTGCATGGACTTTTGCAGCAAAAGTTGAAAAATAACAACCTCAACAATAGATTATTTCTGCTGCTGAGTTTAACACTTTCCAAATCACAAAAAGATTAACTTAATTTCAAGAATGACCCATATCTCAAAAAATGGTGAAAAGCTAAGGGCCCTTTCAGGCTCATATTTCAGAGAATGGCCCTGTAGCATCCCCTCTTCTTTTTAACACAGAGTGGAGGCGTCTGGGCATTGAAGAGACAAATTTCTTGAGTTTAGCCATTGAAATTTGATCCCACTCTTGTTTAATACAGGCTTCCAGCTGCTGGAGAGTTTTGGGTCTCTTTTGATGGACTTTTCGTTTAATTATGCACCAAATGTTCTCAATCGGTGAAAGATCAGGACTGCAGGCAGGCCAGTTCAGCACACGGACTCTTCTACTACGAAGCCATGCTGTCGTAATAGCTGCAGTATGTGGTTTTGCATTATCCTGCTGAAATACACAAGGCCTTCCCTAGAATTGATGTCATCTGGAGGGGAGCATATTTTGCTCTAAAACCTTTATATACCTTTCAGCATTCATGGTGCTTTTTAAAACATGCAAGTGTCCCACACCATATGCACTAATGCATCCCCATACCATCAGAGATGCTGGCTTTTGAACTGAACGCTGATAACAGGAAGGGTGGTCTTTCTCCTCTTTAGCCCGGAGGACACGATGCCCCTGATTTCCAACAAGAATGTCAAATTTGGACTCGTTTGACCACAGGACACTTTGCTACAGTCCATTTTTAGCTTACCGGCCCTATGGGCCGATAAGCTATTGTCGTGGTGTGGCGTCCGTCGTCCGTTGTCCGCCATTCGTCGTCCATTGTCCTTCGTCCGGAACATTTTTTATCTTTTTTTTGGCCTGATGAATTTTCGTGTAAATTTGCAATAACATACTACTAGACCATATCTCCAGAGGTTTTTCTCGGATTTTTGATTGAATCATTCTTGTCCGTTTTATGGGCCCTTGAAATTTTGGCCCCAATGTTGAAGATAGGACTGAGAAATGAAAAAAAATTATTTCTCAAAAACTGCCAGATAAATTTTTTTCTAAATCAGGCGATCAACTTACCTTGGTACCGTCAATATACACTTCGGGCGCCATTTTGATTGAATCGATGGAAGTGGGTCTATTGGGGGCGCTGTACTTTATGAATATGCAAGATGGCCTGTGGAGGCCAAATAGTTGCAGATAGAGATTAAGTTTGTATTATCGACATATAGGAAGTCATGTATGACCTATATTTTGGCAATATTAAATTTGACCACAGATGACTTTGAAAGATCAAACTCAAGGTCAGGGAATGTGTTAACAATGTTAAGAGATATGACTTGAAATTTCAAAAAATTATTTCTCAAAAACTGTCTGATAACTTTTTTTCTAAATCTGGCAATCAACTCAGCTTGATACACTTTATGTACAGTGTGAGTGCCATTTTGATTGAATTGACGGAAGTGGGTCTAGTGGGGGCGCTGTACTTTAACATTGGGTCTTATGGAGAATCGACCAAATTGCCTATGGAAGCTAAATGGTTGCAGATAGAGATTAGGTTGGATGACAGACATATAGGAAGTTACAATTACCTATATTTTGGCAGTGTTAAAGTTGACCTCAGATGACCTTGAAAGGTCAAACTTGAGGTCAAGCAAAATGTTACAATTTTCAAAGGCTTCTAGGCTTGAAAATATTGAATAGTGGGAACATATGTGCATTGAACACCTATTTGAAGTCATGTATGAACTTTCATTTGGTGGCCTTGAACTTAACCTTCAGTGCCCTTGAATGCCCAAAATTCACAATGAAATTTCAATTATTTATATCAGCAAAATGGTTACAGATAGTTTCGGTTTGTATTGGAGATTTATAGGAAGTCATATGAACTTTCATTTGGTGACCTTGAACTTGACCTTAGGTGCCCTTCGAATGTCTAACTTCACATGGTGAAATTTCAATGACTTCTGTCACCAAAACTATTAGAGATAGAGGTTACGTTTGTATTGTGGGCATATAGGAACTCATGTATGAAGTTTCATTGGGTGGCCTTGAACTTGACCTTCAGTGACCATCAATGGCCAAACTATACAGTGAAATTTCAATGACTTATATCAGCAAAATCGTTACAGATTGAGTGTAGGTTTGTATTGGAGACATATAGGAAGTCATGTATGAACTTTCATTTGATGACCTTCACATTGACCTTCGAAGGTCAAACTTGACCAAGAGAAAATTCAATGACTTATGTCACTGAAAAGGTCACAGATGGATCATTGGTTTGTGTTACTGACATAGGAAGTCTTTTCCTATGACTTTTGGGGACATTTGAAGGTCAAACTTGACATAATACAATGACATTGTATTGACTTGAATTGCCAAAACGGTCACAGATGGAGTCTAGGTTTGTATTAGAGACATATAGGAAGCTATTTATGAACTTTCATTTGGTGACCTTCGTATTGACCTTCAAAGGTCAAATGTGACCTAGTGAAAATTCAATGACTTGTATCACTAAAATGGTCACAGATGGAGCCTAGGTTTGTGTTATTGACTTCTAGGAAGTCACATATGAACTTTCATTTGGTGACATTCAACTTGACGGTCAGTGACCTTTGAGGGTCAAACTCGACAGTGAAATTACAATGACTTGTATCATCAAAATGGTCACAGATTGAGCTAAGGTTTGGACGACATTTACGTTGTAGAAAGTCATATATGAAGTACATTTGCTGACCACAACTTGACATTCTGTGACCTTTAAAGTTTACAGTTGATATATTGACATATTACAATGACTTGTATCACCAAAACTGCTTTAGAGCTTAGGATTGTCTTACAGAAGGTCTTATAAATGTATATGAACTTTTATTTAGTGACCTTGACATTGATTTTCATTAATTCAAATGTCAAACTACACATGAAATTTTCATAACTTGTATCATTGCTGTAAGACTGCTTGCCGGTAAGCTACAGGACCCTTGATCATATTTTAAATGAGCCTTGGCCCACAGAACACGGCGGCGCTTCTGGATCATGCTCAACAGTGGCTTCCTTTTTGCATGATAGAGTTTCAGGTGGCATCTGTGGATGGCTCGGCGGACTGTGTTTACAGACAGTGGTTTCTTGAAGTATTCCTGGGCCCATTTAGTAATGTCAATTACAGAATCATGCCAGTGAGTGATGCAGTGGCGTCTGAGGGCCCGAAGATCACGGGCATCCAGTAAAGGTCTTCGGCCTGGTCCTTTACGCACTGAGATTTTTCCAGTTTCTCTGAATCTTTTGATGATATTATGCACTTTCGATGATGAGACCTTGAAAGCCTTTGCAATTTGACGTTGAGGAACATTGTTTTTAAAGTATTCCACAATTTTTTTACGCAAGCCTTCACAGGTTGGAGAGCCTCTGGCCATCTTTACTTCTGAGAGACTCAGCCTCCCTAAGACATCCCTTTTATAGCCAATCATGTTACACACCTGATGCCAGTTAATTTAATTACTTGCCTAATGTTCTTTCAGCTGATTCTCTTATACACTGAACAAAAATATAAACGCCCCATGTCAAATTTTTGAGTTTTTATTAAAAAAACTGGGATTCGTCTGTGAATAGCACTCTTCTCCAGCGTGCCAAGGGCCATCGAACTCGTACGTTTGCCCATGCGAGTCGGTTCCGACGCTGGACAGCGTTCAGATCCAGACCACGGTGAGGACGCCGATCGTGCAAGTTGGCTTCTCGCAGGCGTTTACGGACTGTCTGTGTGTGATGCGTCTGTTGTGCAGACCAACGGTCTCATCCGCTGTGCGTGTCGCTTATCTGGGCCGATCCCGCAGGTGGACGAACCGGATGTCGCGATCTTGTGCTGGTGTGGTCACACGTGGATGAGGTCGATTTGCAGTACTTCCCGTCTGTCGGAAACGAACTCTCAAACGGCCTATCGTCTGATAGTTAACATTCAGCTGCACAGCAACCGCTCTGGTGGACATCCCTGCATCCAGCATGCCAATGGCACGTTCCCGCATGACCTGAGACATCTGAGGCATGATGAATTTTGACAAAATTTGACATTTTGGGGTGGCCTTTTATTGTCCCCAGTATAAGGAGCGCCTGGGTACTGCTCATTCTGTCTGATCACCGTCTGGAAATGCCACACCCATGTACTGAGTGAAATCACTGCATCACTGAGCAAATGCGCACTAAAAGAGAGATGGATTAAAAAATGGTACACAAATCAAGAGAAATATCCCTATTGCACAAGTAAAAGCCAGCATATGCTCACTTAGAGTTGTTAACTCCATGTGACATCAATATTTCACATGGGGCGTTCATATTTTTGTTCAGTGTATATTAATTGCTTTTCAGCCCTTTTTTGCCTGTGTCCCAACCTTTTTGAGACCTGTTGCAGCCAGAAAATTTGAAATAAGCTCATTTTGTGGATAAAAATGAAAAATGTCTCAGTTTCAACATTTGAAATGTTATCTATGTTCTGTTGTAAATAACATATTGACACGTGATCTGAAAGTCATTGCATTTTGATTTTATTCACAATTTACACTTCGCCCCAACTATTTCAGAACTGGGGTTGTACATTTTGTATGATTTCATGTTGGCTCTGAGAAATATTCAAGTTGTGGAGGCGATTATTACATTTCTTTGGGTTATTATATCTCAATGAGAACCACCCTTAGAAAAATCTGAGCCCCAGTTGCTGAAGTCGGTGAATTTGAAATTTGAAATCTCTAACCTACTGCAACTGAACTGACACAGGTGGTTAAAGAAGTGTTGCAAGTCCAATATGTGAGTTAAATGGCCTATTACCCTTTATGCCATCTTGTAATGGCAGAAATTTTACTTCTTATAACCCTTTGATGCATAAAGTACATACAAATGCCTTGGACCATTTGTGGGGATTTTGTGCAATATTGTGTGTGTGTGGGGGGGGGCAAGTGGGCGGTCTGTCGGTCCATTATTTTGGACATTATGCTTGTGGGATGCACACTGCCATCCAGTATTTTGGACATTATGCATGCGGAGTGACAGAAATAATGTGAAGTTGAAGAAACCTGGTCATTGATACGCATGATGATCTATCTGTATACTGGACATTGCTTATTTCAGCTATTTACTCGGCATGCATAATGTCCAATATTTTTTATACAGCATAGACTCGGATGTATTCCAACAAATAGACATGCATTACATAGGTTATATGTTTTCAGTTTGTGCTTTATAATGTATTTCTATCCCCCAACAAAAAAAAGTCTGATCAAAACTTGAACAATATAAGACTATTTCTGACTTTCGTCAACTTACCTCTTACTTGTGGATGCAGCCATTGTGACTGTTTGTGGTAAATCATGTGACTAATCAGAGAGGCACCTATTGAGGAAATTATTATCTGGGAATGTCCAGTAAAATGTGCATTTTGTGTTTTCAGGGTATCCATGAGCCGAGACAAAATAAACCCCACTTAACTTATGTCCAAAATATTGGGCAACATTCAACAAAGGGTTCATTTTCATAGCGACGGCCTCAGAAAATTGCTGTGATACAGTAGTTTTAAGAGTTGTAATTCAGTTGAAGTATAAAATAATACGGATTTAATTTATTGAATCCTGCTCACCAGTGTGTGAAAGCCTAAAATTGAGATTTGAGTTGGGTTCAATTAATTTTGTCTAGCTGAGTGTGTCCTTCTAATCGTTCCCCGTTGCATTTAATGGAAGGCTTCTGGGATGCGGAAAGCAGATTTTTTTTTCCTTCAAACTTCTTAGATTAAATTGCTGTCAATGTTTGCAAAAACAAATTAATGAGATGATACTGCATGATGTAGGTGATTTATATTGAAGCAGCCACTGTTTATGCGCTGTGACTGAACACTAAAAAATAGATATGGTGCTTCAAGCATACAGTGGGCTCCAAAATTACTGGCACCCCTGACTGACAATGCACAAACAATACTTTCAAAATTTAGAAATATATATATATATAAATATATATATATATATATTTACAGAAAAACTCTGAATATCAATATGTGAGAAATACTGTAAAATATTGATGTTTCAATGGAACCAGCCAAAATCATTTACTGATTTAATTAAAAATCAGTTTCCTCAAAATCAAGGTTTCACAATTAATGGCACCCTTAAAGATTATTGTAATTAATATCTACCAAAATTAAACCAGATAGTAAATTCCACTAATTTAAGTTTCATCTAAGTGTTAAGAAACGACACTGAGCCATTACATCACTTCTTGTTCCACTTGGGTATTAAAATGAGGTAACATACATGCAATATCCCTTTGTCATCCAACACCATGAACAAAAAATAAAACAACTGTCAGTTAAAAAAGAGGCTGATGGTCGTAGGCCTTCATCAATCTGGTAATGGCTGTCAGAAGATTCACAAACAATTGAATATGTCACTGAGCACACTGTCAGGGCAATTATAAAAAAATTCCAAAGATATAACATAACATAACGAGTGGAGAGAACAGGCCGTTCAGCCCAACTTGGCTTGCCAGTGTCTTTTTACTATCGTGAATATATTACTTCAGATACTCAAAGATTTGATGGTATCTAGCTTTAAGTCAAGCCTGCTCTTGAAAATTCCCAAGGTTTCTGCCTCAACAATATGGTCAGGCAAGCTATTTCACGTTGAAACTAGATAACTTGGTTGCCACAGGGACCGAGTCGTGTATCTCCCCGATCCCCATGAGAGATCACTTGCAAATTTTTACAGCCGCAATGTTACTGTTTTTACTCTTGCTACGACATAAATACGCATCCCTGTACATGTATATATATGTAACTGTGGCTCAAAATGAGCAGAGAACACAAAATCTGCAAAAAAATTTTTTTTGACAAAATGGCTGCCGGCAGCCATATTGGATATCAGAAATTGCCGAGAATTGATATTGAGCATTGCCAAATAAACCTTTTTGACTAGGCAAATTTAGAGAAAAAATCCTGTAAACTTTGAAGCCTCCAGAGCCTGGAACAGAAAATCTCTGTGGCGGCGGCCCCGGAACTAAACCATAGCGTCTCCCGACTGAAATTACTCTTTGGGTGAAAAAATATTTCCTAATATCAGTGCTAAATTTACCCTTGGTCAACCTCCATTTGTGACTCTGAATTCTACTACAAAACTTGCCGAAGGAATTCTGCATAATTCACTTTGTTAATCCCTTTAACATATTTAAAGACCTCAATCAGATCACCCCTAAGTCTCCTTTTCCTAAGACTAAAGAGATTAAGGATCTTCAGCCTTGTCTCATAGCTTTCATCTTTCAGACCCGAGAATTAGCTTAGTGGCTCTTCTCTGAACTTTTTCCAGAGCCTCTATATCTTTCTTAAAGTATGGTCCCCAGAACTGTTCACAATACTCCAGATGTGGTCTGATGAATGTGTTGTACAAGAGAAGTATGTCCTCCTTGGATTTCTATTCCATACTTTTGGCTATATATCCCAGTATCTGATTGGCCTTTTTAACTGCTACTGCACGATGTCAAGAACCTGAGAGGGTTTGATCAACAATCACTCACAAATCTTTTTCATGTGGAGCACATTTCAGTTTTAAACCTCCCACGAAGTAATCCTGTCTAATGCCTTTAATTACCTACATGTAGAACTTTACATTTCGCTACATTAAATGTCATTTGCCACATTTCTGCCCAATTCTGGATTCTATCCAAATCATCCTGAATCACTTTAGTGGACTCTAAACTATTTGCCCATCCTCCCAATTTAGTATCATCCACAAATTTAACTAATTTGCTTTCAATAGTCCTATTAAGGTCATTAATGTAGATGAGGAACAGCAGGGGTCCCAGCACCAATCCCTGAGGGACGCCACTCCCCACCATACCTAGCTCAGATGAGATTCCACTGACCACCACTCTTTGTGTTCTGTTCTGTAACCAGTTTTGAATCCACTCCAGAATACCTCCTGTAACTCCAATGGAGCTCATTTTAAAAATTAGTCTCCTATGCAGTACTATATCAAACTCTTTCTGAAAATCCAGGTATACGTATGATGTGAAAAGCCTTGCTTTGGTCATAAGTCTTGGTGGCCTCTTCAAAGAATTTCCGCAGGTTTGTCAGACATGACCTTCCCTTATGGAAACCATGTTGGCTATCCCTCGATATTATTACGTTCAAGAAATAATTCCAGCTCGTCTTTTATGATAGATTCCAGTATTTTGCATGCAATGCAAGTTAAACTGACTGGCCTGTAATTTCCTGGCTCAGTACAGTCCCCTTTCTTATATGTTGGTATTATATTGCCCTGCTTCCAATCATTTGGTATTTCTCCAGTTTCTAAAGACTGTTTGAAGATAGCACAGAGCGGTTTAAAGATGATCTCACTAACCTCCCTGAGCACTCTAGGATATAAGCCATTAGGACCCACCGCCTTATCTGCCTTTAGTTTATGCAACTTGTCTAATATTTCATTATCCCTAACCTCAATTTCCATTAAATAATCTTGAGCATTGGAAATGCTTTATAAAAATGGCCTTATAAAAATCCGCTCCGAGGTAAAATTCTCAACAAAGTATTTATTTAAGGTATCAGCAATATATAGCAGCAATTCATCTTCATTCTTTATGCACTTATCCTCCTCTTTGGAACTGTTGAAAACCTCAATGGTAGGAGACACAACTGCATTCCCCCCCTCCCCCAGGATACTGAGGAGAATGGTGAGAGAAGCAAAAAAAATCTCCAAGAATCATTGTGAAGGATTGGCAAACCTTGGTGGCATCTTGGGGTCACCAGGTTTCAAAAAGCACCATCAGGCGCCACCTTCACAACCACAGGCTCTATAGAAGGGTTGCCGGACGAAAGCCTTTTCTGACCAGAAGACACAGAAGCAAGTGCTTTGACTTTGGCAAAAGTCATTTAAATTATGACTGGAACAAGGTGCTTTAGTCAGATGAGGCTAAAATTGCACGTTTTGGTCAAATACAGAATTGGCATGCTTGGCGTCGAAAAAGAGATGCATATAAAGAGAAGCACCTCATACTCACAATGAAATATGATGGTGAGTTGGTCATGTTTTGGGCTGTTTTAATTTGAGCTCCAGGGGCACTGGCTAAGATTAATGGCATAATGAATTCCGCAAAGTATCAGGATGTTTTGGCTGACAATCTGGTAGCCTCCGAAGGCTGGGACTTGGCCATAGATGGACTTTCCAACAAGACAATGACCCAAAGGATCCCTCAGTATCCACACAGAAATGATTCTGTGACAACAAAATCAATGCTTTGCAATTGCCATCTCAGGCACAAGACCACAGTCCGATTGAAAACCTGTGGGCTGAGTTGAAGAGGGAAGTTGATAAATGCGAACCCAAGAATGGGAAGAATCTTGAAAGGATCTGCTTTGAGGAATGGTGCAAAATCCCCCAAATGTGGGCCTTCACCTTGTCAAAAAGTATGGCAAAAAAACTCCTGGCTGGTATCCTTGCCAGTGGTGGTTGCAGTAAGTACTGAATGAAGGGTGCCAATTATTATGAAACCTTGATTTTGTCTAAATTGATTTTGTATTAAATGATTATTAATGTTTCAATGGAAAAAATCATAAAGTATTTCACACATGTTGGTATATTTTGTTTTTCTAGAATTATATTGTTTATATATTTTTTTGTATTGTTTGTGCATCAGGAGTGCCAGTAATTTTGGAGCCCACTGTATGCAGTATGAAACTAGTGGCATTGAGTGGAATAGTACTCTGAGGGTTTATCATCTTCTGCTTATCGCATAAGTGGTATGAAGATCTGTTCCTTCTTTCTGGGTATCATTTGTGGGTTATTATAACTTTAATTTGTACTGCAGCATGACGTCAAATGTGAAACTGATTTTGAATGCTTTTTTTTCTGTAGCTCTTCAATTTTCAGCGCTATATCTTAACATGCATAACCAACAGATAAATAAAGTATATTGACTAAAAGTTGCAGCTCCTTGCTCTGGCAGCATTCCAAAGATGATTTGAGATTCATGTTTCTCCGATGTTTTTTGAGCCAGGTAACTGCATTTCATCTAGAAGCAAGGTATAAAAAAATTCAGCGGAAAAGAGACCAATTTTAGAATTTGTATTTAGACCAGGTTACCAGGAATTAATTGAAGAACTTCTGCTTAACAAAATAATTCAATGACTGAAAGAAATTCTGCTTTGTAAGGATTCCTAGTCATGTTCAGGGGTCTCTCTGGCTGTCCTTGGCATTGGACAGCCACAAATTAATGAAATTATACCATTATGTACTGTGCCCTTTCAGAATCCATGCACACTTTTCAATTTTGATATTGTCCTGCTGAGAAGACATATAAAGACAAGCTAGTCGGCAAGGATGATGGAGGATTTGACTAACCAATCCAGGCTTTTGTGTCATCATGTATTGCCTGATTGCTATAAGCTGAGTGCTAATGGTCAAAAGTGAAGTTAAAAATTGAGACCCAGTAGAAGGATAAACATATTTCTCATGCTCTGAAAAACTTTTTACCTCAAAAAAAAAAAAAAATGTAAGCCAACTTAATTGCATTGTGTGGAGGGTACTTAAAGAACATAAGGTAAAAGTTATTCTTACCATGTTTTTTAAGTGCTGTGAACACAAGATCACTAAGTTGACAAAAATATGCCATTGAAGTGAACTAATTTTGTCTCATTTCTAGACTTGGCCATGGAAAATGAAATTTCAGTTGTCATGCAAATGATAACTTAAAATATGATAATATTTTCTACTTCAAGGAGAAAGTTAGAAAGTTAAGATTAAAGGATTTGTTAAGTCAGGCGGTTTTTGCAGTGCACAGGCAAACATTTAATTGTTAGCATACTCCTCTCAGTTAGAGGATTTTAATGCTTGGCAGTTTGGTGAAAGGGCCTCTTGGAGTTGTCATCCTCTGGGGCTCTGAGGCACATTTATAGAGCTCCAGGCATCACGTGACTCCTTTTTTTTACATTGCCATTTTGGCAGAAAAAGCCTGAGCGAAAATGAATGGCGCTAGCGCTGATTTCAAGCCATCAGAGTTCACTGCACACTTTCTATCCAAAGAAATTGAGCCATATAATCCAATACTTCATAGGTTGAACATTATTGACCCATATAATGCCTCAGGTGTGCTTTTCTCTAGTATTGAGTCAGCCGGAGCGGACAGTGTTCCAGACCTGCAGTATCCTGACATCTACAATTACCTGATCAACTTTCCCTTGTCCTACTCCGGAGAGTCTCTCAAAGCCTACAAGGGCCTGGAGGGATACAAATGGACGCAATGTGGCTTCATGATAAATAGGGCCTGTGTCCGCAAAAGCGTTTTTTTTTTTTTTTTTTGCCAGTAGCATCAATTTTCATGCAAATACTATGAAGTTAAGCATTGATAGCGCTCAACGTCCTCAGTGCACAAAACGCCCTCGGCACACAGCTTTTCCCCACGGTGCTCTCGGCTGGAAATAGTTCAACTTCTGGAACACCGCCGGGTTCATCCGTGTCACTTCTCGCTCACCGACAACTCAAAATTGAAAATTGTGAGGGACTTGCAACATCAACAACAACAGACGAGCTTTTCTTGCTGCTACAGTCGTGTTTCTGATCAATTTGCTTGCTACATTTTAGGTTTGCTTACTGTTCTCCATTTAGGGACACTAGGTTTGCTGACAAGTTCGTCAGTATTAATGTTTTCTACACGGTACTCTCGGCTGGAAATAGTTCAACTTCTGGAACACCGCCGGGTTCATCCGTGTCACTTCTCGCTCACCGACAACTCAAAATCGAAAATTGTGAGGGACTTGCAACATCAACAGCAACAGACGAGCTTTTCTTGCTGCTACAGTCGTGTTTCTGATCAATTTGCTTGCTACATTTTAGGTTGGCTTACTGTTCTCCATTTAGGGACACTAGGTTTGCTGACAAGTTCGTCAGTATTAATGTTTTCTACAACTGTAGTCCCCAACAGCTGTAGCTAGGTATTCTGTTATCGCCTAGGTTCCCATTTATTTTGATCTGGATAGCTACGTTTCCCAAAGCAAGGTTTCCCAAAGCAAGCAAACTACTTTAGCAACTTGGCTAAATAGTTCAAACCATTTGCTTTATTTAGTTCCAGTTTCACTTTTGAAAACTGTACATTCATTAGCTTAGTTGCTAGGAATATTTGCAATTTCTGTTAATTGTATCAGTAAATCTTGACAACTGCAACAATGTTTAGCGGAAGTGCTAAGATGAGGTCATGGGAACTTCCAGCTGTTTGAAGACGCAGGTCCTAAGTGTCCCTTCATCATAGTTACATTAGCATTAGCAACAGGGCGGAATAATTTAACTAGCTATTTGCTGTGCTTTACGTGTTTCTTGATTAGTTTGTATTACCACGTTATCACAGTTTGAATGAATATCTAAAGGCATTACCTCATACATAAAATTACTTTAAATTCACTTTTGATGAATACAGTCGGCAAAGTTACCCACTTGCCATATTCCTGCCGGTTTTTTTAACTTTCCTGCCAAATGGCAGTTTTTGATTGCGTGATGTCAGCTACCGGAGCTCTATAGGATGGTTTGCAATGACTGCTGACTAAATATAGAGCCATCCTGGACACAAGGGAAGGGATATTGGGCTCATTCAGTTACATGGCTGAACATATGCTTGGGGCAGGTACAGGGTGTGAGTGATCTCCTCAGGGATTTGTAGTCTTGTAAAAACCATCTGTGTGAGACATTACCTGGATGAGATTTGACCAGATTGTGCCGTATTTGCGGATTCTCTTTAACCTGAAGTGCATGTAGTTGTTTATGTAGTATTTATAATTTCTGCCAAATGGAATTTTAAATCAGGATAATTTTTCTGGAAGTTTCTAAGCCCCGTTTATCATGATGTACGAAATGGTCAACCTAAAACCTAATGGTTATTTGGCACACATGTGCATACCAGTGAAGCTCATGAAGGGATGAAATTATGACTTCAATAATGGACAGTGATATTCTTAAATCTTAGGATCAAAATATGATTCTGGTATTACAGCACCTGAAGAAGCTCTTGGAAATGGGTTTTTACCCCACGGCCCTTTATGGGCTGACGGAGTATTGTTATACTCTGTGGCGCCTGGGCGGGCGGGCTGCAGCTCCATAATTTGTCCAGGCCGTATCTCCAAAATTGTTGGGCACAGGAGCTTCAAATTTGGTATGGAGGTTCTCTTTGAGGGATAAGTGCGCAACATAAGGGTAATTAGTGGATCTGACCTTTGACCTTGGCACAGTGACCTTGAACTTAAAAATGTTGTCTGGGCCATATTTCCAGAAGTATCAACCACAGCAGCTTTGAATTTAATTTGCTGGTTCCTTGTGGGGTTAGGTATGCAAGGTAAGGGTCATTAGTGGATTTGACCTCTGACCTTGGCACAGTGACCTTGAACTTTAAAATTTCATCCGGGCCATATTTCCAAAAGTACTGGCCACCGCAGCCTACAATTTGGTGTGCAGATTCCTTGCAATGGGAAGGTGCACATTGTAAGGACAGGGCTCGAATTTCACGACGGAATAGCCGTCGATGCCCTACCTGTTTGCCGTGCTGCCCACTATAAAATCCCCAGTTCACGGCAGTAGAATGCCGTGCCCTTTCCCCGCATCGCCGTAAGTGCCCCTCGGCCAAAACACCTACCCAAAATAAAAAAATCACACAGCATTTCCCCTTCCTACCAGTGGCGGTTCGTCGGCCGTAACCAAGGGAAGCCAAAACCTCGCCCTTTCATAGCTTAATGACTTAAACATTTCGCAGTTTACTTTTCTTGATCAGCAGTTGCTCATACGAATTGGTAGAAGGACAGTCAAATTTATTTTCGATAGCAAATGACGACGCAAATTATCAATACGTCTTTATAAATTAGTTTGTGAGGCTTCTTTCGCAAGAAGCCACGACAATCCGTTTTCTACAATCTTAATATAGAAGTAAAGAATGCGGTGTTGCACAGCTTATTGCTTAATGAGCCTCACTAATCAATTTGCGAATCTATGCGGTTTCATGGGCTTCTAGAGCGCGGAATTTATAAAGACGTGGGCCTATGGTAATTTATGTCGTAATTTATGTGTGAAAGAAAACCCCTCATAATTTCGTGGTGCGATGTATAACAATGCTATCGAAAATAAATTTGACTCAATTGACTGTTCTTCAAACAATTCGTATGAGCAACTGCTGATCAAGAAAAGTAAACTGCGAAAGGTTTAAGTCATTAAGCTTTGAAGGGCGAGGTTTTGGCTTCCCTTTGTTACAGCCAACGACCCGCCACTGGTTTTTACAGCTGTCTTTTTCGCCCTTTTCTTGCGATCGTGGGCGCAGAATTATTCTTTAATAATTTATGTCTCCTCTATTTTTAACTCCGATCACGATGCCGACAGGTGAAAGGAACAAAAAAAGAAAAAAATGCCGAATTACAGTCGGCAGCCGCAAGGTGTGGCAAATTGGCGAAGTTATGGAGGTACTGAAATTCTCTTAGGTTGCGTGTTGTGTGTTGATAAAGCTTGGGAAGTGGTCTTTATAGCCAGTATCTAGTGCTGTTGTCAGTGTGAGTGTTGGAATGACAGGAGAAAGTCCGAATTTCGCGGGTGGCAGAAGATGCACAAAATGGCTAAATATGATTATTTTTTCAATGACCCGGCGATTGATTGGAACGTCCTTTGCTTGTACTTACTTTATAGCAATGCCCAAACGATGTCCCAGTGCAATACTGAGCCAATTTCCAAGACGGCAAGCGGGGAAAAATACGGGAAACGTTTTCTTTCAAGAATGGTTTTGATTTGCATAGTGTACGCTGATTGGTTATGAGAGGCCGTTTGAGAGAGAATTCATACTTTCTTTCACATGTACTATCATACTGTCACACAAACACCATCATTCTCTCATACACACACCATCATTCTCTCACGCACATGCTATTATACTCTCACACACACACCATCATTCTCACACACACACACCATCATTGTCACACACACCATCATTCTCTCACGCACACACCATCAATCTCTCACGCACACACTATCATTGTCTCACACACACCATCATTCTCTCACGCGCACACTATCATTCTCTCACGCACACAGTATCATTCTCTCACACGCACACCATCATTCTCTCACGCACACACCATTATACTCTCTCACACGCACCGTCATTCTCTCATGCGCATACCATCATTCTCTCACACACACACCCATTATTCTCTCACGCACGCACCATCATTCTCTCTCAAACACACCATCATTCTCTCACGCGCATACCATCATTCTCTCACACACACACCATTATACTCTCACGCACACACCATCATTCTCTCTCACCCACACCATCATAAACTCACGCGCATACCGTCATTCTCTCTCACACACACCATTATACTCTCACACAAACTTAAACTTGTTCAAGTGACAAAATGACAGTGAATGTAAAACAGAATGATAGTGTATGTGAATGAGAATAGGTGATTGTGTGAGAGAGTTTGATTGAAACGGAAGTTAGTTTGATGGAAACGGATGTAGCATTAAATTCTCAGTTCCTGATTGGTTATAATTGAAATCTTTGAAAATTTAGTCAGAAGCGGGATTTCACGGACATATCCCACCCTTCCGTTCGACAAGGAAGCATGGTGAAAAAACTGCATGCTCGTCGCGGGAGCAGCACGTCTTTCCAAATCCATTTGAAACGTGAAGTGTTGCTCGTTATTCATCCCAATTCCGTCCGGAAAGTGGAGTGCTATAGCACCAAAGTGAAGTATATCACACTATAAAATTGAAGCATAGCTCGTTATTCTTTCCAATTGCATTCGAAAAGCAGAGTATAGCACCAGAAGAGAAGTATACCTGATTGCACCAAAAGAGAAGTGCCGCTCGTCTATCATCCTAATTATTCAAAAAGTGAAATATTGCGCCAGAAGAGAAGCACAGAACATCATTCATTGCAATTCCATTCCAAAAGTGAAGTATAGTTTTAATATTGCTACTAAATGGACTGGGGGAAAAACGGGTCTCATGTTTCAATTACTTGCGAAGGCAATATCCATTTCAGAGTTTAAATAATTGATGTAATTGCGCGCGACAATACATCAGCATGACACGCAGGCTCATAGCCTACTAGCTATAAGGAACGCAAATTGCACGAAGCTGGTTTACTCCACGACTTCGCTTTTTATGGATCTAAAGCCCCGTTATGTAGCCGAGTAAATGATAAAATTTAAATGGTTTGAGCGAATGTATTAGGCTACACTTAAATTATAATATAGTAAAAGGAAAATTGAAACGAGGTTCCGTAAATTTATAAGTGCTGGAATCTCACAGCATTTCTATCAATGGTTTGGTTTAGCAATAGAAAATACGCGAAACGGGGCCTTAGGCTCTGCAAGCGTATAGCTTACGAGTAGTTACAGACTATGGTAAAGCTATAGCATTATATACCGGCTGCTATCACCCAGCGGAAACAAGGAACAGATGGTTCCAGCTGACTGATGCAATAGCAGCGCTCCAGGTCTTAATTGGCCGGTGCATGTGCTGGACCGTAATAGAAACCGAGAACCTGACGGGACAGTGGTGGGACACGATTAAAAAAAATAATCTAATTAATTAGAGGCTTTGTAATTAATTAACTGATATCGATTAATCTGGAACCATTTGTTCCTTGTTTCCGCTGGGTGATAGCAGCCGGTATATACTAATGCTATAGCTTTACCATAGTCTGTAACTACTCGTAAGCTATACGCTTGCAGAGCCTAAAGCCCTTTTTCGCGTATTTTCTGTTGCTAAACCAAACCATTGATAGAAGTGCTGTGAGATTCCAGCACTTATAAATTTATGGAACCTCGTTTCAATTTTCCTTTTACTATATTATAATATAAGTGTAGCCTAATACATTCGCTCAAACCATTTAAATTTTATCATTTACTCGGCTACATAACGGGGCTTTAGATCCATAAAAAGCGAAGTCGTGGAGTAAACCAGCTTCGTGCAATTTGCGTTCCTTATAGCTTGTAGGCTATGAGCCTGCGTGTCATGCTGATGTTTTGTCGCGACGCAATTACATCAATCATTTAAACTCTGAAATGGATATTGCCCTCGCAAGTAATTGAAACATGAGACCCGTTTTTCCCCCAGTCCGTTAAGTAGCAATATTAAAACTATACTTCACTTTTGGAATGGAATTGCAATGAATGATGTTCTGTGCTTCTCTTCTGGCGCAATATTTCACTTTATGAATAATTAGGATGATAGACGAGCGACACTCGCTTTTGGTGCAATCAGGTATACTTCTCTTCTGGTGCTATACTCTGCTTTTCGAATGCAATTGGAAAGAATAACGAACTATACTTCAATTTTATAGTGTGATATACTTCACTTTGGTGCTATAGTACTCCATTTTCCGGACGGAATTGGGATGAATAACGGTGTGTTTCAAAATGGATTTGAAAGATGCTGCTCCCCGCGACGAGCATGCAGTTTTTTTCACCATGCTTCCTTGTCGAACGGAAGGGTGGGATATGTCCGTGAAATCCCGCTTCTGACTAAATTTTCAAAGATTTCAATTATAACCAATCAGGAACTGAGAATTTAATGCTACATCCGTTTCCATCAAACTAACTTCCGTTTCAATCAAACTCTTCACACAATCACCTATTCTCATTCAGAGACACTATCATTCTGTTTTGGTGTGTTCAGAATGATGGTTTTGTCAGTATAATTGAACAAGTTTAAGTTTGTGTGAGAGAATGATGGTGTGTGTGTGTGAGAGAATGATGGTGTGTGTGTGAGAGAGTATAATAGCGTGTGCGTGAGAGAATGATGGTGTGTGTATGAGAGAGTGATGGTGTGTGCGTGAGAGAATGATGGTGTGCGTGTGAGAGAATGAAAGTGTGTGCGTGAGAGAGATTGATAGAGAATGATGTGTGTGTGACAATGATGGTGAGAATAATGGTGTGTGCGTGAGAGAATGATGGTATGTGCGTGAGAGAATGATGGTGTGTGCGTGAGAGAATGATGGTGTGTGTGTGAGAGAATGATAGCGTGTGCGTGAGAGATTGATGGTGTGTGCGTGAGAGAATGATGGTGTGTGTGAGACAATGATGGTGTGTGTGTGTGAGAATGATGGTGTGTGTGTGAGAGTATAATAGCGTGTGCGTGAGAGAATGATGGTGTGTGTATGAGAGAGTGATGGTGTTTGTGTGACAGTATGATAGTACATGTGAAAGCAAGTATGAATTCTCTCTCAAACGGCCTCTCATAATTGGTTACTTTATGTGAGGAACATCTGAGACTACGGACCTTTACTTTTTATTAGCTAAAGTGATGACCTAAAGCTCCATGGTGGATTTGCTGCTGTGCCCCCAAGGTAGCGGCAGACTTTGCTGTGGTGCCCCTTATATGGAGGCACATTTGCCGTAGTGCCCTTTTATTTTCCGCATGGACCACGGCAACTTTTGCCGTGCCCCTTAACACCTGTAGTTCGAGGCCTGTAAGGATCATTAGTGGATTTGACTTTTTTTTTAAAGATTATTTTTTTGGGGAAATTTTCCTTTATTCGATAGTTATACAGTGTAGAGAGACAGAAAAGTTGGGGAGAAGAATGGGGGTAAACATGCAGCAAATGACCCGAGCCGGATTCAAACCCAGGTCGCTGCGGAAGGACACAGCCTTTATGATACGCCCACTTAGACCAATGAGCCACCGGGGCGCCCTATGGATTTGACTTTTGACCTTGGTATAGTGACCTGTGCCTTGCCATAAGTGTATGCCACTATTTATTAATAATTATTTAAGGCTGTGGGGTTCCCTTGGCGATCAGCGTCGGCTTGTTGTTTTTGTCAATAATGCCTTTGTTCACCTATTCATTAATCAGAATTGGACAAGGTCACTTCCTGATGTAGCAGATGGGCTCAATACCCTTTTGAATTTCATATTTGTGAGTGTATTTGTTCTTCAGTTTTTTCCTCTATTAATGTTTAATAGTTTTTCTCAGGGGCCACCATGATGTCCGTGGCAATGAGTTACTCGTCTTTTAATGTTGTCTTGGAACCATAATTCAGGCATTTACGTTCTTTCAATATGGAGACCATGATTGGGGGTTCCTCAAGTTGCTGATCTCACCCTATTGGAAAGGTTCTGGGAATGCATCCCAGCACCACATGTTTCTATTTGAGCCTTATTCACCACTAACCTGCAAACTGCCTTGGGGGTCATGCTTTGAATCAAGTAAACATCATACAATGAGCTGTCTGACTGGCTTCCCCCAAAAATTTTGAACACATAAAGATGTGTCAGTCTGGTGGGTTGAAAGGCTGATGCAGCAACTAGTTCTTTTAATGACTCAGTTGGTTTGCTAACCCTAAAAATGGCTGGTAATATTATCCCTGGTCATTTTAAATTAGAACCTGCTTACTGATCTAAAATCAAACTGCTGTGGGGTTGTACTCAGTCCACTTGCTGGGTAGCTACTTTTTGTCTTCAAATTCAAATCTGTTTCATGAAGGTAAACATTGGCTCTAGATTGAGCTGGTGGCAAGGCCCTTGCAATGACATTGAAATTGTTATGGCAATCTTCATGTCTAATCTGATGTCCTTGCACATTATGTAGTAATGTGTATTTAAGCATTTTCTTTTCTGTGCTATTGTTGTCTTCTGCAGCTGGCATTTTTAAATGGATGTATGCCAAAGACACAACTCTAATGGTAATGCTTACCCTATCGATTCTTCCAGTAATTTTGCATATGTTCTTTTCTGATAGACCCATTTAGTGTCAGTGCCAGAAACCAATGAGGTTCAAATAAGCTTTTAAGAGCGCGTCTTTTTTCGATTTGCACTTCGAAAAAAAAAACAAACAAAAAAAAACGGTGACAACAGGGAAAATTTAAAGAGGGAAGGGAAGAGAAAATGAAAGGGAGGGGTTATTGAAGGGATGAGGGAGGGAAGAGAACTGGACACCGGAGACTCATGCTGTGGGTGGATGCAGATGGAGGTATGCGGGAGGAGAGATGAGCTTGTTCCAGTGAGATCCTGTCTTCATCAGAGGAAATCCTGTTACTTTCTGTTTTTTTTCCTCATCCTCTTTCATCACACTCTAACCATAGTTCATCCTAGAGGAAACGTGATTGGTCTTTTGGCTGGGTAATATTGTAAATTCCACTTCATCTGCGGGATGAGAGATTGAACAGGTAAAATGTTACCTCTTTTCACCGTTCTCTTGTAATATTGTTGGCCCCTTTAGTGGACCTGGAAAGTTATGTTACCAATGTGCCCTGAGAGTGAATAATTTTTAAATGAGTTCAGATGTGTGGTATGATGTTGAGATTGAATTATGACATTGTTTTTTTAGGCAAGATTAATTTTTTCAGTCATATTGTTTGCCTCACAGTAAAGATAATCTATTGTTTTTTGTCAAATTTAATTTAATATGGGTCTATTTATGAGAGTCAAATTATTAAAAATATTATTTTGGTAGATTTGAATATTCTCTGACAATGGATGCCTTTTCAGCGGTTGTTTAATTTGCAATGAAATCTCAATATATAATTAATATACCAACTGACTGATTTGTCTTGCACTTATTGAAATGTATTTTGAGAGACTAATTGGGTCTGTTTAAATTTCAGTTGAATGGCCTGGGTAGGAACATCAGTTGAGTTAATTAGGGGAAGATGACTCCATTTTAGTTCTCTCTGTGTTTGCTATTTGTACCCCCAGGATATTTAAAGTTTCTCTGTTTTAAATTCAGCCATTTATGTGGCACTGCTGTAGACTCACAGGAAACTAGTGTGTGAGCATTGCTAGCTGGCTCAATAATCTATATCAAATTAACTATACTGTCACTGCACTTCACTGTAGTTTCACATCTAACTTTGTCAGCGCTCACTTTTGCATGCTTTGAGCCAGTGGAATAGTAGTCGCCAAAAGGCGTTTTGGAGTAGAAGTGCTTGTTTTTGTACTCTATTACATAACAGTCGTGATTGTTATTTTAGCATAGAATATTTTGATATAAGAAGACTATTGTCACATGTTTCTCAGCTCATGCCTTAAATGGTAAAAAGCACAGAGCTGTGAACATGTTTATGACAGGATGCCTGTGTTCCACATGCCTCCACCAAGCCCAACCACATTTTTCACCTTTGAATTCTTTAGCTGGACATCTTCCTGCTGCACCTCTCCAAGCTGATTTGTAGATTCAGACTTGGCATCTCTCTTAATTTCACTTAACATTTGAACTCTAGACCGAGCATTTTGGGGTGGGATCATTTCCTGTGCCATCAAGAAATAAAGAATTATATGCTTCAAAATGTGGGCGTGGCTGATGTCCTCAATAGAAAGTGCATACAACGATTTGAAATTTCAGTATCCCATATCCAGGAGCTATTCATACTGAGCAAAATCTGAATTTAGATCTGAATTCAAATTTGCTAATTTTCCAAGATGAATGATATTTTGCAGAATGGTAAAATTTGACGGGAGAACTTCCGTTTAAATTCTTTTGCACCTGCATGGTGCTTCATTTGTACCATAAATCAATCCAACAATCTGTCAGTCAGTCTATTTTTACAGATCATTCACTGTGCTTGGGTGTAGTACAATGTCGTATGTTCATTCTTGTCGTGTGTACCTGGTGAATCAGTCGCACAATTGTGCAAACGCACTGGGGAAGTCATGCAGAGCTCTGGGAATCATGTCGGATGGAGTCTCATTTGCTGTCTTCGTGTGCTCACAAACTTCATTTTTCTACTTCATCTATAATAATGGTTTTTTTTTTCAATTTATCTTTTCATCTAGTTTTATTGACTGATTTGGGAAACATTAAGGCTTTTACTATACGATTTATTTCTAACCATTCATCAACAGTTTTTAAGAGTCAGACTACGAAAAGAATCAGGCCCTAGTGTTTGTGGTTTTTTGCAAGTCCGGTCCTGTCTTAGCTGATGCAAGATTAGAGAACAGGTGGGTGGGTGCTTGTATATGAGTGTGTTGCTGTGGGGCATGGGAGTGTGTGACTGAATTTGACGGTGATCACATGATGCAGGGGGTTGGGGAGGGAGGCTCAGATCTCAATCATTTGACTAGTCTGTGCTGTTAAAAGTGTTGATAAATTTGCAGCTCTAGGAACTATGAATGCAGTTCACTTGCCAAAGAAAAAAGAAACATGGCCTACGTGCTGAGCGCAACTTCTTTCAAAGTGTTTCGGTCTGTAAAGGTGTGATAAATTCTTTCATGATTGTGGTCTGAATAGTTTCTGCATTCAAGTCATACATTGGGCTTCGTCAATGTGAGGTCATGTTCAAAGTATCGACAATACTGTGATAAAATTTTGAATTCACCAAGCAAAGCTATACAACCAAACAAGAATGTGCAGTCTCCTTTTTCTCAACCTGTCACTTTTCATTACAGCCTGTACTAAAATGTGGCCAATGAATCGCAATAATAGGCCAATTACTTTCACATCAGTCTTTGATTTATGTGAAATGAACAAACCTGCTCAGCGGCAAAAGCTGCATATTTCTGCTGCCATGCTACGACAAGCCCTATATTTGGCTGAGTTTTAGCGACTAGAAAGTCTAATGGGAGTGACACTGCAAATGTCCATGTTAGGGGTCCCTCGGGGAATCCTTAAGTAATATGTTAAGTAATGGCAACCATCGGACTGGTTATTGCTGTTTTTTTTTCAAATGTGATATTCAAAAATCTGTCTTAAACACGCCCTACAATCAATGCGAAGATTTCCCCTGATGTGATAAGTGCATTTGTGTTAATGCGTCAAAACTCAGCTGATGCTGACATTGATTGCAAAAGGAAGTAGGGCTGTCTCCTGTGGGATTGTGGGTCCATTTTGCCAGTAGCACATTCTTCCTGACTCCCATCGTGCTCTCCTTTATTCAATAATGCATCCAAATGCATGAGGTGTGGTCCTGCTCTCTCATACTGATGCTTGAGCGCATAAAAGGGCCTACTGCCATTTAAATGGACAGTCAGGATTTCAATCCTTAGTTTTCGGAAATTGAAATTGAGGAGTGGCCAAACTTGGTGCTGTAGCTGGGAGATACACTGCAATAATTATTGAATATAGTCATTGACATTATGTGGTGCAGGTCTATAGCCCCTCTTTTGTCTTTTATCATGCGGCCTGTGGATATTTACCGCCATAGTATATGGGCCAGGCTCACGAAATTTGCGACACCCCCTCCCCCCCCAAATGTGTCCACAGGTTAGCAAATCTAATATTTTACTCAGATCATTCCACAACCACCATGAATGGATAGAGCTTACCAAGAGCAACTTGGAACACCCCACTTTTGTCAGTCTGCAATAAATATTTCCCTGTCTTTTTTGCCCTTAAAGTTGGAAAAGTGGCCAAAAAGTGCACTTTTTTGATGTCCATGTAAAAAGTGAAATAGTTTACTTTTTGTTTTTTTTATATTTAAGTGTGTTCTATTATTTTTTTTTTTTTTCAGTGCATAATAGACATGTGTAGGCTATGTCTGACAGTCGGCATACGTCCCTATCGTCTTTTTGTGTATTGCGGTGACATTTAATAAATTGTCCACAAGGTTCTGGTTTCTGACTTAGATTTTACATTTAGTACTCTAGAAAAATAAAAAAGGTCCCTACACCCTAATAATCCTTCAGGATGAAGCAAATATATGGTACATTAGGGCAAAAAAAAAAACAAAAAAAAACTCCAACCTACAGGGATTGACTGGGATTTTTTGTGTCCCCAAAAAAAATGACCTTTTTAAGAAAAGTTTCTGACTTAGATGTATTTTTAAAAAACTGTAAAAGATATAGCCAAATGCAATTCAGGTATTGTTGTTGGCCTAAATCAAAGTGGAAATCACTGTTTAGATCAAATATTTATTGAATAACGGCATAGCTACAGCGCGCAAAGTATTTTGGTCGGTTTCTGACTTAGGCTTTCGGACTTAGATTTCTAAGTCAGAAACCCGGGCATCTCAAGCAGAAACCGGGCGTATTCGGCCAAATGTGGCCCCAGTGGTTACACAGGTGGTCAGGGACATGATATTCCATTTTGGTTTGACATGTTAACATGTATTTTAGTCGATTTGATCGAAGATACAACCCCAATTCCAAAATAGTTGGGACAAAGTGTAAATTGTGAATAAAATCAAAACGCAATGACTTTCAAATCACACCAGCCAGGATTATATTCACAATAGAACAGAGATAACATAGCAAATGTTGAAACTGATAAATTTTACAATTTTATCCACAAAATGAGCGCATTTTGCGCATAAAAATGTAAAATGTCTCAGTTTCAACTTTTGAAATGTTATCCATGTTCTATTGTAAATAACATATTGGCTCATGTGATCTAAAAGTCATTGCATTTTGATTTTATTCACAATTTACACTTCGTCCCAACTATTTCGGAATTGGGGTTGTATAACGATGGCGTCGGTCGGAGGCCCGACATTGGACCAATCGGCCCACGCTCTCAGTCAGAAACCGGGACCTCAGGCAGAAACTGGCGTGGGCGTGGGCGGCCGCTGTGGCCGCAATTGGTGGCCAATCAGTCATAAACTTGGTCAAATAACATGTATGGGTGGTTGGGGACATGATATATTGTGTTTTCTAAACGTGTCGACTTGTATTTTTGAAGATTTAATTGAAAAATATTGGTGGTGTCGGCCCACGCTCTCAGTCAGAAACCGGGATCTCAGGCAGAAACTGACGCGGGGCATGGTGGCCGCTGTGGCCGCAATCGGTGGCCAATCAGTCATAAACTTGTTTAAATAACATGCATAGGTGGTTGGGGACACCAGACAACACCTACAACAAAATAACAATAACTAAAAGACAGAAACATGCAATCATCATAAAAAACTCCCGGGGCTCAGGCTAGGGGAACCTAGGACCCAAAATTTAAAAAAAAATGAACTGTCAAGCAGCCTGTCCACCAGCCTACAAGTGGCATCTTCCATTGGTATGTGATCAATTACTTTTGTACTTGAGACTCTTATTCTATCCATTAGTTAAGTATTATGGCAATAGCAAGTCAGTCGGGTTGAGTTTGGTACACTTTGACGGGTTTCTGACTTAGATTCGGTTTCTGACCGATATACCAATATTTTGAGCTAATAGACACCTGTTCTGGCTTGGTATTGCCTAGGCTACATACTTTTAAGCCATAAGGAGTGTTTCTAGGAGATTTTTGAGTTTTGATATAGGTTTTTATAACATTTTTCAGGTATTTGCAGACCAGAATTTCTTTTTTTCAGCAGCGACGGGATCCCGAGGGAAAAAAATCACTGTATGGTTTCTAATTTCAGGTGATATACCTCTGGACATCACTTATATACAATTATAACACTGATTGGAGGCTTAAATAACTTTATTATCACTGGTTATAGGCCTCTGGATGGATTATAGGCAAACAGTAGGGTTTCGTGTTTCTGACTTAGACGAGCAAGGGGATAGGGAAATGCGTATAACTCACCAAATATTCCACCAATGACCATGATATTTGGTATTCAGAGAGTAGACATATACCTTTATCACATACAATTACCACTGAGAGCATAGGGTTGCCTGAATTAATTTTACACATTGTGTTAGAGAGCAGTTTGCACTCACAAGAGCGATTTTGGCGGTCACACGCAAAACGTGCCCGACTTCAGGGCCATGGCAGGGTTGACAATCCCAACAGCATATTACCTATATACCATTTTTCCATCTGCTATACTATCCTTCTATACATATCAGGGCATTTTGAGAAGATAAAGCTGTATGTATGCCTGTATGAGGCTTTAGAAGATATGCCTGTCTTGAAACTAAGGCAGAAACCCGGCCCAAAAAATGAGTTGACGGACCCAACTTTGACCAGGTACCACAAAAAAATGAAAAAGGTCGCTGTCGCACGGCTTTGGAATATGATCCCACAACACCTATAGATTAAAAAACCACTCACAGCTAAGCTCTATGGGTACTTTCATTATTTTTCAGTACCCGGGGGGGGTGGCGCACATTTCGTGAGCCTGGCCCATATATAATTAAGGTAAAAAAAAAATACAAAAAGAATGGCCATGCTATACTGTGATAATTATTATGACATTTGACGATAATTATATTGTATATAATGGTATATCACCCAGTGTATGGCTCAGCCCTCCTCTGACTACATCATGATTGAATGCTGTGAAGGATCAGGACTCAGAAGCCTTGAGCAGGGGTGTAGTAGCTATTTCAAAAGTGTCTGTGTGTTCTAGGGTTGGGATGTGAGTGCTGTAACCCCTGCCTTCAGCCCCGTCTCCAGTCTTTACAACATGGAACATGCCAAATTAAAATGATTGTCAAGCATTTCTTCATTTTCTTCACCACCATGTGCAAAAATAATGAGTTTAAAATTAGCAAAAGACTTTAATTTTCTGTATTAGAATTTCAGCTATGATGCAGAACAAGAGGAAATCTGGAAAACTGACCTAAACTGCCCGACTCTTCCATACCCATTGCTCAGTCAAAATAAGTGCCAGGGGCAGATCGAATGCTAGCTTCCAAAGCAAAGACCCAGCAAGCCCACGTCACTAAAACTCAACTTACATGACTACTTGACTTGAAAAAGGTGTCAATCTTCTTCCGCCTTTTCCCTTTGTGCATTTCCTTGTATCTTGGATAACAAAGAAAACAATGTGCATTTTGAACAATGAGTGCGATTATATACACACAAATTTTCCACCATTATTCCAAATATGACACCTGTCAAAATTTGAAACAAACCACGTAAACAGCATATTCTTTTCGGATATTCAGAATTAGGCCTTATTTGAAATGGAGCAGTTTCCGGGTAAGACATGGGATATGCTGACATCATTTGCGTATTTGGAACATTCTTTGGACCTTTAAAGTGCCCTCAGAAATTATTGGCATCATTTCTGAATATGCGGAAAACGGGCCATGAATAAAAATTTGAAATATGCGTCTCAATTAGGCTTTTTACTACAGTCTGCATCACATAACCGCCTGTTTACAATTGGCAAAGCTCACATTTCTGGCCTGAATGAGAAACACATCTACTTTTAAACCTTATGAAGGACTTGAATATAAACAGGTCTTTGGATATGCGCAAATATCACAATGGTGACCTTTTGAAGGTGGTTGAAGGAATGAAAGAGGAAGGCAACGTTCGCACAGTAGAACAGGTTCGCCAATGGTGGAAAGCCATGAAAAATCCGATTTTAACTGGAGAGTGCATGGCTGCACGTTAAAGGGAATATTGGTAGAATATTAATTTTCATTAGCCATGAAAACGGCTTGGTAGGAATATTATCTTTTACGGAATAATGGTTGCTGAAAACCGAAATATGATCTGCATGTCAACTTAGTCACTATCTAACTCACTGTTGCAAGCGAACCATTAGCTACACATATACTATTAAGCTAGCCAACATTGGTCTGCTACCAACTGCGAGCCAACTAATTCACTCAGACTAGAGACATTGTAGACTGAGGGCGCAAGGGATGTTCTTAAAAGAGAGGGGCATTTAAACTTTAACTTGCCAGCTAACTAGCTGTTAAAACGTTATCTTGCTAACTAAATAATGCCAGCTACCATGAGTTTGTCTGCTGCCAAACTTGTATTTGGAATGACTGAAGCAATTTCATATTATGTTCAATGACAAATGGTAGCTGACACATTACTCAACAAGAAAAATTTATATGAGCAAATTCTAGCCACATCACCAACATAGAAGATGGCCAATATTCCCTGTGTCATCAAAGCCAGCGAGTGACAGAAACTCGCTTCTTCCCTGGCTTGGTTGGGTAGCCAAATGGCTGTGATTATCTGGATGGCCATTCAAGCAATCTAAATTGATCACCAGGTCCTCATGAAAGGGAAACTCATTTGCTTGAGTATTTTTTTAAATTTTGTTAGTTTCATTTGATCTATGAGCATCTCAGGAAAAAGTGAGGGGGATGGAAGCACGTTTCTGTGAAAGTGCGGGTGTCGTAACACCTACGGGTGCAACATGCCTGGCCGTGAGAGGGTTATAAAGAAACCCATTATTTTTTTTTTTTTGAGGTCAATTCCACGGTAACTGACGTAACATTTAGAACAACTTTAACTTCAATTGCTCTGTAATTACATGGTGGATCGCTTCAAAATCTCACAGGGATTCAAACATTTGTTGGTGCTTGAGAACCCATGTAATAAATTTTATTTTGCTTATTGCACTATCCCACAGTTTGTCATTTTACAGGGTAACTGACGTAACATGAAAAAATACCTCAATTTTTACATGCTTTTTTAAATTGAGGATTTCTCTGAATTCTTTCCTTCAATCATCTAAGTCTCTCTGTCATAAGAAGGTTGACAGTCACTTCTCCAGCAATCAGAATGAAGAAAGTGTTTATGTTGGCTAAATTATATTTTCTGAGTCAAAAAGTAGGGTAACTGATGTAACATTCTTCGGTAACTGACGTAACGTGTCTGGGACTAAATGAGAAAACTGAGCTTTGTTGACTTTTCTGTGGCATATAATTCTGAGAAAGGAGTGCAAGCATGTTTAACTGACAAAAAAAAGCACGTTTTCAGTGCAGAGAGAAGTTCAATTCTATAGAAGTATGTGAGAAAATGACCCTACTTTTCCACCTGATTTATTATTTCAATAATGATTTTCCACATTACTTTATTGTATCTATCGCAAGTTTCAAGTCTCATTCGATATACCATGATGTTCATTTTTGTAAATTATGGTCCTACAAAGACTAGAATAAAGGATAAAGCCAGAATATGCTTTACGGGCGTGGCTATCCTCTGGTCCTTGTCTGATATGGTCAGATCCACCCGTAGATCCATGCCTCGCTCCTCCCTGGATATTCAATTCATGCTCTCGTCCAATGGGAATCACATCCGATTTTAAAATGACAAAACGGCGCAATTCAAATTGCCAAAATCGAGGCTTCCTAAATGGTATGCTGAAACCAAAGGGTGACATCACGGTTGCTTTGTTCATCTTTTTATACAGTCAATGGTACTAATAGTAGTAAATTTTTGCAAAACATAAATTATTTAAAATACATGACAAAAAAAATTTGCCCCTGAGGTATCATTTTGCATGGAATTGACCTTGAATGAACCGATTCTGGTGGAGCATTGTTATGAGACTTACTATGCTGTGTTAGTAAACTGTGATTGCCTGGCTACTGTCCTGGTTCTCTGAAAAGGTACTTGAATGCATTTACATACAGTTGTATTTTAGTCAGTGTGAATGCAACCTGCTTAGCCTAAACACCAGAAATTTTCTTGCTAGTGAGATCTCACTCACCTCCTAGGACTGCCATCTCTCCAGCTGGCTGGAACAAGATAAGAAATTAAGGGAGCATTAACCTTATTTATATTTAACAACAGCCCTACGAAATCATGACCACAGGTGCTAAATTTAACTTAAATTGATCAGGCTACCAAATTGCCTCTGGAGAGTGTCTGAGATCATAGCCCTTTTATCCATTTCGAACGGCAGTGCCTGCTGATTTTACCTAACCAACCACCAATATCTTTCAAAGTGGAACACCATAGGAGAGGCCTTGTGATGTCAAGGTTGCTCCCTGCAATGGACCTTTCCGACTCGCTTCGACCAGCTCTGGGCCCCTTAGTTACTATTGCTGTGCTCCACATACAACGCAGCTCAGTTCCACATTCACAACAGCACAGCAGAAGTTTTAGCACTGCTGTCTCGCGCTTATGGACACAAAGGCTGGTGAGAAGACAGGCAGGGGTCTAATGAAAGAAAGAACAGGTGAGACACAGTGAAACAGCACAAAAGGACATAGCTTCAAATGGGTAACAGTCAAGAAGACAGAGGGCAGGGTGAGAAATAGGGTGCATGGAAATGGAAAGGAAACTTAATGATATAAACAGAACAATGAAAAATACTAAAAAAATACATGATACTCACAAAACGTCACACAACTGACAGAATGACAGCACTGACACTTGCCTACTGCGGTGACGTTTGTTTTATGTTGGGATATTTGGTATTCATGCCTCAATAGTTCAGGAGCGAAACGCTGAAATAAAATAAAATCACTACATTTGGGACCGTGGCAACGCAGATAGTCAACTACAACCTTTTTTTGTCAGATACTTGTGTTTAGAGAACCACAAATTACATTCATTTCTATGGAAACCCTGCATTTTAGGGACCATAAAATAAGTACAATGACCAGAAATTTAGGAGACTCAAAAGGTCATATCAAGGAGTATGCAAGCTCCGAAGGCGCAAGGATCCGATTAAACGACTCTTGCTTTTAGGTTGAGCACTTTTTACTCGTGCCCCTTCAGACCAACTCAATATGGCTGCTGCACATGATCAATAACTAACATTCACCGAAAAAATATTTTTTTACGAGTAAATTTTATCAAATAGGCTATGGTGCAAGTTAAACAAGAGTCAAATTGACTCTCATTTGAATCGCAGATGAGTTATTTAATGGTTGGCTGTGGGAAAATAGTTCCAGTTCTGATAGGGTCAAATAGAACCGCAATGTCATTGGCTGAAGTGGAAAAACACGTCTGTTGGCTGAGTGCATTTTTTGAAACTTTAATCCATCAGAGAAGTCTCAAAAATACATTTACATAACATAACATAACATAAGTGGCGAGAAAAGGCCGTTCAGCCTAACTAGGCTTGCCAGTTTCTTTTTACTGTTGTGAATATATCACTGGTATCTAGCTTGAAGTCAAGTCTGCTCTTGAAAATTCCCAAGGTTTCTGCCTCAACAATATGGTCAGGCAAACTATTCCACATCGAAATTACTCTTTGGGTGAAAAAATATTTCCTAATATCCATGCTGAATTTACCCTTGGTCAACTTCCATTTGTGACCCCGAGTTCTACTAAAAAAACTTGGCCGAAGGAATCCTACATAATTCACTTTGTTAATCCCTTTAACATATTTAAAGACCTCAATCAGATCACCCCTGAGTCTCCTTTTCCTAAGACTAAAGAGATTAAGGATCTTTAGCCTCTTCTCATAGCTTTCACCTTTTATACCTGGAATCAGCTTAGTGGCTCTTCTCTGGCTTTCTAGAGCCTCTATATCTTTCTTAAAGTATGGTCCCCAGAACTGTACACAATACTCCAGATGTGGTCTGATGAATGTATTATACAAAAGAAGCATCACCTCCTTGGATTTGAACTCAATACTTTTGGCAATGTATCCCAGCATCCGATTGGCTTTTTTAACTACTACGGCACAATGGCTAGAGCCTGTGAGGGTTTGGTCAACAATCACTCACAGATCTTTTTCATGTGGCGCACATTCCAGTTTTAAACCTCCCATGAAGTAATCCTGTCTAATGTTTTTATTACCTACATGTGCAACTTTACATTTCGCTACATTAAATTTCATTTGCTACATTTCTGCCCAATTCTGGATTCTATCCAAATCATCCTGAATCACTTTAGTGGACTCTAAACTATTTGCCAAACCTCCCAATTTAGTATCATCTGCAAATTTAACTAGTTTGCTCTCAAGATTCCTATCAAGGTCATTAATGTAGATGAGGAACAGCAGGGGTCCCAACACCGATCCCTGAGGGACGCCACTCCCCACCATACCTAGCTCAGATGAGATTCCACAGACCACCACTCTTGGTGTTCTGTCCTGTAACCAGTTTTGAATCCACTCCAGAATACCTTCTGTAACTCCAATGGAGCTCATTTTTATTAGCTCCCACTGCTCGCGGGGCGGGAGCTATGGAATCAGGCTCCGTGCGTGCGTACGTGCATCCGTCAACAAATTTTGCTTTATCTCATCAACGATTTCAGTTACAGGCTCCTACTTTTTACTGGACATGCATCTCATAAAGCCCTACAAATGACATGCCTAAAGGTGACCTTGGCCTATTTTTTCAAGGTCACTGGCCTAAAAATATCACCAAAAACTTCGACATTTTGCTTTATCTTATCAACATTTTCAGTTTCAGGCTCCTAATTAGCTCCCCCCGCCCGAGTAGCACGGGAGCTATGGTATCGGGCTCCATCCGTGCGTGCATCCGTCCGTGCGTGCATTCGTCAACAAAAACTTTGACATTTTGTTTATCTAAATGGCGGGAGCTTCTGGGGCCGCCAGTGCCCTATATTAAAAATTAGTCTCTTATGCGGTACTGTATCAAATGCTTTCTGAAAATCCAAGTATTTGATGTCATAAGCCCTGCTCTGATCATAAGTCTTGGAGGCCTCTTCAAAGAATTCCAGGAGGTTTGTCAGGCACTACCTTCCCTTACGGAAACCATGTTGACTATCCCTCAAGATATTATTACGTTCAAGAAATAATTCCAGCTCGTCTTTTATGATAAATTCCAGTATTTTGTGTGCAATGCAAGTTAAACTGACTGGCCTGTAATTTCCTAGCTCAGAACGGTCCCCTTTCTTATATATTGGTATAATATTATACCAATATATATAATATATATAATAATATCTTATTATTGGTATATATATTTACAATACAATGGAGCCCACATGAATGTATGTAAACCTGAAAATAAATGTAGTTGTTCTCACATATGTTTCAAATGGCTCTAGTACTCTGTCCCCGAACTTTTCGTCCCCAAATTTTTCGTCCCTGGACTATTTGTCCCCTAGTAATTTTTGTCCCGGGACTCTTTGTCCCCATGGACTTTTCTTCCTTAGACTTTTCATCTCCATGAACTTATTGTCCCTGGACTGTTTGTCCCTGGATTGTTCGTCCCCAGTAATGCTTTGCCCTCTTCCTGCATTATAACCCTAAACCTAACCCTAACCCTTGTATCATGGTGATCTGTCCATCGTCCATCCATTGAAAAATATTTCTACACATAAGCAAAATATTTGTGAACATGAAAAATATTTCTGCATGCATTAATAAAAATACTTGTGTGAACACTTCTTTGTTTATTAATCATGACATCCATTTGTGAATCGTTTTTGCATATTTGTGTGAGCATGAAAAGATTTTTGATCACACTTTTGTTTTTATTAATTATGGCATATATTTGCAAATACTTTTTTTTTGTGTGATAACTGAGACTTAACTGACCCCAAAAGGTCTAAAATGAGTTGGATTGATCCACATCATTGATCATTTCTTTTCTCTCTGTAAAAAAAAATGTTTGTAGGTTTTTAAAATTAAGAATCTGAGTGTATTATTAAAGCGTGCACAAAATTTTTCTTAATTTTTTAAAAAATTATTTATACAATGGAGCATCAGCAAGGTATTGGATGGCATACATTATTCCTTTAGGAGTGAAAATTTGCTTTTCAAGATTGTTGAATAATTCTTCGATGTCTTCTTGATGATATCATTTTGTAGAAGTGAAGAAAATTTATTACATTCAGAAAAAGAAAATTACTGAATATATTCAGCTAGCAATACATCATGCACTTCTGTGACATTTGCAACCAACTACCAAGCCCATATTGCGCTGCTGAACTTCAGAGGAATGCTTAGCCCAGCTGTTCAGCCCACACTGAATATGTCCTGAATTTTGCTGCTCACTGAAGGTTGCAAAACTAGCAAATACAACTCAGCCACAGAGGAATGTGAATGCATACTTTTATGTTTTTGCACAAGTGGCTTTAATTCATTTGTGCATGGTGAATGGACTTTAATTCACAAACTCTAAACTTTCAAAAAGCCTCATGCATAATTGTAAGTCAGTATGTTTAAATAGGTCAGATCTTGTTAAACATGTACTAGAGCAATGAAGCACTTTGCATGGATAACCATGTTCCACTTGAATGTAGGCTAAGGATTCGTGGGTAAAACATGAATTGAACAACAACAAAAAAAAGATTATTTTATGTTCTGTACACATGTTTTAAGCATTGGTGTTGTTGGGGTCATATTGACCCCAGGATAAATTATTACATAAAATCATCATTTTGATCTCGTTTTTGTAGTGTTGCCTAAGACTGGGGGCATATTGAAATTAATTTCTCATTCATTTTACATTTGGTCCCATTCATTTTGCTATAATCATGTAAAATGGATGCTTGATGTATTAGGTTGGATGGAGGAGTTTTATTTACTTGGTTGACTATTAAAATGGTCAGTAGAAAGGCAAATGAGCTGAGAAGAGATTGGGTAACACTTTCAATTAGTCTTATGTAGTTTTTCATTGCGGGGATAAAACTGACCTCAAACCAAAAATGGTTTATTGAACATAATTGGAGGGTTAAGATTTCATACCTGTACATCCAAATTGACCAGGGATATTTATGATGGTCCTCAAATTCAGTGGAGTTATTGGTTTTTACTCTTTTGTTTTAATGGGGACTGATTTAAACTTGGGATTCTAGTTGATTTCAACATCTGGCTATTCGGTGACATCAATTAAACTGTTAAGTATAAAAGAAAAGCAGAAAATAATATTGTCGTTTAGTGGATTTGAATATCAGTGTTATGGGCTGAGTGTGATTTTAGTAATTCTGCTGCCTTTGCCTGCTTCCTCCTGCGAGAAAGCTGCTTGGTAATAGGGATGGCGAAAACTAAAAATTTTCTTGACCGACCACCGAGCCTCATTAGCCGGTTGAAACCGGTTAACCGATTAGTTTAAAATATGCTACGCTATTTGAAATAACAGCCATTTCGAGCCGCGCCTGCAATTTCGCAACTCTGTCGCATCTCTCTGCCGCTCTGCCTCCCGCTCACACACACACTGCCCCGGCGCCGCCCTTCCACTCACGTCACTTTTTTTAAATCCCCTACAGCGCGAAACGTGAGTCCCGCAAACGCGGCGCCGAGGAGCTTGTATGTAATCGGAGGACAAATGGCTCCTTAGTTTCGAAATGGTTTGGGTACAAGGTGATCGCGTTGAAAATAAAGGCGTTTGTCTAGCGTTAGAAGCTCATTTGAAACATTGCCGCGGGTCATTTAAGAAAATGACAGCTCCGAAGAGACGCCGCTTTAGTTTGAGGTAGTGCTAACAATAATAAAGAAAGATGATGATCATCATCACCTTATCTGTTACCATTGATGATCCTTCCTGAAATGTAGATGTAATGTATTTCCAAATCTAAGCCCATCTTATGCGGAATGTTGCCTAATAGACTGCAACACGGTAAAACCAATGGATAAAACAGGCACCTTCAGAATGCGTAAAAGACGCACCGCCAAGGCAGGTCTAACTCACTGTGTGCCTTCTAATAACGGACAGAACAACTCTTTTGTATAATTAATATTATTTTTTATTTTTCAAAAGACAAGTGTCAGCTTCTGTTAAGGGAACATCTCCTAAACCATAACAGACAATGGCCAACATGGCCTACAGCTATAAGAACAACATTAAATAAACGAAAAATGATTTTAATCTATGAACGAGAATACTGTAGCCAACAAACAGCTCACAGACAGGTGTTAAGGGTTAGGCCGCCGCCTAATTATTAAAAACATAACACAACGGTTTGGCCATTAGTTATTCTTGGAAAATAAATTAACGAAAAAACAAGTTAAATAGAGAATACTGTGGCCTACAAAATAGACTGTGAAAATCTTTAATGAATGCGTAAAAGACGCCTTTAACTTATTTTTCTCAGGTGTCAAGGGTTAGGCCCCAACCACTCTTGCATAACAGAAAATATTGGCCTACCCCACTCCGAGTCAGTCACTTATTTTTATTCAAGAACACAGGCATGTCTACGTGCTCTGGGGTCAAGCGGTACGCAGTCGATTAACCACAAGGCCCGCAGCGGAGAAAAAACTCTCTGATGGAACAGAAGTCCCGGGGATGCAAAGGTAGCGCTGCGCCAATCTTGCCAGTCTGGGAAAGCGCGTCTGGTTTGCCCTCCACCAATCAAGCGGATTGCTTTCTAGTGAGGGGCGACTATCTTTCACATACGTATCCACTTCCAAAATATGCCTGCATATCGTAGACGCCATGGACTTGTACAAGTACAAAATTGACGATGTACAGACTGAAAGCATTCTGTGCACGAGATGCATTCCGTCTATTGTACGAAATGCATTCTGTGCACGAAATGCTTTTTGACAACAAAAAAAAAAGCATTTCCTGCACTTTGCGCAATACATTTTGGGCACGAAATGGCGACATATGGGGACATCTGGCGACTGAAAAAAGGACGAAATGCTTTTCGTACCGAAAATGTATTGCGTAAAGCGCACAAAATGCTTTTCGTGCACGAAATGCATTTTGTGCACGAAATGCATTTCGTGCACAGAATGCTTTCAGTCTGTACATTGTCAATTTTGTTCTTGTACAAGTCCATGGCGTCTACCATATGCAGGCATGTTTTACTGTCGTAGACAGAATGCCTTTTGTTGTCACGTAATGCATTGTTGAAATGCTTTCGTGAAGATCAAACTTTCTGTGGTACGGAAAACCATTTTTGTGGACGGAATTAAATTTTGTGATCAGGGATTGACAATCGTGCCACGAAAATATAATTGCGTGGACAGAAATAGTTACGTATTTGAGTCATCTATTTCGTCCTCGAAAGTCAAGTGTCTCTCACTTATGTCGAGTGAATGACAAGCACAAAAGACAATTCCGTTCACGACAAGAATATACCAGTTTTGTCTTCCGTTCACAAAAGGATTTAATCTCTTATGAATTTCTTCCACAAAGCCCCTACAGTTTTATAAATTTCGTGGACAAAAATCCAGTTCTTATAAACTAGTTTTGTGCAGATAACATGGATTTCGTTTTGAAATCAATTTCGTCCACGAAAAGGGCGTGTTACACTTGGCGCCCCATAATGTGTAGCGTACGATGAATGAATTATAAAAAAAACGATTACTCCTAAAGACAAAATTACAACCTACCTCCATGCGTTCGCTCAATGACCGTCGAACCGTGGCCTTGAACTCCGCTACCCGAGGCCTGTCATCGGTAGCGATGGCCATGTGCTTATTAATGATGCTGAAGGTGATGGGGTAGATGTGGGAGATCGACACGGTCTTCTCAGAAGACATGATAGTGGTTGCGCATTTGAGGGTTTCCAGGACAGGTTTAAGATCAGCCATTATTGCCCAGTATTCGTCCTGATCTCGAGAATTCTGGCATCCTGCAGCTTTGTGACGGTGCGGTCGGACAAGACGGCTGTCACTGCCCATCGCTGTTCGAGAAGCCTCTCAAACATGTCGAACACCGAATTCCACCTAGTTTTGCAGGACTGGATGAGCTTGTGTTTGGGGAGCTGCATCTGTTCTTGTTTGGCCTCGAGTGCTTTGCAGGCTACAGTGCTGTGATTGAAATGGCGAACTAGTTTGCGGCTGCAGATATAACTTTATACACAAACAGATTAAATGCGTCATTGATCGCCAGTTGTAGTGTATGGGCGAAACACGCAACTGATACCCAGTCCACCCTTTCAGGAATGTTGGCAGCCACTATGTTGCTTGCGCGTTGTCGTGGACACATGCGACCACTTTCCCTGTCATTCCCCAGGCATCTACCGCTTCGTTTAGTGTTGCAGCCAGGTTGTCGGCGGTGTGTCTGCCTGGCATACTTTTCGTGAGGAGTACTGCTGATTTAACCTGCCAGACCCTGTCAGTCCAGTGGCAGGTGACTGTCACATAACTCTCTGTAGTTAGTGCTGTCCAGCAGTCCGTCGTGATGGCTACACATCTGGCACGATACAGGCGCGCTTTTGAGCTCATCTTTTTTCTTGACAAAGCGCTCTTCAATGCATGTGGTTATGGTCTGTCGAGACGGACTGTGTAGTTGGGTTCAAGGAATTGCATAAGCTCTAGAAAGCCCTCACCGCTATAAAGTCAAGGGGCAGCATGTCTTTTTCAATCATTCCGCATATCTTTTGGGTAATAGTCTCTGAGCGCTGTTTGTCACATTTCCTACCAGCTAGCATAGATGACACGGTAGGTTGGCTTTGGCTACCTTTCTCACCCGAAGAGGCTTATTGTCGCGTTTTCAGGTGATACATCATAGATGATGTGCTACTACTGCATTTAAGCACTGTATCACACAAGTTGCAACTTACATCTGTGTCATTCTTTTTTTGTGAAATGGTCCCACACACTACTTTTCTTTTTGCACGCTTCATCCTGTCGTCTTCCCTGGCTCTAACCTCGAAAGTGTTTTAGCCTGTAGCCTTTACTTTTCGCAAAACCTTGTGAGCGTGGAAATGTTTTTTATTGGTTTATTAAGTACAAACTGGCGAGTTATGAAAAAAATTGAGTGTGAGGGATAATTTGTTCACACAAAAAAGATCTTGGAATGAGATGGCTGACTGTAGTAGCGTTTAGTCCACTGTCTATAATAGCCTAATTTAGAGATCACTTTTTTTTTTTTTTAACCGACTACCGACAACTTTGATCGGTTAACGTTGATACGGTCAACCATCGGTTAAACGGTCATCGGTTAACATCCCTACTTGGTAACCTCTTTAATCTTCTTGTAGCAAGTGAGAATTTGAGCTGCCAAATTTGTATTGCTGTCGTTCTCAGGAAAGCGCGTTATCAGGGGTCAAAAAGGATGTCCTCTCCTGAGAGGCTGTGCCCACCTCCAACAGGTGGCTCAAGGAGGGCTCAGAACTCCATGGAGGACTACTGGAGCGAGATGAAGAGCATTGAAGAGGATGGACACAGCATGCCAGAGGAGCTGCAAGAGAGAAGCAGCAGTGATGGTATGCATTGACAGTCCTCTGCCCTCTCACTTGGTATGCCACAAGTGGCTATCTTGGTTATTTATTTTTGCTTAATAGGTATGGAAAGCTATACCGCTTACCTTTTCCTATATTAATAGACACTGAAGGTCTGTGGTTTTATTACTTTGGTCTGGACCCTTAAGTATTCATCTTCCTTCCTCAGAGTCAAAAGGTTGGTGGTAGAGTTACGGAGATTAAGCGTGTCATGTAGCTTTGTTCGTAGAGTGTAATTACTTTGATCAGGCACATCTGCCTGCTATTGTTGGCTTAGTTGAGGCCAGTCCTTCCATGCAGTGAAGGGACTTCCATGGGTTGCTTTCAGAGGCTGAACTTGAGGAAGCGTGGCTCCAGGATGCGGGGCTCTCTACCCTCATGTCCGGGGATGCAGGGGACAGCCCCGCCGAGGCAGTCCTGGCCACCCTCACGCGGAAGCAGGCCATCCTGGTCAGAAAGCGCCTGGACACCTACAACCAGACCATGCGCAAGAGGAACAAGCAGCCAATCAGACATGTCCGTGACGTTTTCTCCACCCCCGACACCCCGGTGAGTGGGGACACTCTGTGGCTATCTGGCTGGATTGCATGAGATTTTGCATTGTTGTAAATTAAATTTTTTTTTTTGTTGTTTAGTGCGATGAGGAAGCCATGAAATTTTGAAAGTTACAAACCTCTCTAAATGAATATGTTTTGAATAAATCAATATATATGTGGGATTATTTGTGGCAGATTATTGATGTGTATATTGTAGCTCATTACGATCTTATTTTTGATCAGCATATTGCTGCTGTTCCTGGTTAAATAGAGAAGAGTCTTATGCATGGCCTGTAAAGCTATTGGCTCAACCAACAAATTACGTTTTGCTGTATAAAAACACCAATCATTAACATTGTTCCATCACAATCGAAAGTCTTTTAATCCCATAAAACCTACAAACCCATTTATGGGTCCGTCGAGTGCAACTGGTGTTTTCAAACCTGTGGAACTTCAGGCCTATTTTAAATTCCAGTGGAGATCCCAAGGTTTCCAATGGCCCCAGTATATCCTGCTGAATTACTGGGAAAGGAGTATAAAATGATGCACAAGATATATTTTCCATGTGATGTAATGCTGTGGCCATTAAAAAATGGTGTCCTGGGTTTGAATATTTCTTTCAGTCTAGCTTCAGTGAAGCACTGCAACCAGCAGATACAGAATATCAATGTGACATTGTCCCACAAAATAAAAAAATGAATTCTTTTTCTGGCTTTGAACCTACTTAAGGGAAAATGTAAGTGAAAAGTTAGTTTAAGGGGTTAATGGTGAAATTATGGAGTGAATGAGGACAAACTCTGAAATGCCATGAAAATCTTCTTTCAGTTTTGTTTATGTATTGGAATCAAAGGGCTTTGAACAGTAGTTTATGCATGGCCTTTTTGCACAGTCTATGCTAAGAAGTGTTGCCCTGTCGTTAAGCTGTACACTAGTTGATTGATGTGAACTTTTTTTGTTCAGGTATGTCTTTTGATAATGCTGTAAGGGGATTAAAGTTATCCTACTGCAACCAGATATCTTACAATTATCCTATTGTGTCTTTGCTTTGTTTTGAATTTTCAAAACATTAGGCATATGTGCCAGTGCTCTGAAATATCCTATTGTCTGAGAACCGGAATGGCAGTGAGTTTCAGGTAGATTTGTTTATTTACCGTGTTTCTCCAGAAACCAGGATTTATGCCTTTGCCTATATGAGCCCATATGAGTGTTTAGGGTTGCTCTAAGATTTTGTGGTGTACATTTGAGCTTCATCTGTATAACTCGTTTTTGGGAGTCATCAGCTGTTTTCCGAATGGAAGCCAAGTCATGAGCTTGATTGAACATAACGATTAAGGTTTCTGATCAATCTGACTTCATTAACTGTAACACTTAAGTGGGAGATTTTTTTTCACTTTACCTGTTAAACCTTGTCCATTGAGTGAAGGGAAATCTACTTGTGCATTATGTGCTCATGTTTTGCAGAGGGGCAGGGGATTTTCTGGAAGTGCCGAAGTATTCCATTCCCTTGCAGTGTAATGATTTTACAGTCAGCACAAACAGTGTGAAGTTCCAAAATTTGGCATATACTGTATAGTCTCCCAAATCTCCTTGCTTGAACATGCTCAGCTATTGCACCAACTACCTCCACCGGCATTTAAATGGGTAGTTGGCTGGCTTAGCTTCACGTGTTCAAGAGAGGAAATGAGGAAGTTCCTGTTACCACTGTTAACAAAGGCATTTACATACTGCAGTGCAGATCTAAAGGGATCATTTTGCAGAGAGGAGCTGAGATGTGCTTTCATTCTGTTCATGATAATATACATTCATTGTTTTTTGTCAACTGTCAATTGAGAGGAACTAAGGTAAATTAGGAAAGAAGGAAAGAAAACTAACCATCACTGGCACAGAACTGTTGTGGCCCTTTGTTGTTGTTGTGATGTGGTCCTGGCACATATGTGGGCTGTCCCATCTGTGCTGTTTTTGACTGTCAGAGTGGTAAAAATCCTTTACCTCTGTGGTGACTAAGACTGCTGACCGTGCGGTGAGTCATCTTAACGACTGATATCTGAACTCTCTGAGACAAGGTGGACATCAGGATACCCACTCTTACCGAGCAGCAGTAGTGGCAGGGCTATTAGGGAGAGCCCCTGGAAAGCAGGCTAACAGTGGATATGCATCTCTTCAGTCATTTTCAGTTTTGTGGCTTGTCAGTGGAAAACAAAAAGCAAAATCTACAATCAGATGCAATGCTTCAGGATTTTTCAGAAATGTCAAAGAATGTACATACTGAACTTAGGACTAATGGCAATGCGAATGGTGTTACATTATGAGAAGGTCAGAATCTATTTCTGCAGATACACTACTGCAGACATGTTAGAAGTGTATTTATGTAGGTGTTGGAGCTCAGTGTATTTTCTCATTTGCATATAGTGCTGGATGTGCTTCAAATGAGATATTTTTCTGTCGGTATAACTGATGTGCCAATGAACTTATATTTCATAGATAAAATTATATTAAAAAGAAATCGATGGCTTGTATTTATGGCTTACCACCTCTATTTTTTACTTTGCAATGCTCAACTCTTGCTTCCTATACAAGACTGACCTCAGTTTTAAAGGATGTAAAATTTCCTCCGGTAAAATGCTGTGCACTGGAAATGTGCGCTACAAGCAATGTGCTTAAATTATTTTTAAAATTCCTAACATAATGAAATGTTTGAGTCTGACTCATTGAAATGTTCCATGATCTGGGTGTTCTAACAATGCATGTTGCACTGCAGCAGTGACATGTTTGTGATTGTCTAAAATTTTTAATTTTACAGATGTTAATCCATGGTATGTTCTCCAATTGCAGCCAGGTGTTCCTCAGGAACAAGTTGAGCCCATCTCTCAGAAAGCCCAAATCCGACCTAAACTGCCTCTCTGGAAGCCAGTAGAAGGTACATATCTCAGGACTTATCAAATTGAGAGGACTGCAGAATATAGATCCTTGAGTTTCTGTAGTGTGATACTGGTTTCTACTTCACTAAATGTGTGTAATTTAAGAATGGTTTTATTTCAATGGGCAAAGGGATTCCTCGGTTTATCAATGTAGAATGTTCCTTCGCCCTTTCAAAGGTTAAATGTACAGGTTTTAACCTCAATGAAATGTTGATGCAGGATGGTGCAAACTGAATATTAGGCATGACATTTTTCTCTAATATGTTGTGGTAAAGAAGTCATTTGGCACATTTTATGTATTTTTCACAATTCCAAAAGTTAAACCTTTCTCCTGGACCCACTCGGAAACTATTGCTGCCTGACATTACACGCGTCAGAGACATGACGACAACAGACTGAACAGAGGTTCTTACTCTCAGTTTTGTGTCACACTTTGATATCACAAAAAGCAATGGTTTTATCTGCATCATTAATTAAAAAAATCTAAATTTCTTTGAATTCCATCTCCCGTATTTGCTTTTTTTTTTTTTTTTTTTTTTTCCAAATTTCTGTTGAACGCAATACAGGCGATAGGCTACCACTTCTTAAACAGTCAGGCTTGTAAACACACATCAGTGGTGTTTCATGAGAATTCCTTTCATGCCATGCCCCAACGCTCCGCATCCCTGGAATTCTGAGGAACCGGCCCGCTCACGAATTATCCAGCATTACTGCCATCTATGTCCAATTATTCCATTAAGAGCTTATAACCACATAAAAGCTCTGACTGTGTACCATTAGGGTGCAAAGACATGTAAAGTTTATGTTCTGGATAAGCTTTTGCCATCACGTTTTCATGAATTGTAATGTAAGCCACTTTAAACGGCTGACTTTGTTAAATCAGCTCATTGTTTGTACGACTTTGGGAACCGCATTTCCCATTTGCTTTATACTCGCCTTTTTAAATAAAATAATAAATAATAATAATAAATAAAGCCAAGCACTTCTTTGCATTTGTATCCTGCCTTCCTTTTTGCTATTTTTCAGTGCACATACTTACGTGCACAGAAAAACCATTACAATTTCACGAACGCAGTTATGCAAACTTCACATAAATTGTCTAACGGTCTTTCCTATAACTCATTTGGTTAACTTTGAGTGGCTCAGGCTTTCAATGGCATTGCCAGAACTGAAAATTGGTGGTGCCCAGAACATCCCTTTACAGCCATTATTAGTCCTGGCTTGTTCTCAGTCATTTCCCTTTATTAACACGTTTTCCAATAATAATAATAATCCACTGGCAATCGAAGTCAAGGCTTCTCTCTCCATGCAATCTGTCGGCGACTAAATAATTGTCAAAATGTAGACCAGAAAAATAATGTTCTCAAAAATAAGCTTATAATTTATGAAAAACAAACTGCTCTAGAACTTCCACGCTACCTTTTCTACACATTAGGTGATTAAACTTGTGCTTCATGATCATTTAAATTGTTTTAATGAAATAAAAGACCATTTGAAACATCTTTATGCAATTTTATAGCTTCCAACTTCTGAGAAAAGAAAAGCGTGAGAAGTCCAGAGTCTTAACTGGTTTCCACGTTACTAATGGTGAAATCTACTGTGGCACACATGAAACTGAAAAACTTCCATTCACAAGGACTTCAATTCCGCGTGAGAATCTGAAATATGCATGATTGAATAATGAGTGGTCCGCATTCCAGTGAAATATTGCCTTTCACTCTCGGTGCAGTGTAGGTTGATTAAAAAGTGGGACTCAGCAGTTAAAAATAAATTTGTTTGAAAAATTAAAATGTTCAATTTTCACTTTTCTTTTCAAGTGTAAGATTGCTGACTACAGTGTGAGAATACCAAAAAGCGTGAAACAGGTCTGCAATTTTGAATAACGCTGATTTAAATGCACCAAATTACGCATCCAAATAAATGATTTTCGTTTTACCTGAACGGGGAGAACTTGCAACACTTGATAGTGTGGAGTGCCCTCTTGAGTGAATCTATTGTTAAAGATGAAAATGATTGAAAACGAGTCAGGACTAATAATTTAAGACCTGTGTGCAAGAAGTACCTTAGTCACAAAATAACACTTATGTGATTTTGGGGGGTCAAAGTTCTCAAAACATGTTGTGAGTGTATATATATATATATATATATATATATATATAAATGTATTACATTTATTAGACCACCTGTCATAAAAAAAAAAACTAGAAAACACGAATATTTAATAAATTTGTGAAAAACTTGTTTTAAACTATTTTGTTATTTCTTTGCCAAATAACAAACTGAAACCACTAAATAGTTCTTATTCACACATAAAAATCAAAAAATAAAACTATATTTTGTATGGCCTAATTTGGCCTTGATTGCAGCTTACATTCAACCACTAAGACTAATTTGTATGTTCAGGAATGCAAGAAAGTAACTGTTATTTGGCATCTTAATCAAAAAATTATAATGTGCTTAACTGGTTTTTTTTAGCTTTTTTGTAAAACAGTAAATTTGAAAATTTGTGGATAACAACAATAATTATATTTTAGCATTAAAAATATAGTTCAGTTAAAGAGCTGCTTGCGCATACTGGTGGATTAACCATAACAGAAACATAGAAAATGTTTTGGTAATTACCAACACTGTTAATTTAGGGCAGCTGTGGCATAAACCTTACATTGGGTGGTGGTCTAATAAATTTGTATATATATATATATATATATATATATATATATACAGTCATGCCCAAAATTATTCATACCCCTACCAATTATAAATTTTTTCGAGATATTTTTTGACAAATCAAATTTATTCTTGCACAAATGAAACAGTAAGTTGACAACAGGCTGTAAGAAGTACAGTAAACAATTTTTCAAGAAATGCATTACTTTTTGGTATTTTATTTGACAGATTTACAAAAAATGCCATGTCCAGAAATATTCATACCCTTTTTTCAGTAATTGATGGCAAAGCCTTTATTCACGATTACAGCCTCCAAACGCTTCCTCAAGTTGATCACAAGGTTTCTACACGTTTCCACGGGGATTTTGGCCCACTCCTCTTTGGCAAACTTCTCCAGGTCCTTATGGTTTGAGGGTCTCCTTGCCATGACCTTGGTCTTCAGTTCCTTCTCACTGATTCTCGATAGCATTGAGGACGGAGCTCTGGCTTGGCTGCTCCAAAACGTTCACTTTGTTGTCCACTAACCATTTCTTGACTGATTTGGCCATGTGTTTAGGATCATTATCCTTTTGGAAGATCAATTCCTCCCCAAGATCAAGTTATTCGCCGGATTGCTTGATGTTTTCACTGAGGATCTGGATGTACTGGTCCTGTTTCATGATGCCATTAACTTTAACAAGGTTTCCAGGCCCATTTGCTGAAAAGCAACCCCAGAGCATGATACTCCCACCACCATGTTTGACTGTGGGGACCGTGTTTTTCAGGTTGAACGCTTCACCTTTCTTACGGCAAACAAAAGCCACATCTCTGTGCCCAAACAGCTGATCTTTGTTTCATCTGTCCATAACATTGACAGCCAGAAGCTTATATCTTCATCCACGTGAGCTTTTGCGAAGGCTAGATGAGTTCTCGTGTGTCTGGGTTGGAGAAGTGTAAGAGGCGTAAAAAAGGTGAAGTCTTCAACCGAAAAACACGGTCCCAACAGTCAAACACGGTGGCGGGAGTATCATGCTCTGGGGTTGCTTTTCAGCGAATGGGCCCGGACACCTTGTTAAAGTGAATGACATTATGAAACAGGACCAGTATATCCAGATCCTCAGTGAAAACATCAAGCAATCCGCTGAAAAACTTGGTCTTGGGCAGGAATGGATCTTCCTACAGGATAATGATCCTAAACACATGGCCAAATCCATCAAGAAATGGTTAGTGGACAACAATGTGAACATTTTGGAGCGGCCAAGCCAGAGCTCCGACCTCAATCCTATCAAGAATCAGTGGAGAACTGAAGACCAAGGTCATGCCAAGGAGACCCTCAAACCATAAGGACCTGGAGAAGTTTGCCAAAGAGGAGTGGGCCAAAATCCCTGTGAAAATGTGTAGAAACCTTGGGATCAACCACAGGAAGTGTTTGGAGGCTGTAATCGTCAATAAAGGCTTCGCCATCAATTACTGAGAAAAGGGTATGAATAATTCTGGACATGGCATTTTTTGTAAATGTCAAATAAAATACCAAAAAGTATTGTATTTCTCAAAAAATTGTTTACTGTAATTCTTACAGCCTTATGTCAACTTACTGTGTCATTTGTGCAAGAATAAATTTGATTTGTCAAAAAATATCTCGAAAAAACCCAAAAATTGGAAGGGGTATGAATAATTTTGGGCATGACTGTATATATATATACCTTGAAGCTTTATCTTTGGATTTTTAAAATATTGCCTTCTTTGTCAAGGACATCTGTGAGATGTAAATGAAACAATGAATGAGAACCATATAACAGTGACGAGTCAGAATTTCAGTTTTGCAGGGATTGATTGTGTTTAAAAATTCCTTTGCTTCAGAGGAGAGCCGAAAACCTGACTGTGGTCCATTACGGGAAACTCTGACATTTGAGGTGCCCTATTCAGAGGGTGTCACCTCTCTCCGGAAAGGCAGAGACAGCCAGAATGGTCAGAGGATCAGGATACATGAGCCGCCAGTGAGTTAACACCCACACTTCCTTCCCATCACGCACCACCTGAAAGTTATAAGAACTACCATAGTTGATTATAATGCACTCGGTCATCATGGTCAGGTGTAACAAGCAACACTTTTTTTTGCATTAGATTTTCATGTATCTTTCTGAATGAAAGCCTCAATTGTTCATGATGAATACATACCAGATCCTTTTCCTCTTATATTTTGTTATAAGTCATTCATTTTTTCCTCCCTTCATATGTCACAACTGTATATTTCATCTTCAGCTATGGTAATAGATCATTTTGCTTCCCTGTTTTGAAGACATTTCAAGCTGCTCAGCCCAAACTTGGACTGACGAGAGTACGGGACCTGTCATCTGAAGACATGAGGAAAATTGGTTACTTTGCTTTGATCGAGCTCAGCACGTTTTATGACTGCCTGGGAATTGAGCTGAAGCGGAATAGGTCTGCACGCCACAAGGGTCGAGGTGGGTCATCCACCTGGGCTGGGTTGGGTTGCTCTCCCTCTTGGACTTGAATCTGGGAATACAGCTGTTTGTTTGCTGCTCACTCCATGCCCCTTCTCAACAGATACTGGCGTGTTCGGAGTTCCCCTCACAACACTACTTGAAAACGACCGAAAGGCATTCCCTGGGTGCAAAGTTCCTATCGTGTTCAAGAAGGTAAACATGACTGAACACAAGACTTCGATGCTGTGGAGACTGCACCCATGTTGTCATTTTGATTCTCTTTCAGTTGAATTTGCTGAACTTCTTTAAAGATCCTGCTTTTATTTTCTTTGCTTTCTTATTGCTGAATGGACTGCTTCCAAAGTGAATGGCCCTGGTGAAATGCAGGCTGTAGATGCGTTTTTTTTTTTTTTTTTTTGGTCCATTTTCATAACCATATGCATGCTGTTCAGTCAGCCATGTGCAACTGGCAGGCTCATATTTGTGGCTCCAGGAAATGCTTGCGATTTTGACATTTCAGTCTTGGTCTGTCACAATCTCCGTTTTCACTCTTGTATGAGGGTGATACTCTGCATTACCATCTCCTAGTTGGGTCCCTGATACTTGCCTAACACCCTGATCTCAAATGGTTAGTTAGGACTTGTTTCTGCCGTTTGTGGATGGTGGGAGTCGGACAAAAACTGCTTGGTAAGCAGCTTTGTCTCCCCGATGCTAGGACCGTCTGGAGAGTGCAGATACACTTAAGGCTCTCAGTGAGACATTCCAGAGACATTCATCACTTTGAAGACGTCCTTGTGCTGTATGTGATTGTCTCTGTATGTGATGGTGTTGAATAATATTCATGAAAAGAATGCTATGTACACTGAGTATTGACATGCACCCTGTGACTGGGAGATGAGATGAAGAAATTCTTTTCAATGGACTGGTGGTATGCTTGGTATGTCAATATTCCATCCTGTCTCTGCGAGGGAATGTGTTGATGTTTCTGAGGAAGCGTGTTATTGAACATTAACATTTTTGTCAAAACAACCGCTGCTTTTAATGCTGTTCTTGGAAATTATTGCAAGCTGACTTGCAGTAAATGTATAGTAAATGTATAGGGAGCATTTTAAATGCTTTGAGCTTGAATTGAACGTGAATTTGGAGTGCCTGGGATTGAATGTAATCCTCTCCCCAAACATGAAATTTAATATAGTTCTGCTTTATTATCCTCCATCTCATGATGTAATTTTTTACAGTGAACTGATGAATCTTCTTTCTTGTGTTGCCAACTGTTGTGAATGTATTTTGTTTGGAGATTTTGACATTAATTGGATGGACAAAAGCAGTAAATCAAAACTAAAATCAACTATGGAGAAATTTAAATACAAACAGCTGATTGATTGACCAACTCGAATCACAAGAAAGAGTGAAACTCTTATAGATCTGATTCTTACAAACAGGCCAGAAAGAATTAAAAAAATGTATAATCTTATAACTGGCCTTTCAGATCATAACTTGACACTGACTGCAAGAAAGCTAACCAAAAAAAACGCCTAGTTCACCATAATAGAACAGAAAATCGAGCTTTAAGAGCAGGAATTCCAAAGTCAAAATTAGTTGATTTTGAACAAGATTTGAAAGAAGTTAACTGGGAAAAGGTAACTAAAGAACCAGATTTAAATCAGAGTGCAAAAAATTTTACCTCTACCCTATGTGATTTAATAAGTAAACACACTAAAACCTGGAAAAGTAGACCCAAGAAATATTCTCTTCCATGGTTTAATAGTGATATCCTTCAGATCATTAAAAAGTGACATCTTGCTCTTAAAAGGGCTTTAATAACAAAAACCAACACTGATTACCGATTGTACACTGGCTTGAGAAACAAAGTGGTGTCTGAGCTGCGGAAGGCTAAGACTAATTATTTTTCAAAACTTATTGAAGAGGCTAATGGTAGAAGTTCTAAATTATGGCAACATATAAATAGACTGACTAATTCAAGTCAGCAAAAACACTCAAAGTAAATTGTCTTAAAACCTGTAATGGTTTAATTAGTAGTAATGAATGCATTGCAAATGTCTTTAATAGTTTTTTTATTGAGTCTGTACAAGAACTAGCGAGTGATTTTAAATCCATTGAGTCGTGTCCTGAAGAATTTGCCCATGCTCACACAGACTCTTTCTATATTAAAGAGGTATCTCAAGACAAAATTAAAAAAGTAATTGCGGGGGGCGCCCCGGTGGCTCATCGGTCCAAGCGCGCGTACCACAAAGGCTGTGTCCTACCCGCAGTGACCTGGGTTCGACTCCAGCCCAGGTCATTTGCTGCATGTCTTCCCCCATTCTTCCCCCCAACCTTCCTGTCTCTCTACACTGTATAACTGTCAAATAAAGGAAAAATTCCCCCAAAAAAATCTTTAAAAAAAAAAAGTAATTGCGAATATGAGTGATTCCATGTCTAAGGATATCCATAATCTTCATGCTGCATTTATTAAGAAACATCAGAGCAGTTTGTTGGAACCAATTACTTACTTAGTTAACCTCTCAATACAAACAAAAACATTCCCAGGGAATTGGAAAACAGCAATAATCATACCAGTTTATGAATCAGGGGATAAGGACATGCCAAGTAACTATAGGCCCATTGCTATTCTTCCTGTGATCTCAAAAGTTATGGAAAAGATTGTTGCTGAGCAATTAATAGAACATATTGGGGCTAATGTACTAACAAGTTAGCGCCTGTTTTAAACGTAATTTCTTCGTAACGTGCGGATAAAATCATTGCGTGGTATGTCCGAACACACGGTACAAGACTGAATGCGCAATCTGCCTTCTTGTGAAGCGCAGAATGGCAAGATGCGGTTTTCTAACTCATGCATTTGCATTCGTGGGAGGGTTGAGGTTGAAGTGGGAGGTTCGCGCAAAAAATGGGAAGAGATGCGCATTTAACGACTAATTATGTATTCCCTGGTATGTATTTAAAATGCAGGTGAGAGCGGACACCTGTTTTGTGGCGGAAATTCTACACCCAATAAAAGCAGGTGTAATCCAGGAAGCGCGTTTGGTTTGGTTGTGCAGGGCAGACTTCCTGTAAGAATGGCAACAGTTATCCGAGCGAGACGAAGACACCGGATAGTGAGACGTGCTGAGAGGATTTTTGCCGCAAGAATTACCCTTTTTCAATTGAGTGAACAGGAAATCATCCAGCATTACAGATTAAGCAGTCACGCAATAATGCAATTATTAGAAGAAATCAGAGATGACATCGAACCGCAGACTCAACGTTCACACTCCATACCAGCAGTTGTCAAACTCCTGTCCGTGTTGCAATTCCTGTGCTTTTATTGCGGTCGCAGATTAAGTTTATGGGCGGTAACATGTGCTGATTACACAAGTGGCCGCTGTCTTGATACATACCATGCAAAATGAAAAGGCACAGCACGTGCATTATGCGGACAGTGTAAGTCGCAGATAACGCTGCAGTCGCAAACGTACGTACATCAGGCCCTTAGAGTCAAACAAATTGCTTCATCCACAGCAGTTTGGATTCAGGAAAGAATGTTCCATAGAAACAGCTAACTACTATTTGCTTGAAAAGATAAAAACTCAGCTTGATAGAGGTAATGTCGTTGGGGCAGTGTTCTTGGACATAAAAAAGAACCAGTTAATCATACTACCCCAATTCCGAAATAGTTATATCGAAGTGTAAATTGTGAATAAAATCAAAATGCAATGACTTTCAGATCACATGAGCCAATATTTTATTTACAATAGAAAATAGATAACATTTCAAATGTTGAAACTGAGACATTTTACATTTTTATCCACAAAATGAGCTTATTTCAAATTTTCTGGCTGCAACAGGTCTCATAAAAGTTGGGATACAGGCAAAAAAGGGCTGAAAAAACAATAAATATATCAGGAAATCAGCTGAAAGAACATTTAGCAAGTAATTAAGTTAACTGGCATCAGGTGTATCACATGATTGGCGATAAAAGGGATGTCTTAGATAGGCTGAGTCTCGCAGAAGTAAAGATGGCCAGAGGCTCTCCAACCTGTGAAGCCTTGCATAAAAAAAAATTGTGGAATACTTTAAAAACAATGCTCCTCAACACCAAATTGCAAAGGCTTTGAAGGTCTCATCATCGACAGTGCATAACATCATCAAAAGATTTAGAGAAACTGGAAAAATCTCTGTGCGTAAGGGTCAAGGCCTAAGACCTTCACTGGATGCCCGTAATCTTCAGGCCCTCAGATGCCACTACATCACTCACTGGCATGATTCTGTCATTGACATTACTAAATGGGCCCAGGAATACTTCAAGAAACCACTGTCAGTAAACACAGTCTGCCGTGCCATCCACAGATGCCACCTAAAACTCTATCATGCAAAAAGGAAGCCATTGTTGAGCATGATCCAGAAGCGCTGCCGTGTCCTGTGGCCCAAGGCTAATTTAAAATTGACTGTAGCAAAGTGGCAAAGTGTCCTGTGGTCAGACGAGTCCAAATTTGACATTCTTGTTTGAAATCATAGGCGTCGTGTCCTCCGGGCGAAAGAAGAGAAAAACCACCCCTCCTGTTATCAGCGTTCAGTTCAAAAGCCAGCATCTCCGATGGTATGGTGATGCATTAGTGCACATGGTGTGGGACACTTGCATGTTTTGAAAAGCACCATGAATGCTGAAAGGTATATAAAGGTTTTAGACAACATATGCTCCCCTCCAGGCAACATCTATTCCAGGGAAGGCCTTGTGTATTTCAGCAGGACAATGCAAAACCACATACTGCAGCTATTACAACAGCATAGCTTCGTAATAGAAGAGTCCGTGTGCTGAACTGGCCTGCCTGTAGTCCTGATCTTTCACCAATTGAGAACATTTGGCGCATAATTAAACGAGTCCGGTCAAAGGAGACCCAAAACTCTCCAGCAGTTGGAAGCCTGTCCCAACTTTTTTGAGACCTGTAGCAGCCATCAAATTTGAAATGAGCTCATTTTGTGGATAAAATTGTAAAACTTCTCAGTTTCAACATTTGCTATGTTATCTTGGTTCTATTGTGAATAAAATACTAGCTGGGTGTGATTTGAAAGTCATTGCATTTTGATTTTACTCACAATTTACACTGTGTACCAACTATTTCAGATTTTGGGTTGTAGTATCCTACTGAAGAAGCTAAATCAATTCAAAATGTAATCAGAGGCTTTGGTATGGACTAAAGCTTGATACATACTCCACAAGAACAGAGAAATTTGTTCTTGTTCTCAAAGCTGCAAGAAGAAGAACAAAGTTTGTTTTGACCGGGACATTTCATACTTCACGAGAAACTCAAGTGCTGAACTCCTGGTAAGTCCTCAAAGGGCCATGCCAACTCCATCTTTCTGACCAATCACACAACAGTTCTCGGACACCACACAAGAAAAAAGTTCTGCCCAGATGATGTGTTGAGAACAAGCTGCAAAAACTCCGAAACCAGGGCTGTGAGAACAAAATGACGTCATTTTGTTCTTGTAGCCTCGAGAACAAGAACAAATTTCTCTGTTCTTGTGGAGTATGTATCAGCCTTAAGAATGGAGTTATTGCAGAAGTAAATGAAGTCAAATATCTAGGCCAGGGGTGGCCAAACCTGGTCCCGGAGAGCTGCAGTGTCTGCTGGTTTTTAGTGTTACTTAGCACTTGATTGATGAATTAAAGCAGTTGATTACACACTTCACTTATCTCACCTGTTGTCTTAGGTTTAAATCAGGTGGAGAAAACCAAACTCAGCACACCCTCTGGCTCTACAGGACCAGCGTTATCCACCCCTGCTCTATAAACTTTTATCTTTACTTTGTACTTCTACTTTGTCTGCATTACAACTACAGTAAATATCCAACCACATTGACAAATCTTGGTTAACTGGTAGATTGCTGTCACAACCTGCAAGTCTGCTTAATTGGCTCTAGGAGTCTTGTGGATTGTTCCTGCTAATTGCTTGATTGGTTCATTATTACCAAATTAAACCTGAGACACCAGGCGAGATCAGTTAAGTGAGTAATCAACTACATTAATCCATCAATTGAGTGCTGAGTATCACCAAAAATCAGCAGACAGTGCGGCTCTCTAGGACCAGGGTTGGCCACCCCTGATCTAGGCATTATCCTTGATAAGAATCTAAAATTGGACAGTGAGGTAAATACATTTGCAAAAAAATCAGACCAAATCTAAATTGTTTTTGTTTTATTAGACGGGACTTATCTTGTAAGACTGCAAAGCTTTACATGCATGCAATGATTTTTTCGCATCTGTCACATTGCATCACTTCATGGTCACAAGCTTCTCCGACCACATTAAAAAGTATTAAGCAGACAATAAAAGTCATAGACCAGAAACCTATGAGATGGCATCATTGTAATATTATAAAGAAACACAACCTTTTTGCCTTCGAAAATTTTATAAATGTTAGTACTCTTAACCCTTAAATGCCCAACTACAGTAAAAGTTGAAAGAAAAATCTATGTATTCTGTTAATATGCCCTGGGGAGGGGCTAGTAACAACCCAATAGCAATTTTGAATTTTTGGTGACCTTTGACCTCATTTTAGTTTTGTGACATATATGTCACAATGGGCATTTCGGGGACCTTATTGCTAAAATGACTTGAATGATAAAACAGTTGACATATAGCTAAAGTATTAGGCATAGCTTATTTTTCATTAGCTTACCTGTTTGTCTACTTTATCCAGTGATGAATGGGTGCTGATCTATCGTGTGGATTCCACCATGGGGGCGGCCATATTGGAAAGGTTAGCTGGTGCAGCCAGTGTAGTGTCAGTTCCACTTTCATGCATCAGATGGCAGCACTGATGGTCTAAATATGTAACTATGGGCATTAGGTTGCAAAATTTATGTGGGGTCAGTGGTTTTGACAACCCCCAAAATTGTGTGAAAAATTTGTCACAGGGGGCATTTAAGGGTTAAACTGGTTTGTAAATGTTTGAATAATTATGTGTCACCACTGTTTTCTGAGTTGGTCATTAGGTGTCAGAGCTTTCATCGGACAATCACACGAGCCTCCATCAACGGTGATTGTGTTGTCCCAATGTACAAGACCTCTTTCAGTCAGTCTGGCTTCTCTGCAAAGGGGCAAAACTTTGGAATTCTCTACCAACTAATTTAAAACTACAGACCAATAGCAATGCTTTTAACAGAGGGCTCAAGCAATGGTTAAAATCAAAACAAGTGTTCACATGAATAGCTTACCGCTGGTTTTTGTTTGATCATGTTTCCTTTGCTTTGTAGCTTGTATGTGATTAATTCAGAATATATTGCTGCCCTTTTTGAACTTGTAACATTACTGAACAGTGTATTGTATCATTTTTTCTCTTGTTTTTATTATTATAATAATAATTATTATTATTAGTAGTAGTACTTTTTCTCAACGCCTCTTGTGGACAAGTGTTAAGAATTGGCATGTGTGCTAAAACACTCAAACAATGCATCTGGTTTGTCCAATGTAATTGTCATGTCCATATCAAATAAAAAAAAAAAAAAAAAAATTAAATGAGTAAATGTATAGTAAATGGTGAAATAGATTCTGTCAGTTTGGTCATACTGATCTGCTTCATTTTGTTTACACTCCTATGGGGTTTGGCAGCTAGAATACCAAAACAGCTGGCATGTTTTTCAACGGTGTGCTGTTTTTTTATTCCATTAAAAGTATTTAAAATCCAATAGTTAAGTACTTTGGCTTATGTAGTCAGAAGTAGCTTATATCTAAACTGACATCCCGAGAACAGTTTGATCAGGTTTTAAGAAGGTTTACTTGAACCTCTCATCAGTGTTTGTTTGAGATCTTATTATTTACCTTTCAGCTGAATTAAGATATGAATATGAATATATTCATGGTGAGTTTTTTTTTTTTTTTTTTTGCAGCTGCTGTCAAAATTGGAGCAGACAGGACTGCAAGCAGAGGGCATTCTCCGAGTGCCAGGCTCGGCTTCAAGGGTCAAGGTGAGAAAGCATTTTCTACTTCACCAGACTCACACACAGGTATTTCATGGTCCAGTCGTTTGCCTGAATTGGTTTATTTTTACACTGATGACCTCTTGAATCAAAAGTGATAATGGGTAATATATTGGCTTTTTAAGCTCATTTTTGCTTTCAAGGGAACTCGTCTAATCTGATTGGCAAGTCATGAAATGAGTAAAATTGTTAAAAATTGTTAAAATTGGCAACCTTTTTATCTCATTTTGAAAGTAATACAAAAAATGATTTTAGGACTAAATACGAGAGTGAACTACAACCCCAATTCCGAAATAGTTGGGACGAAGTGTAAATTGTGAATAAAACCAAAAATGCAATGACTTTCAGATCACCTGAGCCAACATGTTATTTACAATAGAACATAGATAACATTTCAAATGTTGAAACTGAGACATTTTACATTTTTATCCACAAAATGAGCTTATTTCAAATTTTCTGATTGTAACAGGTCTCAAAAAAGTTGGGACACAGGCAAAAAAGGGCTGAAAAAGCAATTAATATATAAGAGAATCAGCTGAAAGAACATTTACCAAGTAACTAAGTTAACTGGCATCAGGTGTTTAACATGATTGGCTGTAAAAGGGATGTCTTAGAGAGGCTGAGTCTCTCAGAAGTAAAGATGGCCAGAGGCTCTCCAACCTGTGAAGGCTTGCGTAAAAAAAATTGTGGAATTCTTTAAAAACAATGTTCCTCGGCCAAATTGCAAAAGCTTTGAAGGTCTCATCATCGACAGTGCATAACATCATCAAAAGATTCAGAGACACTGGAAAAATCTCTGTGCATAAGGGACAAGGCCGAAGACCTTTACTGGATGCCCGTGATCTTCGGGCCCTCAGACACCACTGCATCACTCACCGGCATGATTCTGTCATTGACAACACTAAATGGGCCCAGGAATACTTCAAGAAACCGCTGTCTGTAAACACAGTCCGCCGTGCCATCCACAGATGCCACCTAAAACTCTATCATGCAAAAAGGAAGCCATTGTTGAGCATGATCCAGAAGCGCCGCCGTGTTCTGTGGGCCAAGGCTCATTTAAAATGGACTGTAGCAAAGTGGAAAAGTGTCCTGTGGTCAGACGAGTCCAAATTTGACATTCTTGTTTGAAATCATGGGCGTCGTGTCCTCCGGACTAAAAAGGAGAAAGACCACCCCTCCTGTTATCAGCGTTCAGTTCAAAAGCCAGCATCTCTGATGGTATGGGGATGCATTAGTGCATATGTTGTGGGACACTTGCATGTTTTAGAAAGCACCATGAATGCTGAAAGGTATATAAAGGATTTAGAGCAACATATTCTCCCCTCCAAACGACATCTACTCCAGGGAAGGCCTTGTGTATTTCAGCAGGACAATGCAAAACCACATACTGCAGCTTTTACAATAGCATGGCTTCGTAGTAGAAGAGTTTGTGTGCTGAACTGGCCTGCCTGCAGTCCTGATCTTTCACCGATTCAGAACATTTGGCGCATAATTAAACGAAAAGTCCATCAAAGGAGACCCAAAACTCTCCAGCAGCTGGAAACCTGTATTAAACAAGAGTGGCATCAAATTCCAATGGCTAAACTCGAGAAAATTGTCTCCTCAATGCCCAGATGCCTCCACTCTGTGTTAAAAAGAAAAGGGGATGCTACACCATGGTAAACAGGCCCCTGTCCCAACTTTTTTGAGACCTGTAGCAGCTATCAAATTTGAAATGAGCTCATTTTGTGGATAAAATTGTAAAACTTCTCTGTTTCAACATTTGCTATGTTATCTCCATTTTATTGTGAATAAAATGCTGGCTGGTGTGATTTGAAAGTCACTGCGTTTTGATTTTATTCACAATTTACACTTTGTCCCAACTATTTTAGAATTGGGGTTGTACTTTAAAGACAATCTTGATATCATTCAAATCTCGAGGCTCTTCCAACGCATCAGTGCACAGGTCATTTGTGTAAAATAAAAAATAAAAAATCTACGCTTGGAAGAACTAATTGCACTCAGTATCTCACAATGCATTTTTAAGTTGAATTATGTGCTTTTAACACATTTCTGTGTGTCACAATGTATCTAAATGTGCTCTGGCTTTAAAAGATAAACACACGATCTTATATCATACATACGTTGCATCTGTTGATTTTTGTCGATTCCTCTCGCATGTGGAAACTGTAACGGGTTAATTCTGGTGCCCTGCTAAGCTTTTTACCATTAAAAACTGTTCTACTCTTTAAAATCTTTAGCTTTCATGCCGGATAAAGCTGGTGAACTCTCAATCTGGAATTTTACTGCTGATTACAGCCAAAGGCGTAATAATCCATTTCCTTTTAATAATGCTGATTTAGCCTATCCTAGGGTAGTTTCAGAGATGCATCACATACTACATAGAATAAAGTTAAATGGTAACTTGTGAGCTAATGGGCTGATGTTGAGCCTTAATCTCTGACAAACAAGATGTTTTATGGACCACTGGTGCCTTCATGATGTAAAGCAACCCTGAACTTAAAATGGTCTTTGCTGTGAATAGGCTTTGACAGCAACTGTGAAAGCAAATAAGGTCCTAGCTGTCCAGGCCTGCTCCTGGAATTTACTGCATTGTAGGTTTTCATTTTAACCCCAATGTACAGTCATGAGAAAAAGAAAGTACACCCTCTTTCACTTCTGTAGTATTACATATCTGGACATTTTAAAAAATCAGCTGGTTCTCATCAGGTCTGAAAATTAGGTGTATTAAACCAGGTGGAAAACACACAACAGATTCCTCCATGCCATTATTTAGTGAACCAAAATTCAGCCAAAATGCAGAAGTCATCTGTGTAACAGCTTGTGGAACTACCTTGAGCTGCAATAACTTGAATTAATCATTTTCTATATGATTTTATCAGTCTCTCAAATCATGGTGGAGTTTGGCCCACTCTTCTTTACAACATTGCTCCAGTTCATTGATATTTTGGGGCATTTGTTTATGCACAGCTCTCTTAAGGTCCCACCTCAGCATTTCAATCAGGTTTAGGTCTGGACTTTGACTTGGCCATTGCAACACCTTGATTTTTTTCTTTTCCAGCCATTGTCATCGATTTACCTGTGTGCTTGGAATCATTGTCCTGTTGCGTGACCCAATTGCAGTCAAGCTTTAGCTATCATACAGATGGTTTCACATTTGACCGTAGAATATTTTGGTACACGGAGGAGTTCATGGTCGCCTCAATGACTGCAAGGTGCCCAGGTCCTGCGGCTGCAAAACAAGCCCAAATCATCCCTCCACCGCCATGCTTGACAGTTGGTACGAGGTAGAAAAAACTTTTACCTGGGCACTTCAAAGAGACTACCCAAAGTAAGACACTGGAGCACTCTTGGAAGTCTGCATGTTTTATTGCAGGGGGTGAATGATTGACATTTCGACAAAGTCTTACTTTTTGTCGAAACGTCAGTCACACCCCCTGCAATAAAACATGCAGACTTGTAAGAGTGCTCCAGTGTCTTACTTTGGGTAGTATCTTTGAAGTGTCCAGGTAAAAGTTTTTTCTACGTGTATGGTCCTACACTGCTGAGAACTTTTTCCCTCACTTTTAAAACTTCGCTGAAGCGCGCTGGACTTTCGTATACTCATTTGGTACGAGGTGTCTGAGCGGATATGCTGTGTTTGGTTTGCGCCAAACGTGGCACTGTGCATTTTGGCCAAAAAACTCTATTTTGCTCTCGCCTGTCCAAAGGACATTGTTCCAGGAGGCTTGGAGTTTATTCAGATGCAACATTGCAAGCCTAAGCCGTGCTGCCAGGTTCTTTTTGGAGAGAAGAGACTTTGTCCTGGCCGCCCTTCCAAACAAACCATTCTTGTCAGTCTTTTTCGATTTGCACTGTCGTGAACTTTTACATTAAACATGCTAACTGAGGCCTGTAGAATCCTAAATGTAGTTCTTGGCTTTTGTGCAGTTAGGACCAGCTGAGTTTTTAAATTATGTCCTGATGTGTAAAACCATAGAACTCAAAGAGGGTGTAATTTCTCTTGACCGTACCATGATTCAACTAATTAGCAGAGATCTCTTGAGAGCTGTTAAATTAGGTCTTCTTTGTTAGGGCTGGAGTGAAAACCTAATGTTACTTACTAGTTGAAACTTAGGTTGAAGCCTGGCCAGCATTAGAATTGGATTGGCAGGAAAAACATTTCTGTCTGTTATTTATTTAATTTTAACCCACTCATTCCTATCCCAGCATACAATGGCCGAGAGCCTGGAACGCACCCCAGACAGTGCGCCAATCCATCACAAGGATCTGACACTGTTCACTCACATGAATGAACAAATTAGAGTCCCCAGTTAGCCTAGCATGAATACTGTTGTACTGTGGCAGGCAACTGGAGAAAAATTCTACATAGGACAGCCCCAGGCCAGATTCAGACCTACAGGATGCCACCCACTGCACCGCTGCGCCATCGACAATAAAGACACATCCCCAGATAACAAATTTTCATTTATCAGGCTGTAGTAGGCTAGTTTGGGACATTGTTCTGTTGGTTTCAGCCCCCATCTTTGGCACGATGGGTGAGCATTGATTGCACTGAACTCCTGCATTGGGCTATTCAGATTTTGAATCAAAAACTGCAAACACTTGAATTTGAAATGTTTTCATTTATTCTATGATTATTTCTGTTGAAGCTCTGTGTTGCTATGTATAAACCTAAGGGCCTGATTATTATTTCTTCATTATTTTATGCCTTTTTTGGATTAGCCTGCAGCCTACTTGTACTATGTTGATAAAACTGATGAGTTACATTCAATAAAGGAAGTCGGTTTAATAGAAAAATAAGTCAGTTAATTGAAATTAAGGATTCTGCTCGAGGACTTTTTTTAGGGGGATGATGGTATAAAATGTTGTAATAGATATTCAAAGCTTCATTTGAAAACCTTCATAGAATGATAAAGATAGATTATAGAAAGATAATGACATTGGATACAGCCCTAATTGTGAGTTTTTTTTTTGACTGGGGCTGATGCGGAAATGGTTTGCCTGGGGCTCAAGGTTACGCACAAAGGTAGCTGTATGGCAGTAATCGGTTAATCCCTTAACAATGAAGAGAACGAGCAGTTTGAGAGAGTTTCGATTTTCTCCTCTGGTTTGTTCATCCGTTGGCAGCACTTGCGGCAGGAGCTGGACTCCAAATTCTATGAGCGTCAGTTTGACTGGGAGCAGGTGCAGCACAACGACGCCGCGGGCCTGCTCAAGATGTTCATTCGGGAGCTGCCCTGCCCCCTACTCACCCAGCAGCACCTCCCGGCCTTTACCGCCGTGCTACGTGAGTATGGCACTTACGCCCCTCCTTCCAATGGAGCACCCCTGTTCTGTACACCCTACACCAAATCTAGCTCCAAGGTAAATGCTGACACACACACAAATATACGCACACGATGGATACTCATAAACACACCCACACACTTTTTATTATCCCCTCACTTGCTCTCCCTATTTATCTGAACAGACTCACAGACCTCAATTATGCAGTCAACGCCATCCGAAAATGGTTTTTCCTTTAGTTCCTTCTCACGTCCAGTGTTCCTACAACCCTGAAAATATCCTGCAATACAGTACCAGTTGGCATATGCACTAATTGTGTGCACAAGAAGTAAAATTTTTATATTGAACAGTTTAGGCTTCATCCTGGAATAAGTTGAGCTCGATAGAGAATTTGCATTCAAATTTAATTTAGACTGGAACTTGGCCTAATATTTGTCTCAGAAATTGGCACTTTAACTTTTTTATTTGCATTCATGGCACAACTGGTCATTACAAAGGCTACTTCTCTAAATAATGTCTGGTTAAAATTGAAAAAAAAAACTTACAAAATTCAGAAGGATCTTGGTTTTTTAAAGTAATGAATTATCCTGTCAATGCTGTCATCTTCTGATGCATCCAAAATCATGTTGTTTATCAGACAGTTGCTATACTTCATGGAGCACAATTAAATCACTAGTACATTATGATTATTCAATCTTCACTGGCTTAATGTTTACCGTTACAAAGCTATTGTTTTCCTCCTTTATAGTTGAATGTCAATTTCTTGCATGAGGCTACACCTGCTGAGCACTTGAAGTTACATTGAATGGGTGAACCCAGTATTGATTGTTCTCCTCTTGTTTCCATGATGTTCAGGTATATCCACACCCAGGCATCAGATCCAAGCGCTACACCTGCTCATCATGCTGCTACCAGAGCCCAACAGGGAAACTCTTAAGGTGAGGTTCAGAATCACATTCGCGTGAACGGTGCTCTATCACAGCTCCAGTTGCAGCTCCAGCAAGACAAGTCAAAATGGCTTCCGGTATTTTTGAAACATAGTTTAAAAGATATATTAACACCTACCAGATAAATTATCAACTTTGCAAGTGTAAATATGGTTTGTTAGGATATTCGTTTGCTTAGAATGTCAGAATCATATTTAAAGACAAAAGTGACGACATGGCTGATAGAAGCCATCCGATTGCATAAAAGCTGCTAATAGGCAACAACATAGCAACCTATGATGACTCTAGATAGGAAGGATGGTTGCAAACCTTTCAGGAGGGGTTCATGTTCAATACTTCTGCTTCGAAATTGATCAGTGCTGGAGTCGAGTCCACCCAATCCAGGTCTGAGTCCCAGTCCCTACCTTTCGAGTCCGAGTCCTTGGTAACCAAGACTGAGTCCAAGTCACAGTTACCAGGTCTGAGTCCGAGTCCTCGAGTCACTGTGCAAATTTGACATGTACCGTTTTATGAGAACTATGACCTGAATGTCAATAAAACTACCTTTTACCATTATGACATCATTCATGTTTCCTTGCAAAACCATTCTGGAAGACTATCATTGATGCAAACACATCTTTTGGAACAGAATTTTCCCTAGCTTTTAGGCAGTGGTCATCAGCAGGCTGCTTCCATCTGTGAACTGGTTAGTCAGATTAAATTTACAAATTTTATTCCTGAAAACGTGTGAAAAACGCCCACAGCTGCCTTCACAGCTCCACGTAATGCAGTTATTGCACGCACTGTGTCAAGTGCAACATGGCTCTTAGAATTAGAATATTACATAACACCAATTAAAGAAAGGGTTTTTGAATACAACATTGTTGACCCTCTGAAAATTGTGTTTATGAATGCAAACAAAAATTGGTTGGGGCTCATTTTGCACGAATTACTGCATCAATGTGGCATAGCATTTGGAGGCGATCAGCCTGTGGCAGTGCTGAGGGTAACTGCCCAGTAATAAAAAACAGTCAAATTCATGAAAAGGTAAGACGGGTTTTCAGTTTGATTTTGGCCCGCCGTGGTTGCTGACTTTTCATTAAGCCCCACATTGCATTTTTTCAGGCTATAAGAAAATTGTATGATGGATACGGTGGCATGATATTTGTACTGTACCATGGCATTTCTGTCATTTAATCTCCATCAGGTGGGCCATTTTTTATTTATATCAGACAGGATGGCAATAGCTTGCATTGCCTTACGTGGCTCGTGCTCATCATAGCTAGGTCAAATACACTATCTTGAGCAATCATTCCCTGGTAATTTTTCATTTGTGCATGGCAACGTTGCCTTTTTGTTGCAATGACCACTTCAGCAGCGTAAACTGCTTTGCGCCATGTAAACTTAGCTACTTACAAGTACAGTTTGACTGGAACCAGGCTGTGGAATGGCTAATCTCGAAGAAATTAGTACAATATTGTTGCTAGCCACAATGGTTTGACGGAGAGTTGTAGCCTGCCTACGCTGAATTTACCGTGATAATGCTGTTTTCCCATTAACTGCTCAGCGGAATATCCCAGTTGTAGCCTACTCTCACAGTGCTAGCTAATGCCAAGCTAGTGGTAAAAAGTCTTGGCATTTTGAAGGTGCTTCTTAAAAATACAGTGGCTATCACTCCATCTCTCCATTGATGACATTCATGCATCTTCCCCTACATCTGCTTACTTTGCCATTTTGTTAACGATACTAGAAAATAAACCCGAGGTTAGCCAGCTATTCTGGTCGGGGGTATTTGAGCTTGTCTATCATGTAGGATAGGAAGCTAAAAGTTTATATATACAAACAGCCTATAATTGTGATCGAGTCTCCAATACCCCTGGACACAGTTAGCTACTGTTAATAACCTAGGCCTGTGAACATTATCAAGCAGGAATACCTAATTCATATTAGATTGTGTGCTTACCTGGGTGCTTGCGCTCCAAAATGAGATACATTGGATGCAATAGTTGGTCAACCACACGATGATCTCCCGGTCAATCATACATCAACTACTTTTCGATCATATTTCCCGGTCAACTGCAAATCAATGGCTTTTCAATGACGTGCTGTTTCCCGGTCAATCCTTTTTCGATTACTTTTCAACATTCAGCATTACCTTCTGAAGCTAGCAGAGTATTTACTGCCAGTAATGGGCACACTAAGTAATGCATTGCTGTGTTGGGGTTTCCACCTGATTCGCGATCCAAAATCTTGTGCTAGCTTCAAGATTGTGGTAATTGACCAGAATAACCTACGTGACCGACACTCCGACAGTCTTGCCTGCATGCATGGAAACTTCTATTTTCATAATGTACGTAACTGTAACTGCACGAGTGCACAGTACTACGGGACATGGCTAAGTTTGAGGTAAATCGCGATTTTAAATTTTTTTACAGTATTTTTTCCATTCAAATTGCACCAAAATTTGCATTTTTTTAAAGGACTCGTGCCCGGTCTCGGACCGAGTCCTTGAGTCCACAGCGCCGAGTCCAAGTCTTTGAACTCCGAGTCCGAGTCCTTGGAAATCGGGACTCGAGACACTGAAATTGATGCAGCCCCAATGAAATTCCGAGCAGATCTGGTGATGTCAAATACACTGTAAACACATTTCACATTAGAGGAGAATCAGGCAAAATTATTTTTAGAGCCAGTAAAAAAATGGGCTTTGCTTAAGATAGTCAGAATGCGGGACTCGATCCCAAAATCAGGGTCATTATCCTTTCATGTGGGCCAGGCTTTAGCGCAATTTTTGAAATAGGTGCATCATTAGAAAGGGTAAGTTCTCTGGCACTCTTTCAGTATTATCTGCAATAATACCTTTCTAAGCATGTACTGTTGACAGCCATCAACCTCCATTCTTGAAGCAGTATAGCCCCCTGTTTGTGCAACATAATAAAAACTAAAATGTATACTGCATTGTCATGGCATGAGTGTTTTGAAAAGGGGGCAGGGACATATTAGTTTGTCGAGCAGACTTGAAAACCAAAACTTCTACACAGGTTCCTTGTGTGGATTATACAGCGTTCTGCCCTTTCAGTTTGGAATTTTCGGCACGGTACTAAAGCCTTCGGGGCAAAGTGCTGAGTGTGTCTCATATCTGGGCAGGTGTTCCTTTGTACTGAATGTTTTCGAACAAGGAAGACAATCGTGCTTGTAGATGAGAATATGCATTTCAGGTATGAAAAAAAAGGCTTGTGTGGAAATTGCTTGATTCAGTGCCAAAAGTATTCAGCGACTGATTGTTACAGAAAGGCTTATCAAGTGCTGAACATTAGCACCAGGTTGTCATGAAAACATACCTGCAATGTCACTCAAGAGCAAGAAGGAAGTTTGCAGTGGTTGATGGTTTTAAGGGCTCGGCCTGATCTCCTCTGTGGTCCTTTCTTTAGGCTCTTTTGGAGTTCCTCAGGAAGGTAGTGGCCAATGAGGAAAAGAACCGAATGAGCCTGTGGAACGTATCTATGATCGTGGCGCCCAATCTCTTTATCTCCCACGCAAAAAGCACCAAGCTGGAGGACATGGAAGAGGCTGCAGGCTCTGCCTATCTAGTTCGTCTCCTCATTACCCAGCAGGAACTGCTGTGGACGGTGAGCTGACCAATGGGGTCCTACCGTTGCCCCTCTACCACCCTTGACCCTGGAATATTGAGTACATAATCAATTATATACCTTCTCCACTTTTTTTCTAAAATGGAAAAGTGATGCATTGAAGTTACTACAGTTCATTTGACTTTTTAGCTCACATTAGTTTGCTGTAGCTTTCCATTCTTTTGGCACATGCACCCAGAAATTATTGTCATATCTTTCATCAGACCCCCCTACCCCAGGAAATCTTTATTTTGACTTTATTAAGACTTTATTTTGAGGACCCCTGATTGTCAGGGCCTGTGGAATCATTCTAACTTTCCTTCTCCTTACGGCACCCCTGCTACTGTGCTTTTGAACCAAATTGGACTCTATTCTCAATTAATTATCTGATTGTGTCATGTACAATGTTGCGTTAAGGCTGCTTTCACACCGGATGCGAAACAAATTTTTCGCATGACAGATTACGTTCAAAGTCAATGCAAAGACGCTGATACACGCGTTTCGCGTTCAAGCGTGTATTCGCGTCTTTGCATTGGCTTTGAATGTAATCTGTCATGCGAAAAATTTGTTTCGCGTCCGGTGTGAAAGTGGCTTAATTCAGGTTTAAAATATAGTGCAGAAAATGCCAAAGAAAATGAAATGAGCAAGGAACTTAAACTCACCACAAGTTGCATATTTGCCCTTCAGGTTCCCTGCTTCCTTATCTCCAATGTGAGGAAGATGCATGAGGCCTCCATGAGCAAGAAAACCCCATCCTCAGAGAAGAGCAAGAGGAAACTGCTGCGGAAGTGGAACGCTGAGCGTGATAAAGTGGAGAAGAGTGAGGTACATAATCCCCCCGTACATGGCTCTTCCATGTGAACTGTTTAAATTACTTAAAGCTTTTTACATCCTGATGACAATATTTACCAGATTACAGCATTTCATTTCAAGCATGAATTCTTTATATAGTGCCACTATTTTGCATTCAGGAATTCTTTAGTGGAGTAGATTATTTTCCACAGAGCGGAGGTCCTGCCAATTTCCTGTGAAGTTTCAAAATTAGTGTGAAATTAAGCACCCAGGCAAGCCTCATTGTGAACATACTAATAGAGTTTATATGAATAGGCATTTCTGAAATGCATCCAAGCATGAGCTATTAAGGCAAGTTGAATGCTGAACTTGTCCTTTCCAAAATCAATTGGACAGCCTCCCAAACACTCCCTTGGGGAGAATATTGAACCTGGCACAATTCTTGAAGAATCAAAATACATGATATTTTGTACATATGCAATTCTTAGGATGTTATAGTTTTTGCAGAGACTGAAGAAACACAGGGAAGCTCTTACTGCCACCAACATCAGAGGCTGTCTAATTTTTGCTGCGAGAAATTATTAGGCTGGATATGAGTAATTGTTAACAAATAAATAAAATTAATTCAGTCATCTAATATTTAAATTTTGAGTATGCTTAGAATAATTGATTTTACACAAATCTCCTTCATTTTCAATTACCAGTACATTTTTTCTTTGCACTTTTTCAGTTAAATTAACAATAATTTCATTTTTATGGAAATGAGATAACACCAATAACAATAATCAGAAAGAATCTGGATTCCTTGCAATTTGTAATTTTAAACATAATTACTGTAGTGATTAAGAGGTTATTATTGAATGTCAGAATAAGTAAAGCAGATTCTTAGTGGAGCTACTCAGTTGGTTGTTGGAGATGTGGTGGTTAATTGATTTCACCTCAATCAATTTCCAGTTGCATTCATCCATTTGTGAATTACAGCCCTCTGCATGGCTGAAAGGTTGCGGACTTTTGCTCATCCAACATCTCATTCCAAATTAGTATGGAATTGCTATGCTCTTTGTTGCTGTAACAACCTCCTCATTTTGGGGAGACTTTTGCTAGATGTTAGGCCATTGCTGCAGGCATTTCTTTCATTCCAGCTGGAGATGCTTTAATGTGGTTGGGCTGTGATATTGATCAGGCGGTCTTAGCCCACGTTGCCAGTGATCACATTGATGTTTGTTGGGGTTCAGCTTAGAGCTCTGTGCTGGCTGGATAAATTCTTTTGCCTAAGCTGGACAAAGCATGAATAGACTCTGTCCTGTTCATATGGCAAAAGGGCTTCTTCAAATGATTTGAAGCTCATAATCTCTTGGGGTCTTCAAAATTTGTGTGGATTTCACACCTAAATATTGCATATGCAGAAAAAAAGTGGTATATAGTTAAAAAAAATAAAGGAAAGCTCTGCACATCTTTTACATAGGTGCGCTGAAGAGGCATAAAATGATCAAAAAATATAAACGCCCACAAGCCGTCTCACTCACAAAAAATATTTAATAGTTATTAAATGGCAATGTTTCCGTCAAAGACCTTCGTCAGGCAAACAGTTCAAAAGGGCAGGACATTATAAAAAGGTTGTAGCTGCAAACCTGCACCTAATCAACATCGACAAACTTCAACTTCCTGACTTAGAATAAAATGTTGCATTAGGGCCAGGTCACGCGGTAAAGGAGTTACAAAATTGGTGTATTTTGTATCATGGCTCCAAAACTAAGTAAGATAGTGTTACAATTTAAATGGCTTTGTGTAGGTCCTCCCTAGTACTTCAAACAGCAAAATAGCAAATTTTGTTCATTTGATGTTTTTTGGGTGAAAATGGCAAAAAAAACCCCAAAAAAACTGGTCAGTAATGGAGTTATAAATTTGGAGAGTATAAATCCAACAGGCTTCACGCTGTTTAAGGAATTTGTCAAGATCTTCCCCTCTAAAAGGAAGGGTGACTTGATCAATTCCTCAGAACCACTTTGAGGAGATGTCATGGTGTGAATAATTAAATGTACAGCAATAGGATAATCCCAGTCATTCCTACAAATTGTGCTTTTGAGCTCAGTAATGATTTGTTTCAGTTTTCTGGTTGTTTTCCCTACATAAGCTAACCCACAGGGACAGCGAATAATATAAATAACAAGCATGGATGCATAAGTGATAACACTGTTGATGGAAAATCTTTTACCTGTATGGGGATGAGAAAAATGATCAGTTTTCCTTGTACAAACCCCAATTCCAATGAAGTTGGGACGTTGTGTAAAACATGAATAAAAACAGAAAACAATGATGAGCAAATTTCATAAACCCATATTTTACTCACAATGGAACATAGACAACATATCTGATGCTGAAAGTGAGACATTTTACCATTTCATTAAAAATATTAGCTCATTTTGAATTTGATGGCAGCAACACATCTCAGAAATGTTGGGACAGGGCTGTGTTTACCAGTGGGTAACATCCCCTCTTCTTTTAATAACAGTCTGTAAATGTTTGGAAAATGAGGAGACCAGTTGCAGAGGTTTTGGGAGAGGAATGTTGTCCCACTCTTGTCAGATGTAGGATTCTAGCTGCTCAACAGTCCTGGGTCTTCTTTGCCAGATTTTCCGTTTTATGAAGCGCCAAATGTTTGCTATTGGTGAAAAGTCTGGACTGCAGGCAGGCCATTTCAGCACCCGGACTCTTCTACTGTGAAGCCATGCTGTTGTGATGGATGCAGTATGTGGTTTAGCATTGTCTTGCTGCAATTTGCAAGACCTTCCCTAAAAGAGACACTGTCTCTATGGGATAATATGTTGTTGTAAAACCTCTATACTTTTCAGCATTGATCTTTAGGCTACCCACACCATAGGCACTAATGCAACTCCATACCATCAGAGATGCAGGCTTTTGAACTGTGCGCTGATAACAAGCTGGATGGTCCCTGTCCTCTTTAGACCGCACAACACGGCGTCTGTGGTTTCCAAAAAGAATTTCAAATTTTGATTCATCTGACCACAGAACAGTTTTCCATTCTGCCTCAGTCCATTTTAATTGAACTTTGGCGCAGAGAAGATGGCGGCATTTCTGGATCTTGTTCACATATGGCTTCTTCTTTGCATGATACAGCTTTAGCTTGCATTTGTAGATTGCACAGCGAACTGTGTTCACAGACAATGATTTCTAAGTGTTCCTGAGCCCATGCAGTGTATTCCAGTGCAGAATGCCGCCGCCTGAGGGCCCGAAGACCATGGGTATCCGATATTGACCTTCGGCTTTGTCCCTAGTGTACAGAGATTTCTCCAGATTTTCTCTTCTTTTGATGATATTATGAAGTCTAGATGGTGGGACATTCAGATTCTTGGCAATTTTACATACAGGAACATTTTTCTGAAATTGTTCCTCAAATTTTAGATGCAGTTTTTCACAGATTGGTGAACATCTGCCCATCTTTACTTCTGAGAGACTCTTCCTCTAAAATGCTAATCTAATTAGTTACAAAATGCTTCTCCAGCTGTTTTTTGTTAGTACCACTTACTTTTCCAGCCTTTTGTTGCCCTTGTTCCAACTTTTTTGAGCCATGTTGCTGCCATCAACTTCAAAATGAGCTAATATTTCTCATGAAATGGTAAAATGTCTCACTTTTAACATCTGATATGTTGTCTATGCTCTTGGGAATAAAATGTGGGTTAGTGAGATTTGCAAATCATTGTACTCTGTTTTTATTCACGGGTTACACAATGTCCCAACTTCATTGGAATTGAGGTTTTTATTATTACACTGAGCACAACTGCCACAGAGATAATTTCCATTTGGAAGAGGATGCAAGCATGTTTGTGTCTCCTGACTGGACTTCTCCTGATCATAAAAAGTCGCACAAATCAAGTCATCTTTAATATTTTTTCCTCTTTTATTTACAAACAAAGGAGGATTTGACAAAAATGGTTGAAAGGTTACTATCAGACTGCAAGATATGTCAATGTTTTTTAAAAACAGTTCATATTCTACTCGAATGGATAGAGTGTTGGATGATAAATGTCACAGAAAATTTCTTTTTTTTCTTAACACTTTTTTGAGTAAATCCGAATGTGTTTTTTTGAGGGCCTTTTCATAAACACGATCAATCCATTATGATTGGTACTCCCACTGTGCAAATCTGTTTTTCATATCCTCAGCCTTTTCCTTAAAGCCCTGTGTGGAATGACAGACCCTCCTGAAACGAAACAACGGACTAATTAGGGAGTAAGGTGAAAACTAGTGGCCAACAAGAAGGTGTTTTTATCTGTGTGCTTTCAAAAGAAATAAGTAATAATAGCGCCGTTGTCTGTCATAACCCACATGTCCAAGAAACTTACTCTTTCATTGCTGAAATTGGATGTGAACTCAAAGTTAGTATCAAAACTATTCAAAAGAGTAAAACGATTTACCACCTCTTCAAAACTTCCCTTATGAAGACAAAAGATGTCATCTATGAATCTATACAATTTAATAATCTTAGATACATGCAAATTCTTAGCTGGATTGAAAACAAATTTTTTTTTTCAAAAAGTTCTACAAATAAATTTACATAATTTGGCACACAAATGGTACCCATACTTGTACCTGAAACCTGCAAATAGAACTCCTTTTCAAAACTGAAATAATTATACTTCATAACAAATCTAACAAAATCAAGGATCAACTGGTTAGGTGGATTACATGTTCTGTTACTATCTAGTAAATAAAAAGCTAAAGCCTCCAAACCAGTTTCATGGGTTTGGAGCATAGTCTGCATAAAAAGATGGATGCAGCACTCGGGTCTGAAAAGTGAGGCCGAGGCAGAAATCTCAAAAATTTGCATTATATTTAATGGCCGGCAGATGGCGACATCAGTGGTTGCAGAAAGAAGTTCAATGCTATTGAAGTCTATGAGAAAATGACCCTACTTTGCCACCTGATTTATTATTTCATTAATGATTTTCCACATCATTTTATGGTATCTATCGCAAATTTCAAGTCTCCTTCGATATATCATGATGTTCATTTTTGTAAATTATGGTCCCAAGTAGATTGGAATAAAGGATAAAGCCAGAATATGCTTTAGGGGCGTGGCTATCCTCTGGTCCTCGTCTGATACGGTCAGATCCAGAACCACGGTCCTCCCCGGATCTTCAATTCACGCTCTCGTCCAATAGGAATCACATCTGGTTGCAAAATGACAAAATGGCGCAATTCAAATCGCCAAAATCGAGGCTTCCTAAATAGTATGCTGAAAGCAATGGGTGACGTCACTGTTGCTTCGTCCATCTTTTTATACAGTCTATGGTTTGGAGGCGGGTTATCTGGACGTAAAGTAAAGTGCAAGGTTCAAAGAGGTTGGACTTAATCTCTTAATTAATCAAAGGCATGTTTTGGAAATAACATGAAACCGATCAATCAGAGTTTTGTCTCCCACTTCCTTTAAAAGCCAGGCGGGCTTGTACCTTGGTGAATAGCTATTATAAAGGCGAAGTTTCCCAGTAGCTCGGAAAAAAACTTCTCTGCAGAGGAATGAGATTTGCTCATGTGCAAAGTGAAAGCGGGCAAGCAAACCATTGCTAACAGCAGGGAAACCTGATCACAGTGTTTTCAGATGGTCTTCAAAATTGTTTTACTCATATGCAGAAGTTAAAAATCATCACAGTGAATCCCCAGGGCATCAATTGAACTTGACATTACATTACATTATATACTTGTAAAACAAGCAAGCGAAAAACTGTTTTAATTCAGGGTTGCCAGTAGAATAATAATAAGAATAATAGTAATAATAATAACTAGATTCAGCTTTGAGGCTAGGGTCCCCGATATATACCTTGTCCAAAGAATTTGTCTTGGTCATTTGACTGAACCGGACCTTTTTTTGTAATAGAATTCATGGATAAGATATTTCTAGATTGTATTTCCACAGCTTTAACAAGATTATAAAGTTTCATGATGATAGATGACAGTTAAAGTCAATAAAAGGTCAACTGAAATTTGATTGGCTAATGTCGGCCATATTGTTTTACTTATCACTTTTTGTTGCTTATCACTGCTGCTTAAAAGTTTAGCTTTTAGGGTTAGCTCATTTGTCAGCCAAACTGCAAATAATAATAGAGACATTTCAACTTCAAACGCGAAGTTTTATATTTGATAATAGAAGAGGGACAAAGAGGATGCAGGTAGCCCAATAGAAGAGAGATAACATAGCAAATGTTGAAACTGAGAAATTTTAGAATTTTATCCACAAATGAGCTCTTTTCAAATTTGATGGCTGCTACATGTCTCAAAAAATTGGGACAGGAGCCTGTTTACCATGGTGCAGCATCCCCTCTTCTTTTTAACACAGAGTGGAGGCGTCTGGGCATTGAGGAGACAAGTTTCTTGAGTGTAGCCATTGGAATTCGATCCCACTCTTGTTTAAAACAGGCTTCCAGCTGCTGGTGAGTTTTGGGTCTCCTTTGACGGACTTTTCATTTAGTTACGCGCCAAATGTTCTCAATTGATGAAAGATCAGGACTACAGGCAGGCCAGTTCAGCAGACGGACTCTTCTTTTTTTTTTTTTTTTTGAAGATTTTTTTTGGGGAATTTTTCCTTTATTTTGATATTTATACAGTGTAGAGAGACAGGAAGGTTGGGGAGAAGAATGGGGGAAGACATGCAGCAAATGACCCGAGCCAGATTAGAACCCAGGTCGCTGCGGGAAGGACACAGCCTTTATGGAACGCGCACTTAGACCAATGAGCCACCGGGGCGCAGCACACGGACTCTTCTGTTACGAAGCCATGCTGTTGTAATAGCTGCAGTATGTGGTTTTGCATTGTCCTGCTGAAATACACAAGGTCTTCCCTGGAATAGATGTTGTCTGGAGGGGAGCAAATGTTGCTTTAAAACCTTTATATACCTTTCAGCATTCATGATGCTTTTTAAAACATGCAAGTGTCCCACACCATATGCACTAATGCATCCCCATACCATCAGAGATGCTGGGCTTTGAACTGAACGCTGATAACAGCAGGGCTCTCAATTGCATCGCCGCTATGACGTCTACGTGTTTTTGGCCCAAAATAAGAATTGGCAAAAAACACCCACAAATTATGGGAAACACGCCCAAAATCAATAATGGTCCCAAAAAAATGAAGCATGCTACTAGTCCCATATTACACGAACTATACAGCCAGAAAAACTGCCTACAAACCCGAGAGAAATTCGATATTTCACTCAATCAGCTGGTGGTGTTTACCCCCTAACTGCAAAATATACCTTTATTTGGGTGTCATGTGGCATATTTGGCTTGCTGGGCTAGAATTTTCACTACATAGTTTTTGTGGCTCGCGTAAGACTACAAAATTCTCCCAACCTTGTCACCCGCTGGTTCGGATGTACTCCCGTGTACTGCTCCAATGTATTTTGATTCTCACGCCGACCAAGGATGCTACTGGAATTTGAATGCAAATGGCGCTTTAATCATGCCGGGACACCGTAGAAGACCACGAAAAACTGGCAAAAGCCTCAATAGAACTAGTTCTACATATGTAGCAGAGCGAAAAAAACGAAAGGAAGTGCCAGATGCCAGCTCTTTAGATCGTTTTTTTTTTTCAAGCAAAAAGACGTAAGTATAATGAAATTTTCTGACATTTTGCCGGGATGTCTGCATACATTATCATTTTTATGCTAATTTTATCAACAGCTTATCCGCGGTCATCCATACAAATTTGGACGAATTGTCGGAGTTGTAGCTGATTATATGAGACCTAGAATTTAAAATACTGCATCCTGTCGATTGTTAGTGCTTGCCAAGAAGGAAATTACCATTATTAAGTGTTCAAATGTAGTCTGTAGGGCCACAACAACGTAATTCGTTGTCAATGAGGTTGGTGTGTCTGCGTGATGTAGGAATCATGGGACGTTGTTTATAAACAGTATACCAGGTGCTCTCTGTGAAGATTTTATAATGATCCTTCTTTCATGATTAAATTGCAAAACTGGACTGGTATATCTCATGTCTAATGCTGTAGCTAAATCATTTTACAGAAAAACCATATGATGTCAGTTGTCGGAGGGAATATTTTTTTTTTAATTAAAGATTTTTTTTTGGGAATTTTTCCTTTATTTGACAGTTGTACAGTGTAGAGAAACAGGAAAGTTGGGGAGAAGAATGGGGGAAGACATGCAGCAAATGACCTAAGCAGGAATCGAACCCAGGTCGCTGCGGTAAGGACACAGCCTTTATGGCACGCGCGCTTAGACCGATGAGCCACCGGGGCGCCCCAGGAATATTTTAATAACAGTCTCTGTGAGGATTTGAAGTTTTGTTGGGCCTTTGCTGCAGTTTTTTTTTTTTTTTTAAGTTTTTGCCTGAATCTCTATTGAATCTCCCTTAGGATTGGGACTTGAGCATTATTGACCAATAAATAAAATAGATTTTAGGTTGCTTCAGATCAATCATGTAAATCAATCATGAAAAATCATGTCCAAAAAAATCAAAATCAAAATAAAAAATCAAACTTAAAAAGCATGATCCTGCTGGTCAGTGAGAAAGTCTAAGTGTTTTGTGTGGGCTTTGGCCCAGCCCTGCTTGCCAGGCTATCATAAGTCTTTTAATTTGATTTAAACCTTAGATTCATAAATGTGACTAGTCACTAACTTCCCATTGTGTCAGAATGAAACTAGTCTTGCCAATCTGTTAACTGTGGTACAGTGGTACTGCTGCTGTCAGAATGAAACTAGTCTTTGACAATCTGGTACTGCTGCTGGCTGCTACAAATAAAATAATTTGTTTGTTGATAAATCTGTCTTTATTAAACTGAATTTTAAAAGGAACAACTGGTCTCCACCAGTCTGTCTCAGCCCAGTCTCCACATTCCAGGACCCACCATAACTTTCTTGATGGCAGAGCACTAATGGGGCCTGCTGGTTGTCCAATGGTTCTGCCACCTGGAAAGTAATGCTGGCTCTCCTGTCAAATTTCCCAGTAACCATGGTAAACCCCAAACAACCATTTAACTTGCTCCCCTGACACTTGGGACCATGCAGCAGGGTAGTGGTGCACCCTAGTGGTTGTCAGGGTGTGTCAAAATGGGGATTTGGGCTTTGGAAACGCTGCAACAGCAAGTTGGATATGGTGCGAGAATGTGCCCAAAATAGGACCTGAAAAATAGAGGGTGTAGCCATGGCTGTGCAATTGAGAGCCCTGAACAGGAGGGGTGGTCTTTCTCCTCTTTAGCCTGAAGGACACGACGCCCATGATTTCCAACAAGAATGCCAAATTTGGACTCATCTGTCCACAGGACACTTTGCCACTTTGCTACAGTCCATTTTAAATGAGCCTTGGCCCACAGAACACGGCGGCGCTTCTGGATCATGCTCATCAATGGCTTCCTTTTTGCATGATAGAGTTTTAGGTGACATCTGTGGATGGCATGGCAGACTATGTTTACTGACAGTGGTTTCTTGAAGTATTCCTGGGCCCATTTAGTAATGTCAATGACAGAATTATGCCGGTGAGTGATGCAGTGGTGTCTGAGGGCCCGAAGATCACGGGCATCCAGTAAAGGTCTTCGGCCTTGTCCCTTATGCACAGAGATTTTTCCAGTTTCTCTGAATCTTTTTTTGACGTTGAGGAAAATAGTTTTTAAAGTATTCCACAATTTTTTTTACGCAAGCCCTCACAGGTTGGAGAGCCTCTGGCCATCTTTATTTCTGAGAGACTCAGCCTCTCTAAGACATCCCTTTTATAGCCAATCATGTGACACACCTGATGCCAGTTAACTTAATTACTTACTAAATGTTCTTTCAGCTGATTCTCTTATACATTAACTGCTTTTTCAGCCCTTTATTGCCTGTGTCCCAACTTTTTTGAGACCTGTTGCGGCCAGAAAATTTGAAATAAGCTCATTTTGTGGATAAAAATGTAAAATGTCTCAGTTTCAACATTTGAAGTGTTATCTATGTTCTATTGTAAATAACATATTGGCTCAGGTGATCTGAAAGTCATTGCATTTTGATTTTATTCACAATTTACACTTTGTCCCAAATATTTCATAATTGGGGTTGTTTTTTTTTTTTAAATATCTTGACAATAATCTTTCATGTGCTAATCTTTCCATCTTTGATTGTTTGCATGTGTGGACGCTGCTGCTCGTCCCTGTGTAGTGTTTAACAAGTGGACTGCTTTCATGTTGTGTTCTTGCCAACAAAGGCCCACAGTACTATCTTACTGTGCACCCTTATATTAGCAGTCAAAAACAGACCATTGACTTCAGACCTGGTATTTGTTGGTCAATTGCGCAAACTATTTCAGCTTCCTTAAGATAGCAACACGCCATCAATGCATCGGACCACACCTCATTTTCAGACCAAAGCAGTCATGGGCGCTCAGTTTGGTACAATTGCATTTGCTATTAATGCAAACTGGGCGCTGGATGGTATAATGACAACTGCGTCGGTAGGTAAACTAGCAAAGACACTTGCATCGTGCTTTGCGCATCCATGCGCTGGGTCTAATATAAAGCCCTTTAATGCATAATTGATTTCATGCTGTTCCCGTTTAAGATCAATGATTAATAATCACACAATTTATTAACTGAATAATCAAGACCAATATATAAGCCTGTAATTATTGATAAATTATTAAGACTGAACGACAAATCGGTTGCCCGGGCGCCTGGGACAATCAGTTTTTCACGCGGACAAGTAAAAACGAAAAATCAGTTGCCCGTCGGACAACTGCCTCTGCGCGCTTTTTCTGCTTGCACTCGAAACATGCTGTTCACGCTCGAATTTTTTCTGCGGTACATTCCTATCAAAAATCGCCAACCAACAGAATTCCAAGTTCCGTGTTGAACAATGAAATTATCGCTGCCTCGCTGCAGGCCCATTTGTTTAACTTCATATAGTGTACCATGGGGGCGGTGACTACACAGACCCACTCCGAAGAATCTGTGGCTATGCTGCAAATGCGCGACCGCTTATTAAATTATGTTACTCTTTAGATTATGTAGCCATCTAGCAAGCTTGTTAACGTTAACTATGGAGAATCTTTGTAAATAATCGGCATAATTAAGTGGTGTCATTTGTTTTTGCCCTAACTTCACTAGCTAGTTTGCAGTACCAGTGATTGCTTTTGAGCTAGCTTGCTAGCTAGCCAACGTCCCAAAAATGTGAAAATGCAGTTTGGACGCACGGAAGTCATGGCCAAATCAAATCATATCGCTTAAATAGGATTTTCCACAGTCAACATTAGTGTGACAGAGTGGTTTTTAAATCCATCGACTCTCAGCAGAAGGTGTAGATCTTTCACCATTATTGCCTTGCAGTTCCCTGTAATGTTTGCCGTTTTTCCCAAGCTATGCCTGTAATGTGACTCGTAGCAATTTGTATAGAGGTTGCTTCCATGTGAGACACAGTTGTCCAAGTTTTGAAGCATTTGATTGGACTTGAAGATGCTCACTCAGTTACATGTTAATTGGAACGATTGTGCTTACTCTCTCTCGATAGTCAGTCTGTCATGAGATGCAATGAGAGCAGGAGATATCCGTGAGGTTGAGAAACTGTTTTGTCTAATGCCTTCATGCTGATATGGTAGCCTATATGCAACAGTGAATGTGCACCTCGGGGCCGTGTTTGTAATTAAATCCGTGACATATCTTGTCTTTGCCACAGAGGTGCAAATAGCAGCCTACTGTATGCATCTGAGGTGGCTGGCATCCTTCTGAGTCCGTTACATTAGCTAACAAGATGGCTAAATAATCAAAAGAGTACCGTAGTTTAATCAGCGATTGGTCACACAGCATATAGCCAAAGATACTGCAGTATCTTCGGGAGAGGGTCTGGGAGTCACCGCCCCCAGCCCCCATGATATGCTACCTCAAGAACAATCACTGGTACAGCTAACAAGCGGGTTAAATTAGGGCAAAAACAAATGATGCCACTTAATTAGGATGATCATTTACAAAGATTCTCCATAGCTAACGTTAGCTAGCTAGCTAGATGGCTACATTATCTACAGAGTAACATAGTTTAATAAGCGATCGCGCATTCGCGGCATAGCCACACATTCCACAGAATCTTTGGAGCAGGTCTGTGTAAACGTCACTGCCCCCACGGTACGCTGTATGAAGTTAAACGAATGGATCCTTCAAAGTAAAAATCAAATCACCCCGAGAGGGAAATTTTATTGGAACTCCCATTTGGAAGATATAAACTGGAAAAAAGCATGGCTTTTACCTAATAAGTTTTGTATCCCTAACAAAGTCAAAGAAATCCATTTCAAAATTTTGCATAAAATTTATCTTGTGAACTCAATAATTGCCAAATACGTGGACAGTATTAAGTCTTGTTCATTTTGTGGACATGCTGATGAAACACCTGCCCATCTATTTTCTCAATGTACAATAACAAAAAAAATTTGGGCTGACCTAAATTGTCATGTTTTCAATATCACTGATGTTTCTTATTGTTTCACGCTTAAGGATATAATTTGTATTATGATAATAGGAGTAACAAATCTTTAAACCATGTTGTCAACTTTTTTATTTCAGTGGGTAAATTTCATATTCATCAGCAGAAGTTTTTAGGTTGTCAACCTTCTTTCCACCTCTTTTTGATTGAATTTAATTCATTGCTGGACTCTCTTGCCCTTACAAACAATAAAAAGCAACAGGTTCTTCAGTAACCTCACCGTTCGATTTCCCACAAGCTGTTTGTGTTTAAGTTCGCCTGATTAACAATCAAACAATTTATCGACTGAGCAACTGAGATCAATACATGACTAAAAATAAGAAATCATAATGGAAAAAGTGAATGCCTTATGCCTACTTTTATATAACTGATATGGCATTGTAAGGATGGCAATATAAATGCAAAAAAACAAAAAAATTTTGCTGGCTTCACAGCATTTATTTTTGCCATCCTTACAATTGTCACTCAGTTGTGTATAGTGTCTAACAACGCCTTTTAGCCGTGACTACACTTGGAATATAAAACGAATTTGCATGGGATATTGCTTAATACGCATCGCAAACTATTTTAAGCAAATCTGTGCTGTTACACGAGCACAAAAATTATAAAGACATATTAGTATTTTGCGTTGTCATTTATGTGCGGAAGAAAACGCCTCATAATTTGTGGTGCAATGTATAATAATGTTATCGTAAATAAATTAGACTGTCCTCGGTTCAACCAATTAGTTTGAGCAACTGTTGCTAATCAGGAAAAGTAAACTGCGAGAGGTTTAGGTAATTAATCATTGAAAGGTGTGGTTTCCAAAGCCCTTTGTTACTGCTGACGGACCGCCAATGGTTTACATGCACAGTTAAGTCAAGCTACGGTAATGGCTCGATTAGGCCATTTAATCGGACTACTACTGTCTTTGTCCCAGTTTACATGCGCAACAGGGGAATCGGTTTATTGAAGGAAGCGTTCGTCTCCACTATGATAGGAGGCGATATGCCCCCCTCAGCTTGGTCGTTTTGGATCTTTTTCTGGTTGATGTGCTACGTCACAGACCAAACAATCGACAAACAAGTTAGCTGGTGGCAAACTGGTAGCATGTCGAGTGGCGAGAACATGGACAACTTTACGGCTCTGTACATTTCATACGGGCTGTACGCTATGCTTTTCTTACAATTGAGATGCACACTATCCCTGGTGGTTATGGCGTTAGCCGAAACTAGGCGTTAACACCGCTATACTCTACTTTGTGCCTTTTCTGCTTGTTAGCTAGGATAGGCTCCAGCTCCCCCCGCGACACTAGTGAGGAAGAAGCGGGTATAGAGAATGGATGGATGGAATGGGAGAAGTTATGAACCTCAAGACGTGACTTTTCAAGCACCAATACCCTTGTAGACAAGGACTGCTTCTGTTCTGTACAAACTTGCTAGTTGGGCAGAGCACAGAGTTGTTGCTAATAAGGTTGGTGTTTACAAGTCCACAAGACTTCCAGGTCAGCAACCTCTACGGTGAACTGAGGAGCATGCGCAGAGCGCATAGCCCAGTTTGGTTCCATTCAAGCGTATACATGGAGGAATAATCCGACAAATAACTGCATTTCTTGGTGTGTTAATCGAAATATGAGAAATTTTATTTATTACGATTCCAGTCAGACTAACATGTTAACATGTATTTTAAAAGTCTGGTTTTAGACGGTCTAACACAATAATTCAATTTTTTTCAAACGTCATGTAAACACACTCACAGGTTGCCGCAATGCGATAATTAATTCAATAAATTACCAAAACTTCTAACGTTCTTGATCAGAAACAGGTTGAGAGTTAACTTGCATTATGGTAGTGTCACTGGTTCTTGACAGGGTTTTATTTTTGAATAAGCGAACATGCGGAGCTGAGTCAGCAAAGCCGCATTTTTCAAAATGTTTTCTACGCCGTATCAAGCCAATTGGATTCTGATGCAAAAAAACTGGACCATTTTGTGAGCTTCAGGAATTTAGAAGCTTTGAAAAACATTGACGTTTTGTCACCATTAATGTGGAAAGGAATGCATGGACACTTAATTGATAATTAGGAAACGGAAATGGGAACGGGTTTGGAGAAGTAATGCGCTTTCAGACAAGGTGAGAAAGGGCAATAATCCCTCGGATGGCTAGTCTCAGGTGGAAGGCGTTAAATTGATCAGGATTAGCGTATAATTTTCACATGTGCGCAATTTTATTAATTTTGCATGTTTTTTTTTTTTTTAATCTTTTTTGCTTTTATAAATCCAAAATTTGGTAAGGAAGTGACTTACACTTCATTTTTGTGTCTGTGCACCATTTACAAATGAGACCTCTAAAGAGTCATTGTGTTATAAAGCGAGATTGTTTCTCTATGGAACCAGAGTCCTAGTGTGAATCATGAACAATGAACCCAGACCAAGGCCATTGACTTTTGGCCATATTGTGCACCAGAAACTGACAGTTTTATTTGCATTGCATCAACAGGTCTCAGACCTTTGTGAGGGAGTCATTAGAGTTCACGCACCTCATCATGCAAAAGTCTGCATGGCAGTACAGCTGAACAGTGATACGAAAGCAAAGGATGTCATGGCTCACTTTGAGACTGATAGGAGGTCAGTTTGCGTCACTGATGTCTGATATTTGCACTGTTTTACTGCTTGTCTTGTATTTATCGGTCACTTTTTGTGTGTGTGTGTGTGTGTGTGTGTGTGTGTGTATGTATGTGACAAACTTGCAAGACACTATTTTCTTTTTCCAGAAGTTCTCGCAGTACCAGCAGAAGACAGCGGCCATACATGTTTGAGGTTGGAGGAAATATAGGTATGATATAAACCCTTCCCTAATGTGATGCATTTTTCAGATAAGTAACTTTTGGCATCCCAAGTCCAACTAGAAATCCTGCTAATACTTTTCTGAAATATTACTTTCCCTTGGTCATTTTTCACTTTGGCACTGATTGAATATTTCATTTATATTTTAGGTGAGCGCTGCTTGGATCCTGATACTCATCTTTTGGAATTATACCGCACAAATCCCACTTGTGAATGGGTCGTCAAGCCAAGAATAACCTAATGCGCATTTGGAGAGGGAGAAAAAAACCGAGTGTTTAAATGTCTACAAAACTCCCACATACTGCCCCCTGCTGGCTATGTTTGAAAATGTGCACACTGAGTGTAGGAGAGCATGGATTTTTACTCCATCATCAGAGAACAAGTTCAATGTTGCATTGTGAAGAAGGATTAATTTACTGCCGTGCAAACTGTCTGTCACGAGCCTGCTGTGTAGGTAAAATGACATACTGATTGGGCATTGCTCAGGTATTTCTTTCAAAAATGAAGTGTTTTCAAAATGAACTGGACATTGTTCACAAGAGACAAGTGAACGTGGCTCCCGCCATCAAGATCGGTAAATGCCAAAGTCGGTGCAGGGCAATTTTCTGCCAATGGTAGCCATTGCCCAGGCTGGGTTCACCTTCAAAAAAAACTGTTCTGCCACGCTTGCATTACAGAAGGTGCAAATGAAGTGTAAAAATCTGTACATATTTGCATAAATATTTATATTAGTAATTTGACCATACTTGATATGATTGTGCTTTATAAAAGCATGTATTTACTCATTGCTGTACTATAAGCAAGCTTCATTGTGAAACCAGATTCACTGTCCTCAGTGACACACTTGTGTAGCTTTCACTGGTGAACATGGCTGTATATTACCTTGAGATTAATGGTGCTGTAGTATAAATTGTGAGAGGAACACTATGAGAATATTTCCGCTGGTCTAAGTCCTGAGTGCAAAAGTGGTCAGCATGTTTGATGATGTTGACAGGGTAAGCCATGAATCTTGAAGTATGAGTATGTTACACCTGTCCAGCCCGGCAGACAGAATTCACCTTGGGACATAGTGAGGTTGTTCCAGCTACCAGAATGTCAGAGTTCATAGCCAACATGGATTTTCAGTGATTGAGCCAATTCGCAAAGTGCCTGTTATCTGAAGTGCAAGTGTATTTCAGCTGTTGGACATTGTGCTTTTAGCAACCTTGAATGGAAATATGATTGATGAAAGTGTTAACAGTGTTTGAACACATGATATTCGAGGAGCTTGTCAAATTGATGTGCAACTACCTCCATGCTGGTGCATGTTTATCAACTGTATCTGCAGAGGAGCATTAGCAACAATGTGGTGCCGACTTGTCGAGTCTAGTTGAATTAATGGAATAGGTTGTTGTCTACATGGCTTGGGAAATGTGCTATTATCTTCCTCAAATGCTTGTGACCAAAACAGTGTCCACACTGTAGGTTGTGTGTACATCTTCTCCTGATTTACCGTCCCAAACTAATGTTCTCTAAGTCTGCATTAAAGAATGTTTATTTTTGTTAGAGGCTGTAACCTGCGTGTTATCCCTTCTGGCATAGTTAAAGCATTGCTGTAACCTTTTAAGCTAAAATACCAACAATACCATCCATAACCCAAACAAGGAAATGTCCATTTTGTGCTTTGTTTAAAAGGCCAAATGAACTCATTTTGACTCCATTCCAAAGAAAGACAAAGTGAACTTCATTGAGCCATGCATAAATCTCAACTTTTTTTCTGTTTTCTATTCCACTATGTAGGGTAACTCATAATAAGTCACTGTATTCACTGCTTTTTGAATATCTAACATTCCAGGGTACTAATGTTATACATTATAGATTAAACTCAATTGGTACAGTGGGCACAGGGCATATGCAAATAAATTATCTGTATCAGCCTGCTGTAATAAAGTGGAAGTGAAGAAGCTGGTCTGAGAGGTCTCTGACTGGTTACGGTTTTCTTCCCACTTAATTTCTGAAACACTAGTAACTGTGCTTGTCATTTGACCATGGCTACTGTACTTGATGTTTGTTCTTTTAAAGATGTATATACACCGGCAAATACCTGAAGGATAGGCCCTATGCATTACTCATGCCTTTGTTTAATATATGTATGGCCTACATGCGCACATTGCGGCTGCTCCTGTCAAAAAATAGAATTTCCCTTATTTAGTTCTACTTCATTCTTCTTACTAGTTTGATTACATAGTAATGTAGAAGAGCCACAGAGAGGCCTGGCACCAGCCCTTAGCAGGTTAAATAATTTAATAAAGATCTAACGCAACGTTCCCATTACTAGCTTTGTCGTTAAATTCTAATTTTTTGATCAGATCAGATTTGCCTATCTTAGCAGTTCACATTCATAATTACAAGTGACCTGTATCTGACATTAATCAGCAATTCTCCAAAAGGCACGCATGCCTACATTGGTACGTTTTTGCAGCAGTCATCTCCATTACAAACTGGAAAAAAAAAACACCAAACTCGTGGCAGAACTTGTGGTATTCAAACCTGATTCAAACCAAGAAAATGGACGCTTTTGCAGTGAATATATGGATGGGATACAGTTCGTCAGCTGTAAGCGGTGTGGTCGAGAAGGCATAAAAAAGCCAGACGGCAAGCTTTTTCAGGTTTTAACAATGCTTGGCACATGCGTACCAGCAAAGAGCCACATGGAGCCACATCTGACCATTGTCATTCATGTTGTATGGCCATGTATCAGATTTATATCTAATCTAAGATCACATGAAAGTGGCTCAGTACTGATTTACAGATTGGATTTTCGAGAACACATCAGATGTCTCACATTACGGCAAAAAATTAGATTTAAGTCACTTCAGTCTGCTAATGTGAATGTAGCCTAATTTTCCTATAGACAAACAATTATATAGCTGATTGAACATCGCTGGTCATCACAAGAGCAAAATTTTGTGATGAGAACATTCAATAAAATTGCCTGTGCAAAAGATGGATTTGAAGTGAAAACATTTTGAATTTCTGTTTAAGACTGAGCATACTTGTGAAGTGTTAGTATATATTGATCATTACAGTGCTGCCTAAAAGTACAACTTCCCACAAAATTTATTTGTATTTTATTAACAAATATTCTTGGGCATTCCACATGAATTCATAGAATGAATTCTATAAAACAAGAGACTAGTTCAAAAATGTGTACAATTGCATTCACCAGAACTGTAAAAAAAAAAAGCATGCATTTGAAAATGCTTGCTTTTCTTAATTTGATTTCTTTTCATAGATTACAAAGGGGAAGGCTTGGTGGGCATTCATAGAAAATTTTAGGGTGTCCTGCCTGGACAGGAATGAGGATAGACTCCATGGAGGACGAATGCCGAACTGAAGTCATGGACTTCAGACTGGTGACCCTTAATGAGGCGGAATTTACGCATACAGCCCCGGAACGGAGTGTTGGTCGTCAGGCAGTTCTGTTTCACATCACCTGTCAGAAAGAGAGGGCACCAATCACGATTACCTCATTATTACATGTGAAAAAAAAGGGACTGGTCCATGGAGTTTTCACCTTTCAACGATTCGTGATAAGTAAGGATTGGGCAATGCATGCAGAAAATCAAGAAGTAAGATAGTGATAACTTATCCAACCACAACCAACAACAAAAGAAACTAAACACAACTATTCAGACAAGCCATTCATTGTACCTGCACCTTTCATTCCAACTCCTGAGTTAAATAACTGAACAGGAAAGGTAAAGGGTGCCAGTCATAGCAGGGGTTGTGTTTTAACTTAATCGCATGACATGCAGACAGGCATCACCGCCGTGATAAGGAAACAATGACTGCTCTGTTTATCACAGTAGTGCAAATTACTTCTTTGTGAAAGCGAGGAAAATGGTGAATGTTGTACCTGGGTAGCCTCCAAGGTAGACTGGGTCATTGGTGTCAGCAGATGTAGACTGAGAGTGTGGGTTGTCCATATAGACCATCACCCCATCTACGGTTAGACTCAGTCCGTATTTGTTCTTGTTGGCCAACAGGCTGTGCCAGCGGCCGTCGCACAGCGCTGTTCCCCTGGGCGTGTAAGTAGCAGAGATCCGGCCCGCTCCATTGTTTACATGAAAAATGGCCTGTGGGTTCCGGAAAAATTACAACTACAACACAAGAACACTTAAAAATCACAGTTCCTCCACCTGTAATGGTCCAGTAGGCAAGTCAATTGGTTTTATTAGTTGAAATCATAGACATTAGTTTTATCTAAGTGTTTAATAAAGATCTGTTTTGGTTCAAGGCATCTGTAAACATTAAAACAAGCTCAGTTAAAAATTAATAGTAAATAGCAACACAACTTTCTATTTGCTGTAAATTGCATTAATCAGAACAAGGCAGGGCTCGAATTTCACGATGGCATCGACGGCAATTGCCGTCGATACCCTACCTGTTTGCTGTGCTGCCCACCGATAAAAGCCCCAGTTCACGGCAGTAGAATGCCGTGCCCTTTCCCCACAGTGCCGTAAGTGCCCCTTGGCCAAAACACCTACCCAAAATAAATAAATCACACAGCATTTCCCGTTTTTACCAGTGGCGGTTTGTCGGCCGTAACAAAGGGAAGCCAAAACCTCGCCCTTCAAAGCTTAATGACTTAAACATTTCGCAGTTTACTTTTCTTGATCAGCAGTTGCTCATACGAATTGGTAGAAGGACAGTCAAATTTATTTTCGATAGCAAATGATGACGCAAATTATCAATACATCTTTATAAATTAGTTTTCGAGGCTTCTTTCGCAAGAAGCCACGACAATCTGTTTTCTACAATCTTAATATAGAAGTAAAGAATGCGGTGTTGCACAGCTTTTTGCTTAATGTGCCTCACTAATCAATTTGCGAATCTATGCGGTTTCATGAGCTTCTTGAGCGCGGAATTTATAAAGACGTGGGCCTATGGTAATTTATGTCGTAATTTATGCATGAAAGAAAACCCCTCATAATTTCGTGGTGCAATGTATAACAATGCTATCGAAAATAAATTTGACTCAATTGAATGTTCTTCTAACAATTCGTATGAGCAACTGCTGATCAAGAAAAGTAAACTGCGAAAGGTTTAAGTCATTAAGCTTTGAAGGGCGAGGTTTTGGCTTACCTTTGTTACAGCCAACGACCCACCACTGGTTTTTACAGCTGTCTTTTTCGCCCTTTTCTTGCGATCGTGGGTGCAGAATTATTCTTGAATAATTTATGTATCTCCACTATTTTTAACTCCGATCACGATGTCCACAGGTGAAAGGAACAAAAAAAGAAAAAAATGCCGAATTACAGTCGGCAGCCGCAAAGTGTGGCAAATTGACGAAGTTAGGGAGGTACTGAAATTCTCTTAGGTTGCGTGTTGTGTGTTAATAAAGCTTGGGAAGTGGTCTTAATAGCCAGTATCTAGTGCTGTTGTCAGTGTGAATGTTGGAATGACAGGAGAAAGTCCGAATTTCGCGGGTGGCAGAAGATGGACAAAATGGCTAAATATGATTATTTTTTCAATGACCCAGCGATTGATTGGAATGTCCTTTGCTTGTACTTGCATAGCAATGCCCAAACGATGTCCCAGTGCAATACTGAGCCAATTTCCAAGACGGCAAGCGGGGAAAAATACGGGAAACCTTTCCTTTTAAGAATGGTTTTGATTTCCATAGTGCACGCTGATTGGTCACTTTATGTGAGGAACATCTGAGACTATGGACCTTTACTTTTTATTAGCTAAAGTGATGACCTAAAGCTCCATGGTGGATTTGCTGCTGTGCCCCCAATGTAGCAGCAGACGTTGCTGTGGTGCCCCTTATATGGAGGCACATTTGCTTTAGTGCCCTTTCATTTTCTGCATGGACCACGGCAACTTTTGCCGTGCCCCTTATCACCTGTAGTTCGAGGCCTGTTAAGGGATTTAAATGCTTTTGGTTTTGTTTCTTTTTTGAAATTGTCTATCATGTAGCCTTATCTGCATTTCATTCTAAAGTGGACTCAGAGAATTGTGCATTGGAATAGTTATAGATACAGAACAATGAAAGGGTTTGCTGAGCTGAGTCCGCTACATTAACTGCTTTATAATTCCACAACCTTTGGCAGCATGAAAATTCTGTTATGTCAGGTTAACATCCAGCAAGCTTCATTTTTCTTGCTTGTGCTTATTTTTGCTGAGGTCCGATGTACTTTTGCTATTTTCATGCAAGATTGCTATCCCAATGTGATTGCCTTCAAGAATTTTTTCATTAAATGTCCACAAGAGATTCATTTTTCTCCCTCTTGGCAAAGTGCTTTTTAAATGCACTTTGTCCAATATTAGGTAATGAAAGTGCTGCTTTCTTATTAAGCAGTTTATTTCAGACAATACTGTTAAAACATATATACGGTTTTTCCAAAAATTTCAGGACATACAGTATGTCCGCATGCTTGTTATTATTTTGGTTAATATTCCTTTCTGTAAAATTTATTTTTGATAATTTATCTTGAATGTCTACAGAACAAAATTGTAAAACCAGGTGCTGACCTGTCCATTGACCAACTCAAGCCCAACGGCATCCACCTTGGCACTGCTGACCCCAAGCAAAACTCCATTCCGTTCTGTGGTGCGGAACTCCAGGGCCACTGCCATATCCGAGCCAACTTTGTACCCTTCTTTCACTGGGGAGTAAAAAAGACAATAGCATGTTGTGACTAGTGACCTTCCTCTGCTGCTCACTGCATTCCCATCATGAGAACTCCCAAAAACACTGCACACATGCACAAAAATACATTACCCTACTTTTCACTTTCTTTTTTTTTTTGAAAAAGAGGCCACACTCAACTTGGGTGAGTAGGCATACCGTGTTTCTGTACTTCTGGTGGGGTTAGCACTAAATAGCAGTCAAACATCGAACAAAATATCAAAGGTATGAATAAAATAAGAGATTGGACACTTTTAATGTAGAAATGCAGAATGTGTCCGGGACTAACCAAATGCTACATATCCAGTTCCATTGAAAAAGGTGCCGTCCTGTGCCTCGGTAAAGCAGCGTGAGGTGGCATAGGCTGATGCAGGGCTCTGGGTGTCCAGTGGCACTTTGTTCAGTGTGACGTTTCTCAGGCATCCAGCAAGGCTGTGTGTCACCTGTGGCCAAAGAAACCAATTTTAGATGATGATGAGTGTTGTACATGAAATGAGCAAAGAAATTTCAGCCAGGAAACTTTGACTGCAAGCACACTATGGTTGGCCTCTTATTAACCCTCTGTGCTGCATGCCATGCCTGTTGCTACAGAACTGTACTCAGCCTCTGCTACCCCCTCTCCAATTCAGTAGGGCAAATGTGTTCTCTCAGTTAGATAGAGCTTTACACACTGATGGCTGCATTGTAGCATCTAGAGCAGGCCTATTCAATGCTAAACCTAAAAATTTTTCCTCTGCATTTATTTAAAGGGCGAGTGCATGTCCGCACATGCAGTACTCTTTTCCTCATGTGCTCTGATGAATAATGTGAACTCAACTCAACTGATGCACGCTGAAATTCCTGAAAGTTTCTTTATTCACCAAGATTTTAGCCAAGGGTGACCTTCTGGGTTTTATAAAGCCTTTTTAAAGTAGAGCACCTCCTGTAAGCAGTAAAAATTGGTACTCGATGAGTACACTTGTCTACTGCAGATTGGTAGTTCACTGCAGTACTTATGGACTTGTGGACTTAAAACACGATAGTATGGTGTCTTACTTGCGTACGTACAGTAGACACAAAAACTTGATTGCTATATGCAACCAAATTAACCAATAGCCTAGAGGTACAAGGAACTGGAAAAACATCTACATATACACTATACATTGAATAGAGCAGATAGCCCTTTTTGGGTTAATCAATAAGTAATAACGGCAATATGATTACACATTCACACAGATAGATGGAATAAATGACATACAGCCCTATCATCTATCAATCTATCACAGCAAGACAGCAATCCATCAACACTGATCATAAGTCCATTTTTTTTAATATAAGACTGCATCCAACTTGCAAAACAAACTTGGCCGTGATTAGTATACTGACCCCTCGCAGTCTTTCCTAACTCCAATAAAAGATGGGCATTTGTGCCAAATACATCGAAGTTTCCTCTGTTCCGTCATTTCAGATCTGGTAAATGTTTTCCCATTAAAGGCATATACTTAAGTAACACACAAATGTGACCTATATTACACGTGGGAAAATGTCCAGTAAAGTTCAAAACAACGTATTAGCAAACACAAAAGCAGTATTAGGTTAAATGATCCTGGTAGCTGTCCACTTCAATAAATGCTCTCATAGTATTGCCTTCCTTCATTGTTTGGGAATTAGAAAGTCAAAATCCCCACTAGACGGGGTGAAATTAAGACATTGCCTCTTCATAGAGAGCCATTTATATTTTTCATAAATGAAGTAGTGACAGAGATTTATAGACAGTGTAAAGATGGCATTTTCGTAATATTGAGGATATAATGATGCTGCTGTTCGCAGACAACGTAACAATGTTCTCATTCTCAGTGGTAGGACTACAAAGCCAGCTAGATGTTCTCCGTAAATTTTGCAAGACCTGTGGCTTGAAAGTGAACCTGGATAAAACGAATACTGTCGTTTTTCGAAATGGTGGAGAGATCAAGAACAGTGAGAAATGGTATTACAATGGCTCTCAACTACAGACTGTCACATATTACAAATATCTGGGACTTATGTTCTCTTCACATCTCAAATGGTCATTGGCATGTAAAAGTCTAGCCTCGCAAGCCTCGAAAGCAGTTAACTCCATATATCACCTTTTTCAACAAAATATGAGTATAAAGTTTATAATGGCTTGCATTATTTTTGATTGCAAGATTGCACCTATATTGTTTCATGGGTCAAAAGTCTGGGGGCTTAGGTATTACGAAGTGATGGAGAAAGTTCATTTGTCATACTTCAAGAAAGTCGGTAAATTTGCAGCGAATAAGGCTTATATTGGGAGAAGTTGGGAGATGTAATATGTTTGTTCACATTAGAATAAGAGCCGTTTAGTATTGGTTAAAACTACTGAAAATGCAGCACCTATGTTATCCTTTTCAGTGTTACATTATGCTGAGACAACTTTAATGAAAATGGTAAACACAACTGGGTGTCTGAAATTAGCAATTTGTTGTTTATTTGTGTTTTTTTTTTGTATGGATACCTCAGGGTGTTGCTGATGAGACAGTTCATAAATATGTTTAAACAGCGCCTTATGGATATACATTTTCAGGAATGACATGATTCAGTATCTTCATCCTATTTTATCACATTATTCTAACAATAATTCAGTGTTACAACCAGAGTTTTATTTGACAAATCTATCTGATAAGTGGCTTATTAGGGCTTACTGCAAATTCCGAATATCATTACACTCATTGAAGATTAATATGTCAAGAAAGTTTAAGAATACAAAAATAGATTATAAAAAGTACATCTGTCAAAACTGTGAAATGTATGAAATTGAAAATGTGTACTAAATATGCCAAACTGCCTCAAACTTATTTCCCTTGGTTGTTAGATAACAATACCAACAATCCTACCACGTCTCAACTGTTAAACTCAACAAATATAAAAACTGTAAGATATGTATAATCAAAGAACCACGTGAAATTTTCATATTCTATACGTGATTGTACAATGGGCCACTCGGCCTAAGTACTGAAATAAAGAATTGAATTTAACAAAATATATGTAGGATTGACACCTTAAAATCATTTCATCAAGGCCTTAATATTGAGTTCCATCTAAAAGTCATGTTGTAATGAGGCTATTATCTTATTCCTTCAGGCCACTGCTGCCTTATTAATGATGCTTATAATCCTGATAATTCATCGGCAGACACTGGCCTTTACTCCTCTATGCTTCCTCAGACTCCACCATCATTGTTTTATATTTAATTCCTTTTAAATTTTTGTATCTTGTTGGTTTTGTTTCCTTTTTATTTTGACTCTTTATACACAAGAGTGTGCTGACAGATCAATTCAGCCTATTCATCACTTTGAGCCACTGGGAGTATGTTAACTGGACCTTTGATCAGTGTTGACTGATTGCTATCTTTCTGTGACTGGACATTGGCAGATGATACGACTGCATGTCATTTATTCTGTCCATCTGTTCTTGTCTACATGTTAATTTATAAGCATGATTACTTACTGATTAATGCAACACGGATTCATGTGATGGACTATTTGCTCTATTCGATGTATGTTGTATATATGGATGTCTTTCTAGTTCCTTGTACCGCCAGGCTATTGGTTAATAGGCGTACATATAGCAATAAAGTCCAACTACTTATAGGTGGTTAAGTAGCATACATAGGTACGTTAACCATCTTAAAAAAAAAAAAAAACCCAGATGTTGGTCACCCATGACTGACAGCTGGATGAATCCAGAAACTGAGGAAACTCTGAATGCTTTGTTTTTACCATTATATTCATTTAAACATTCAATCAATTTAAGAGTTGTCCTGACTGAAACTATATTTCCTGACCATTCAACCATAGTTTGTGATTCTGGCTGTTAAAATGTATGTCAAGACTGAAACCCTGAAAATATCCTCAGTGGATCATGAATAGCTCTTACGTTTCCAATATTTTTGGCCACGTAATCCCCGGGCAATCCACCCAGGTAGAGTTTTCCTTCCACATCCAAGGTGCTCGCCTTTCCCTTCGCCTGTACTCTCGCAGACTGCCGGTTATCCATGCTAACCATCACACTCTTCTTCCCAAAGTCTGCCTTAACCTGTAGTTAAGAGGGATGGTAAGCATCAGAAATTAATCCAATACTGGTAATGTGGTAATGTGACAGCAGCCTATAATACAGTGAAAAAAAACCCTGTTCCTGCAGTTCCACCATTCTGGAGCTTTTCACTCCAGTCAAAACAAAGTACAACAGCTTGTGATCATTTTGAGTAGCTAATTAGTAGTCAGACATGCCAAATTAGCGTTGGACTGAAACCTACAGGATAGCAGATCTCCAGAAACGGGGTTGGTTACCACAGCAGTAACTGATGCAATGCAGCATGCAAGGGACATGCGGTTTAAATGCAAAAATACAAGTATCTAATCAGCAGATTTTTCAAAAAGAAGCCTCACTATGTGCCATTGGCCATCATTGATGGGACTGGGGAGCATGGCAGTGGCGGAGCTCTTGCCCAGGTCACAGGTGAAGAAGACATGACCGTCCAGCAGCTGCAGTGAGGCGTAGTCCACCTGGTTGGGGTTGGCCATGTAGAAGAGCAGGCCACTTGATGCAAAGGTACGAACTGAGAGCTGGATAGAGAAGCTACAAGGAGAAAAGGGTGGGTGAGGAAGAGGCTCAAAGAATTCAACATTTATACTGAAGCGCATCAGGAAATGGAGCACTAGCTAAAGCTGAAGTACAAAGCGACAGGATCTCGACTGTTTTGATCGATATCTTCCTGCCCAGTTGGTTTTGATTTCAACCCTTTTTCAGCACACCATACTTTACTAATTAGTAGGTGGAAAATTAGACAACTTGTTGAATGAGATGTGCTTTGTTGCGGTTGGAATGAAAACCCACAGGTCAGTCAATCTCAAGTGATAAGATGGGGAACCACTGCGTGTGATACTATGCAGAACTTGCACTGAGTATTTTGAGTAAATATTCAGTGGAGCATTACACCGTGGACTTGGCTGTTGAAGAAGCAAGAGGCTCACCTCTTCCTGACCGACTGGTGACCAAATTTAATTATCATGTGACTGTGTCTGGAGAGGCCAAACTGGTGGGCTTCTGGCACAGTTTCCGTCTGATCCGCTGCTCCGCACTGTGTCAAAAGGAACAGAATCTGTTTTAATCCTCCCAATCATGTTTTCATTTTTTAAATAATGCAATACTGCCTTCTTCAGAATGCTAGAGAATCTGCTTGAAATCTGAAACACACTTGCCAACATAACCGTTACCACAGCAACAGACCCCAAGATAGATTACTTTTATAGAAAAAAAGCCATTCGGGGGCGTGGCTTGGCCGCAATGGAGTAAGCTGTGTTTAGCATGAGCTCCCGCTGAGCCTCTATTTTAAGTGAGATTTGCAAAGTGCATCCCATCTTACGCAACGGCCAACAATTTCTAAACATAATCTTAAAGTGGACTAACTCCGTGGAAGCGCTCAGATGGCAACGAATTTGCGGAGATATAGGTATACCGGACATTCCAACACAAGGCCCAACGCCTTCTCGGGCCAAAGTACTGCCAGGAGCCCAGGTGAAAAGACCCCACCCCCAGCGGATGCAGGAGAGATGGACTTTGCAGGCTTAAAGTCAGAAATCCTTCTTTCACTTAAAGCGGACATTTCAGCGGTGATAAAGTCGGAGCTGAAAAGTGCCCTCCCTGAAGATTTTGACTTTCTCAAAAACGAGTTGAAAGCGGTGAAGACGGAGATAATAAATAACACCGAGGCGCTGAACTCCGAGATTGACAAAGTGAAAGTTAACATCAAAGAGGTCGAGGGGGGGCTATCAGCGTGGTCGGATGTAGTGGCCACTCTACAAAACAGTGAGTGAGATGAAAGCAGAAATGGAAAAACTAAAAGATAAGTGTGAGGATATGGAAGGAAGAATGAGGAGGTGTAACATAAGAATCCTCGGTATCCCCGAAACGCCTGACTCCAGCACCTCAGCGGCTGTATCAAAGCTGCTAACTGAAGTGCTACAGTTGGAGAAAGAGCCGCTGGTCGACCGCTCACACGGACCCTGGGGCCGAGGAGGTCGGGTGGAAGACCTCGCCCCATTGTTGCTAAACTACACTACCATCAAGACTGTGTCGAGGTGCTGCTTCACGCCCGCACTCGAGGTCCGCTCCGTTTCAATGGAGAACTGGTTACCATCTTCCCTGACTACACTGCGACTGTGACCAAACCTCGGGTTGCGTTCACGGAGGTGAGGAAGCTTCTTCGTGACCGACAGGGAGTCCGGTATGGATTACTGTTTCCAGCTCGGCTCAGGGTAACGCACAGAGGAGAGGACATGGAGTTTACCGACCCGGGCAAAGCTATAGCCTATGTCACGAAAAACATTATTCCATCTACGCAGGACAGACAGCACCTGTGTGATTGAAAGTTTTTGAACTTAGGAACCTATGCTCTGGCATACGGGTATTTTTGCCTTGTTTACATCGCAATATAGAGTGAGCTTGGTTACAGAAATGTAATTTACTGTTCTATTCTCTAGGTATTTATTTTCATTTATTCGTTCTCTGTGAGTAGTTGATTGTTTTGATTTTCTACCTACAATAGGACGTCTAACGTCATGCTTCCTTTGATGGGTTGGTGTTATTATTTAACTGTTAGTATCATTTTCATTCTCACTTTCAGAATATCCTGATTTAAACATTAAATGTTTCTAAAGTTCCTGATCATTGCTATAGGTTAAATAGGTCAGAGAAAACTGATTATCTGGCTAAAATGTTCATTGAAGAATGTAAAACTATTTGTCACTTAGTTTAGCTGCTCAACATAAGTCAGATTTCCTCTCCATCAAAAACTACAACTTCAGTCTCTTGTGTAATATAGTTAAGCCTTTATCATACTGCACTTTGCTATTTTTACTCCTCTTCACATTGGAGGCTCGGCGGGAGTCGAAGCGACTAGCTTTATAGTTCCCCACCGCCAACACTAAATGTGTGTGTTTCTTTTTGAGGGAGGTTGTAATCACCTTGTTCATGTAGGTGATGGGAGATGGGAGATTACTGGACCAATTTACAAATTGAAGCTACTTTGTCAGGCTTTTTTGTTTGAGTATATCTGTTATTGTGTTTTGGTGTCCTTGGGTTTCATGTGTGGTACACATTTTTTTTGTACACATACTATGGCCAATGTAAATAACATGATAAGTTATGATGGTTGCCCAGTTAACTTCATAAGTTGGAATGTGAAATCACTTAATCACCCAGTGAAATTCAAAAAGGTCTTTTCACACCTGAAACAGCTTAATACAGACATAGCTTTTTTGCAAGAGACCCATATACGTACAGGTGATACTTCTCGGCTTATTAGGGGATGTGCGGGTCAAGTTTACCAATCAAACTTCCACTCGAAGGCTAGGGGCGTTGCTATTATGATTAGTAAAACTATTCCATTTACGGTATTAAATGTGCAAACTGATTCTTCCGGGCGATATGTCATTGGGGTAGGAAAATTATATACACTCCCAGTTATTATGCCTCGGTGTGCGCATGCGCACAGCGAGCATACGGTACTCAGTCTGTGTATTTGTTTGTTTGTCTGTCTGTTACCATCATAACTGCGACAGCGTGTGCATCCAAGCTAAAGTAACAATGCCAACGAGTGACAAACACTGTTCTCTTGATTTTAAATGTGCCAGAATTTTGATTTTTTGTAGCACTTCATGTTTCAGTATACACGTTTTGTGTACATAATGTTAAGCCACACCCACATGATTTTGGCACAAGGACCGCACTCTATTGACTGTTTATGTATTCAAGCTTGCTTTTATGTTACTGTACAACTATTGTACATCAGTAGTGGCTAAGCAATACACACCGAGGCATCAGCACCTCTGGTGCTTTCATTTTAGCCTGTATTTACGCCCCAAACTGGGATGACCCTACATTCTTTACTAATCTTTTTTCCTGCCTACCAGATATGACGACACATTACCTTATAGTGGGCGGCGACACTAACCGTGCACTTTCTTCCTTTTTGGATCGGAGTATTTCTAAGAGGGCATCCCTGTCCAAATCAGCTCACTCTATTTAGCTCTTCCTGAAAACCTATGGTGTGGTGGATGTGTGGCGGTTTCGTAACCCCAAATCCCGAGCATACTCTTACTTTTCCCCAGTTCATAAAACATATTCACTTATTGATTATTTTTTCCTCGACAAAAGAATCCTACATATTGTAAAAGAATGTGAATATGGCGCCACAGTTATTTCGGATCACGGTCCCTTGAATATGAAAATACATATTCCTTCTACACAACCTACATATCGTCCATGGCGATTTAACCCTTTGCTTCTCTCAGAAGAAGAGTTCATCACTTTCATATCATCTGAAATTAAAGTGTTTCTTAACATCAATCAAACGCCAGGGATGTCACCATCTATTGTATGGGAGTCATTAAAGGCATATTTAAGGGGCCAAATAATTTCATTCAGCGCAAATAAAAAAAAAGCTAGTACTGAACGTCTTAAAAAATTGACAAATGAGATATTAGAATTGAATATGTTGTACAGCCACTCCCCAACTGTAGATATAATTAAAAAACGTCTGTCACTACAAACAGAGTTTGATCTCTTGTCTACTCGACAGGCTGAATGTTTCCAAAGCAAAACATACCCACTATGAACACGGGGAAAAGTCTGGACGAACTCTTGCACATCAGCTACGCCAAAGAACTGCTAACCAAATCATTTCTGCGATTAATATGAGCAAGGTCTAAAATGCACCAACAATTAAAAAATCAATTCGTGTTTTAAAAACTTTTACCGATTATTATATACTTCAGAGTCATCTACCAACCCCTCTGCCCTGGAGGATTTCTTTAAATCCCTGAATATGCCCTCTGTAGATGCAAAACTCTCTGCTGAGTTGGAGAGGGGTATTTCAGTTATGGAGATAGCATCAGCAATTAGAGCCATGCAAAGTGGCAAATCTCCAGGGCCAGATGGCTTTCTAAGCGAGTTTTTTAAACAATTTTCAAACCAAATCTCCCCTTTATTATTGTTGGTATTTGAAGAATCTCTTGTCTTGAACTCCTTACCTACAACCATGCGTCAAGCAGTTATCTCTCTATTACTTAAAAAGGATAAAAACCCACTTAATTGCAGTTCATACCGCCCTGTCTAGCTGTTGAATACAGATGCTAAAATCCTTGCTAAAATTCTGGCATGTCGCATTGAAAGGATTATTCCCTCTATTATTGCATCCGATCAGACACGATTTATAAAAAACCGTCACTCTTTTTTCAACATTAGGCGATTATTTAATATTCTTCATGGACCCACTCCGCCCGACCCTGGGAATACTGAGGTGATACTCTCACTTGACGCTGAAAAAGCGTTTGATCGGGTGGAGTGGGACTATTTTTTCAAGACCTTAGAAATTTTCAATTTCGGCCCAAAATTCATATCCTGGATTAAAATTCTGTATACACTCCCAATGGCTGCAGTGCGCACCAATAACAATCTTTCCACCTACTTTTAGCTCAAATGGGGTATGAGGCAGGGATGTCCTCTTTCGCTGCTCCTGTTCGCTGTTGCACTTGAGCCGCTTGCATTAGCTCTGAGACAAAGCTCCTCTTTTAAGGGTATTCACCGGGCAGGTTCAGAGCATAAAGTTGCACTTTATGCAGATGATTTGTTATTGTTTATAAAGGACCCCCTGTCAAGCTTTCCTGAATTACTAGCTTTACTTGCAAAATTTGGAAGGATATCTGGTTATAAAATTAACCTTCAAAAAAGTGAACTTATGCCGATTACCTCTGGGGATAGCTGCATTTTGGGTCAGCCCCTTTTAATATCAGCCCTAAAAAATTTAAACATCTAGGTATATGGGTTACATGGGATTACACAGATCTCTAAGGCCAATTATCAACCTCAGTTATCCAATCTGAAGCAAGACCTCGAAAGCTGGGACCCCCTGCCTCTCTCCCTAGGGGGCAGGATCAATACAATTAAGATGAATGTACTTCCTAAATTTATTTATTTATTCCAATGTCTTCCTAAAGTCTTTTTTTCACAATCTGAATAGTCAGATATGGCATAAAAAACCACCGATGATTAACAAAAATATATTACAGAGGCCTCGTACAATTGGAGGTATGGCTCTTCCAAATTTTATGTACTACCACTGGGCTGCCAATATAAGGGCATTGCTATATTGGATGAGGAATGATGTCGATGATGTCAATAGCCCTGAATGGACAGTATTGGAGAGGGCATCCATTGGATCTACTTCCCCAGTAGCCCTGCTATGTTCTAAATTACCATTAAATTGCCCTATCTCAGCTTTCACCTCTAATCCAGTTGTTATCCATTCACTTAAAACGTGGTATCAGTTTAGACGATCCTTTGATTTCCTTGACCTTTCTTGTGCTGCACCAGCAACAAGAAATCAAGTGTTTGTTCCATCAATGATGGACAAGGCTTTTGATATGTGGCCAAGAAGTGGAATAGGTGCATTATCTGACCTCTACATTGACAACAGGTTTGCCTCCTTTGTACAGTTATCACAGAAATTTAATATTCACAAGTCCCATTTCTTTAGATATTTACAAATCAGAGGTTTTGTGGCTTCTACCTCTGCCTGCTTCCCATTATTTCCTCCCAAAACTCTGCTAGAAACAATTTTTAAATGTAATGTTGATGCAAAGCAAACTATAAGCAGAATCTATACGTTATTTAACACACATAATGTGAAAATTTTGGATTCTCTCCGAAACAAATGGGACACTGACCTAGATGAAAAAATTCTAGAAGCAATTTGGCAATAAATTATACAGAAAATTTACTCCTCTTCAGTATGCCTCAGGCACACTGTGGTTCAGTTTAAAATAGTGCACCGACTCCACTGGACCAAAGACAGATTATCTAAGATTAGAAGAGATATTGATCCTACATGTGACCGAAGCAAACAAGCCCCCGCCACATTGCTACGTATGTTTTGGTCATGTCCCAAGCTGTACAATTTTTGGAAATCTATCTTTAAGACATTCTCCAGCATATGTGGAAAAATGGTAGACCCCTCCCCACTGATTTCATTGTTTGGTGTGACTGCAGTGGATGCTCCTCTCCCAGGGCGCTATACAAATATGATGGCCTTTTGCTTTCTGTTGGCCAGGAGGCTTATCTTGTTTAAATGGAAAGATGCTCTTCCTCCAACATATGGCCAGTGGATTAGAGAGGTAATGTGTCATATCCATCTAGAAAAAATTAGATATACTATCAGGGGGTCCACCAAAAAGTTTTATGTTACCGGGCAGCCACTTTTGGGAAGTCGTCTTTATTTATGCCTATTTGAAATTGTGAATGTAAATGTTTATTTATTATTCATTTCTATTTTTTATTTTCTTTCTCTTCTTTCTTTTCCTTGGTGAATGTGCGCTGCATGTGAATTTACTGATGGTCCAGTACTCGGGGGGGTTTAGGAACTTGATTTGATTGTTTTGTGTTCAGATTGTATATTTTTTGCAATATATTTGAAAATAAAAAAAGACCTTGATCAAAAAAGAAAAACAGCCATTCATCCATCAGGTTATCCAGAAGTGAAGAGGTAAATCTACACCACAGGAACTTATAACAATCTCTCTATTTTTCCATGGCAACCAAGAAAATACACTGATAATTTCTGGGATGATTTGGTTGCTCTGAACTACACATGAAAGATCAAATCAAGCTTTGTGATAGCTCGGTGAAGTACGAGAATCAGGCTGGTCACAAGCACGTTTCTGTCCAATCATCCTTGACTTAAGCCTCTCCCACCCAATTGGCGAGCTTTTACAACCAAGCCAGCGTTCATTCATTTCTCTAGCTCCGTGCCCTCTCCACTGCTTCTACTTTGATCTCCTAAAAATCGCTTATCTCTCTCACCTACCCAGCTTCTTCCTTAATAAATAACACCGTTTATCTCAAGGAGCTCATATCCGGTTAAATAAACAAATGTAAACAAGATTTGAAAGAATCTCAGGCTCTGCTGGGGGGTTTGTGATCTCAGGGACAGTTTGTGTCATACTTGCTCAGATTGTTCCAGAGCATCACTCGAGCAGAGTCACCGCCAAACTCAAATGTATGTCGTCCTGTAATAAATGGTTAAATCTGATGTAAGTGTCCTGACTGAATTCTAATGATTGCTTGTATGTGATGGTTAGGGTGAAGTGCAAAAAGTACTCTTCTCATCACTGGTCAGTGCTGTTTCCCAGCCTGTGGGGGCTAATGGAAGTGAAATTGTCCTTACACTTGCAGGCAGCAGAGGGAAGGAGCTTTGGTCTGTTGGAGCCACTCTAGGTGGCTGGAGAGGACCAGGGGTGGGCTCAGGTTCTTGGTCACCATCTTCTGGAACTACCACCCGCTTAGGCCTCTCCTCCAAAAGACAGCTGTCCATGTCCACGTTCTGGTATCGTAGAGCACTGGACAAGTCCAGCAGCCTAGCGGAAAAAATACATAGATCAGAATTAGCGCACCCCACAACACAGTTATCCATATCCTCTATCCCCTTAGATATAACAAAAAATGGCTCCCATTTCAAATGCAAGAATTAAAAGCCTAGGAAGGGAAGCTATAGCAGGACCCATTACAAAGCAATTTTCCATCCATAATTAATCAATATGCGGTGTGCGTGTGACTCACTCTGCATTTGCAGCTATGTCCTTGATGCAACCATAGAAGGAGTCTGTGGTCTTCAGCAAATCTGCACCGTCTCCTGGTGGTACCCCTCCCATATAGAGCTTGGAGAGAGTCAGAGACGACTTCTCTGAAGCTGTTCCAAGCTTCATTGTGCCCTGATAACCTTCATCCACCAGCACAGTCAGAGTTCTGTGTCATACACATATTGATGATTAACACGTGGGATATTGATGAATGGTGAATCAACAACATTTATCGTGCACACATACATTTTGTGTTGATGCGTAAGTATGTCAGAGTAATGTTACAAACATATGAAGAATAGCCAAACACTTTATTTCAAAAAGTTTGCCAACAACTGAAGCAGCAATTTAGAAGTATGAGATGAAAATGAAAGTGTAAATTCTCAGCCACAATGTGAAAATAAAATTAAAATGTACAAATGAATGCATATATTTTTAAAGTGGACATGTAATGAGAAATCAAAAAATGGGCAAATTATACCTCGACGGAAAGCTAATGTCATGGAGATGATGATTGAAACACTTTCTGCACTCACTCAGGTAGGACGAGAATAACAGAGGCATTTTGAACACCCCTTCAACTCGCGCACATCCCCAAAAAGACCAAATAAAAATTGCCCCTTTCTGATGATGTATTTTGTGGGAAACAGGAACACGGTAAGGAAGTCAAGTGCATCGACCATCGTCTGCCTTTTGCAATTTGTTCATTTCTTGTTCTTGTTTTGTTTTATATTTCTAGCTGATTAGATTTATGCTCGTCAAAAAGTATGTTATTGTTGATGACGCAGAGCACACGTCCCAGTAATATCTTGTTTTCAAATTTTTCCCATCCAACGAGCAGAACTTTACCTCATGGAAACTACAAAGTCCTGGAAAAAAGTTGCACTGCAACAGCTGGAACACAACAGGGAGTGCCGACCACAATAAAGAATATGTGGTATAGTACTCTCAACATAGGGAATGGTCGCAAATCCAATCCAAATACAAAAATTTGGATCCAAATCCAACAGAATGTTATAAATATTACAGAGAAATTTTCAGACTAAAGTCTTCATTAAGACGACTGGGAGTCATTGAGTCCGGAGAATAAATCCAAAACACTCCTCTTTGGGCTAACTTCTGGAGAATATCACCGCCTATTGGGGATGGAATAATTCTCTCAATGCCAACGAATCTGAGTGCAGAGGGCGAACCATGATTGGCCTCAATGTAATGTTTCGCCACTGCAGAATCTAAGTTGGCCGATCGGATTGCAGTTTTATGGCCAGCAATACTCAATTTTAAACATCTATTTGTTTGACTGACAGATGTTTTTCCGCAAGGACATGTATGCATATATATAACGTGTTGATCCACAATTTATAAATTGACATGTAGGGGACAACTGTTACAACGATACATTCCTACAGGAGAGAGCCAAGTACATTTAACCGTAGTGACTTGTGTCCTCATGATAAAATCTTTCCAGATTCTCGCTCTCTGGAGGGTAAATAATCGTGAAGGTATATTCATGAGGGACGGTTCTACCTTCAGAATTGACCAGTGATGACAAATTACTTTCTTAATTTTCTTGGAGCAATGATTAACCTCAGTAATAAAACAAGTATGTTTTTGACAGCTCAATTTATTCTTATCTGTTAAGATATCATATCTAGGGGTGTTTCATCCTCCGCAGAAATGCCTGCGTTACACATTCAGAGGTATAACCACGTTCACATTGTGCGCTGTGGAACTTATACATTCTGACCATGTTTCATTTGTTGTTACTCTCTGACGAAGGCTAGATTTAGCCGAAATGCGTTAGCCTTTTTTTTTTTTTTTTTTTTTGGTGTTTGCCTGATAATAAATGGTAAATATGTATTCTTTCTGATTATTTTATCTATTTGGATGTGTGACCATTCTCCGTGTTGAGAATTCTGCACTAATTATCAACATTTATCTGAGGTTTTATGTACATTGGACGATTCCCAGAGTACTTTATTTGAATCCCAAACTCGGATGGTGGAACTGGTGGGCGGCTGTTTTGCAACACAATTGTCTGGATTTGGGCTTGCTAACTGCTCAAGATATCGCTATGTATATTCAATGTAAAAAAATTCTGAAATTTTTGGTGGATTTCAATGTCTTGCTTACACTGTAAAATACAAATACGGCACCCTATGTGTCACCATTGCTCCCACGAGTTACATCGAAGCTCTTGGCCCAATTCACACTGCTATTCAAGGACGATAATGGGGGTTGCTAAAAGCCCATTTTACATCCATGATAACTCTGTTTTATTACCATCTCCGGGTGTAAAGCGTTGATAGTTAGAGAGAGTATTGCATACCCTTTCAGATGATACCAAATATGACAATTTTTTATAAAGTTTCAAGTCAATACATGTCTACTGTAACATATGGGCTTTGCAGTTGTGGAATGAGTTCCATACAACAATAAGCCCCCTGTGTTGAACTTTTCACGAAAAGGTTACACTCATGAACGCATGCAATTTCCTGTGAACTGAAACTTTCACGAAGGTCATTTTGTACATAAACCCCAATTTCAGCAATTGATTACAAAATTGGATGAACTAGATAATCTTCGCGTGCAAAATTTGGACCCTGTAATAATTATATTCCCCCGATCCCCAAATTTCGAGCAAAATGGCTGCCAGCAGCCATACTGGACGTCCAAAATTGACGAAAATCGGTCTTGAGCATTGTCAAATCTATATCTTCGCCTGTGTAAAATTTGAAAACATTCCTGCAATAATTGTGGCTTCCAGAGCCCGGAACATAAAAAAGTTTGGACAAAATGGTCGCCGGCAGCCATATTGGATATCCGAAATTGACAAAAATCGGTCTTGAGCATTGTCATATATATACACCTTTGCCTGTGTAAAATTTGAAAACATTCCTGTAATAATTGTGGCTTCCAGAGCCTGGAACATAAAATCTCTGTGGCGGCGGCCGCCCCGGAACTAAACCATAGAATCTCCCGACTATCGTCGTCGGGGAGATACAATAACAATATTGAGGTTGAAAATTACGCTGCACATGAGCTTAGCTCCTTCCTAGATTATCATTAGCGAGAATTTGTTCAGAATTTCATACAGGTAAAGTATAATGTACGGTTTTCAAGAATTAAGTGGATTAGATGTAAAAATTTTGATGCTTGCATCTTAAGCGGTGGAGTGGCTGTAACTGTCCTTAATTAATATGGGTAAAACCATTAATGAGGGCCATCTAATAGTTTTTATTACACCTTTTGCTGTTCATTACTAGAAGCGTGAAGGTACAGTAATTTAAGCGAGGACACAATTAAGTTGGAAGATTTTCAGTAAGTCAGTTTGCATTACCATGTATTCTTTAACACCAACAAGCATTGATTTGTAGGCGAACATTAAGATCATGTTGTATTTGTCCGCTACTGGTAAAGCGAACTGAGTTATTTAAGCTGGTTAATTTGAAACAGCATTAACAGGTGCATTTCCATTACATCGCGAGCAGTCCTACTGCAGCTTGCAGGTTTAACGCAAACTTTGCCTGCCGGTGTCTCCCAAAACAACTAGAACCATAGCTGATGCTCTTGCTACCAAAGCCAGCCTGACTAGCCTAATCCATAAGAAAAAAAAATATATAGCTACAGCCAATAAAACCAGTCATTTTTGCTCATCTCATTGATTAGCAGGATGGGATTACACCATAGGCTATTATACTTCACATTGCGGATCATTCACTGGGCATGTTTGCATTTTTGGCACAATTTAATTGTTTAAATGCTGGGGCATTAAAACCGAAAGCTGAATGGCCGAGTTGAGTGAATGGCATTTATGTTCACGCAGCTTTGAAATTTGTAAATTGCGATTTGAGACATCATGTGAATTCGCTTTCTCCAGTTTATTTCTTCAGTAATTTCTCTGATTAGTTATTTTGTTATTTAGAATAGGCTAGATACTTAACATTGTTTGAATCAAGTGAACTTCTGTATTATTCTCCTGTATTTTGTATTGCGGTTTCAAATGAAAAACAAAGCATCCCTTACGGTAGTCTGCTGGAATGGACTGTAATGTCAGCTATTTTCTTTAAACACGAATTAAAAGCCCAAAAGATTAAATAAATTAATAGCAACAATGAGAACGAAAATAACTTTGATTACACCCAATTCTTTATTGAATGTTATTCCCACTTTGTGTCTATTTGAGAGACACTATCAGAATCCATAAGAATTTTCGATTTTACGCCAATAGAATTTCAATAACAACAATTAGCACTTTGCCTTTGTTTGTCGCAAGTTGCATGCAAGAAACTCTTTGCACCTGTGTAGGCCTTTTTTTCTGCGTAAAATGGATTGATTGAGAATGTACTAATTAAGCAACATATCGAGAAATCTGTCCTTTCAATCTGGTATCCAACACTGTTCTATACAGCTCGGGTCGGCTCTATATATAAATGACCTTTGACACGGTGATGTCACACAGCTCCTATGGGTAATTACGAAGGGGCTTATTTGAATAGCAGTCACTTTTCTCAGTCCCAATTACAGTACCTCTGTGTTACTAACCTCTTGTTCCTCAGCAACATGACAGAATGATCCTGTCCATCACTAAATGTACCCGCATCAGATCTGACCACAACCTTGTGTATACTCCCACCCTCTGCTGGATTCACATGCACCTCCAAATGACCGTGAACCAGCATGATTGCTAGGAAGGGCTGAGAGACAAAGAGAGAACATAAGTAATTGTTCTGCATTGATAACCTACAGACAACGAACACTGATAATGGGGCCCAAGGGGATGTGCTCCATCAGTGAGAGCTGGTATACCTGCCGTGTCTGCCTTCTTTTGCGGCCTCCTGCTTCATTGAAACCTGCCAGGATGATGCCCGTGTCATTGCGGGTGGAGAAGGTGGCCAAGAGCTCGCTCTGCGGGCCCAAGGTCAGGGGGAAGTTCCAAGAAACCCTTTTCCAAGATTGTTACACTGCGGATTGGCTGCAGTGCACAAGGGTTAACAGATTAACTACAACACACTCAATCAGTGGAATAAAACAGCCAATACTGGGAAATATTGTAACATTCACACTTTTCATGTTCTTGTTTACATTTGATATTCTGTCTGCATTTTGCTCCCTTATCGCTTGCCAGGCATAGGAAGTCATTGCCTCAGACAATTCTTAGAAAAACAACACAAAATTAAAGAATTTTCAGGAAGGTGTGAGATGGTACGATTATGTTATGGTACAAAGTGTTGATAAAAACATTTTTTACAAAGTATTGTGACTTCACTCACCTGTAGAACACAGCCTTTCCTGACCCCGTATGCATCCATCAGCAGGTCAAAGTTTGTGCGAGCAATCTCCATATTTTTAATGCAGCCAACATAAGAGCGTGCAACAACCTGCCTCCTATGAAGACAAGAGGGTTGAATGCAGATAATGTTTAGACTTTTTTTCCAATTGTTTCAACTATTAGAGGCAGCGGCGTGCCTTAAGATGTTCAGAGGGCCTTCAGTAACCTCACCCAGTGGCGCCCCCAGAAAATTTTCATAAAGGTGGCCAGATGGGGCCAGTAAAAATCTTAGGGTGGCACACCAAATCAAACCCGGATTCAGTTCCAGCCTGTGGTCATGTACCGCATGCCCCCCCCCCACTCTCCTATATCTATATTTTACCCTGTAGCCATCCATTTCATTATCAAGGACACACTGATAAATTCACCTGTCGGTCCAGGGACAGGTTGGTAGTGGCTGGCCTAAATCCAGCTGAGTCTTCTCCAGTCTCTGTGGCTGTGGCTGAGGCTGCCTGTTAGACACTTTCGTGCAAAATTTCTGTCTCTTATTGTTCCTCCCTTGTAGGGATGTAGTCATGTTCTGGCTCTGAGTCTCTTCTCCTTTCATGCTATCTTGCTGCAAGAGCTACAATTACCGCTGCTTCGCCGCAAATGGATTTGTTCCATTTTAATTGCGATTACCGATACAGTATCATTGTATATAGGAAGGCTAGCTAGCTTTATAGCTAATTAAACCTATCCCACGTTATCTAGCAAGCTAGCTAGCTTTCGCTAAATGTGTTTCTTCATAAAGTTCATCATCTATAAGCTAGCTGGCTACATTAACCTAATTAATAAGCCAAATGGCAACGGAAAACAGTGTCACTAGCTGGCCACGTTTGGCTATATTCGGTTTTCAGTAACGCTCCATTTACACGAATAAAGCATAGTGAAAAGTGAAGCTAAGGGCAAAGGCTCTTTGTTGAGGTCCAGAAGTACTTGAATTTATATGACGCGAAAGAAACGTTGCAAGCAAGGGGGTGGGAATTTTGACATCAAATAACTTTACACTAAAAACATAATGAGCCTTCATGTCAGCGACAATAGTTTCTACAGAGAAACTACATTTTGTAGCAGACTTCTTTACTTCGTATGTAGCGTTATGGTCTAATAATAAGCATTTTTAGCCGATGGCACCAGACTAGGCTAAAAGTGACGTGAAATGCCGGCGACTTTCCGTCGCACAGGAGGTAAATAACCGCACGTTTTAGACCAGAAGCCCATAGACGAATCATAGACAGTAGATGATTGAGCCACATCGCTAACTAAGTGAAGTACCTCTGAAGTAATCAGATTTGGGTTCAAGTACTTTCAAGAATTGGATGCAAGTATTTTTTTTTTAAATACCAAATTGCTTGCACTTGTATCGGAGTACTTCCTATTAATGCCTAAAGTATTTGTACTTGTATTCAAGTACTTTTCAAAGTTCTTTACCAATCTGTCTCCTAAGTGCTGACAGAGATTGGTGAAGTACTTTGAAAAGTACTTGGACACAAGTACATGTACTTATTAGTAGGTATTATTAGGCATTAGGCCGAATAATATTATTAGGCCTAATGCCTATTATTAGGCATTATTAGGTAGTACTCAGATACAAATACGAGCACTATGGTATGTAAAAAAAAATGCTTGCACACAATTCTCAAATGGAACTAAATATTTCTGGTCGTATGTGGCCGCATGTCAGGAAGTTTATAGAATCGCTTGCTCGCTGGGAATTATGTGTAGGGTACATCTACCAGACGAGTTACCGCTTCTCAGGACGTTGGTTTACGTCACAAAACGTCAGCGAGCTGACTTTGAGCCTGCGCAGTAGGCGGGGTGCTCAACTGAAAACTCGTTCAATTGAGCTTCATCGCTCTCCCGTTGAGAACAGCGCCATCCCGCCGTCCACTTCTTTAACTGTCTATGGTTTCAAGTCACATTGGTATCATTAACTAATATAAAGGCCATGGATCAGCTGGGTAGCTGCTGAAATAGCCATGGTTTAGCCTTGGAGCCAGATGTCCAGCTGTGCTAGCATTGATAACCCGTGCATATGTTAGCCACAGAAGCCAATTAATACGGCATTCACCGAATTCAAAATTTAGGGTGATAGAACAAAAATGTGCGCGTGTGAGGAAGGAAAATAAAAGTCCACTAGGTTTGCTAGTAAGCTTACGTTATGTAATGTTAACGTTTGACTGGCCATACCACCATTAATGCGACGTGGCTCAGGTGCATCAAAAATCTGAGCTGAGCACCGCTCGTACTCCAAGGGGTGAGCCAACCTCTGCAACTTCCCAGTGGAGTACAGCGTTTGTCTCGCAACCGCTTCACAGATATAAACAGCGTTCGACCCGCCACCTCAAGCAACTTGGCAGAATCCATTCCTTTACTAGGACAGATATGATCCAGCAATTCGGCCAAAGCAAACTATGTGGCATCGAGCTCAGTTGGCTTCTTAGCCTAGTTTGTAAGCAGTAGCTGGCTTGGTAGCTTCGAGCTCGGGGAGCGTGTTCCAGCGACCAGGCTCCATTCGGCTCGCCTCAGCTCCAGCAACGGTCCACCTTTTTGCCCATTTTTGGATTAGCCGGGAGGTAGGCAGAGTCAGGTAAGTGCCAAATTGGCGACCAAATGAGCTTCGCAGTGAATATTCAAAAACCTGTGAGTAACGTCACAGAGGCTACGTAAAAGTTTTATACACTCAGTGCTCTGGGGGGGCCAGTGGGGTGGCCAGCAATTTGGCCCCCCCTTGGGGGCGCCACTGACCTCACCCTTTACCGCTCAATTGTCCTCAAGCTGTTCTCGCTTCAAGTTCGCCTGATTAAAAAGCAGACAATTTATCGACTGAACGATCAAGACCAATCCATGATCCACAATAAGAAATGATAATGAAAAAATGAATGCCTATTGCCTACATTTATATAAACTGAATTTGCATTGTAAGGATGGCAATCTAAATGCAAAAAATTTGAAACTTTCCCTGACTTCGCAGGGTTTATTTTCGCCATCGCTCAGCTGTGCATCGTGCCAAACAACCCCCTTTAGCAGTGACTACATTCAGAATATAGAACAGATTCTTGTGGCTTATTGCTTGATGAGCCTCGCAAACTAATTTATGCACATCTGTGCTGTTTCGCGAGCTACTCAAGCACAGAAATTATAAAGACATATTCATATTTTATGTAGTCATTTATGTGCAGAAGAAAAAGCCTTATAATTTCGTGGTGCAATGAATAACAATGCTATCAAAAATAAATTAGACTGTCATCGGTTCTACCAATTAGTGTCAGCAACTATTACTAATTGGGAAAAGTAAACTGCGAGAGGTTCAGTTTACTACGCACTGAAAGGTGAGGTTTCTGAAGGCCTATGTAAATGCCGATGGACTGCCACTCATTAGAGGTCTCGTATTATATATTTACACTACCGCTAACAAGTTTGGGATCACTTGGAAATTTTCTTGTTTTCCATGGAAACACACATGAAATTAGTCTGAATAGGAAATATAGCAAATTAACAGAACATGCTGACATTGTCTGAGTTAGAAATAATGATTTTAATGGAAAATGATGAATATGTACTTCAAACTTTGCCTTCATCAAAAAAAAAAAAAACCTTCACCGTTGATACTGAAACTGGTGTTTGACGGGAACTATTTAGCACAGCTGCTAGTTGACAACCTGTGAGGCGTCTTTGTCTTAAACTACACACTCTCAGATATTTGTCTTCTTGCACAGTTGTGCATCGGGGCCTCCAACTCCTTTTTTCTGTCCTTGTTAGTGCCAGTTTGTGCTGCTCTCTGAAGGGAGTAGTTGACAGCATAGTAAGAGATTTTAAGTTTTCAATTTCTCGCATTGAATAGCCTTCTTTTCTAACCACAACAATAGACTGACGGGTCTCTAAAGGAAGTTCTTTCTTTCTGGCCATTTTGAGCCTGTAAACAAACAAACAACTGCTGATGCTTCAGGTACTAAACCAACCTCAAGAATGCCATGCTCCCTTTTGCGCTCCCGTATTATTTCAATGGTTTTCAGCTGTGCAACACATTTGCAGAAGGGTTTTCTAATAATCAATCAGCCTTATAAAATGCTTAACTTGGATTAGCAGCCATACCAGGAGATTGATGCAGAGGACTGACAGTTGCTGATAATGGGCCTCTATGCAAAAATGTAGATCATTCTTTGAAAATCATCTGATTAATTTTAATCGTTTGTGAAATGGAAAAAAATGTTTGTGAAATGCATGAAAATGTATTTTTCTTTGGAAAACAAAGAAATTTGCAAGTGATCCCAAACTTTTGAGCGGTAGTGTATATATATATACACAACCCCAATTCTGAAATAGGTGGGCCAAAGTGTAAATTGTGAATAAAATCAAAATGCAATGACTTTCTTATCACACCAGCCAGTATTTTATTCACAATAGAACAGAGATAACATAGCAAATTTTGAAACTGAGAAATTTACAATTTTATCCACAAAATGAGCTCATTTCAAATTTGATAGCTGCTACAGGTCTCAAAAAAGTTGGGACAGGGGCCTATTTACCATGGTGTAGCATCCCCTCTTCTTAGTAACACAGAGTGGAGGTGTCTGGGCATTGAGGAGAAAGGTTTCTTGAGTTTAGCCATTGGAATTTGATCCCACTCTTGTATAACACAGGCTTCCTGCTGCTGGAGAGTTTTGGGTCTCCTTTGACGTACTTTTCCTTTAATTATGAGTCAAATGTTCTCAATAGGTGAAAGATCAGGACTGCAGGCGGGCCAGTTCAGCACACGGACACTTCTACTAAGAAGCCATGCTGTTGTAATAGCTGCAATTAGGATGGCAGTATGGTGGTTTTGCATTGTCCTGCTGAAATACACAAGGCCTTCCCTGGAATAGATTTCGTCTGGAGGGGAGCATATGTTGCCCTAAAATCTTTATATACCTTTCAGCATTCATGGTGCTTTTTAAAACATGCAAGTGTCCCACACCATATGCACTAAAGCATCCCCATACCACCAGAGATGTTGGCTATTGAACTGAACACTAATAACAGGAGGGGTGGTCTTTCTTCTCTTTAGCCCGAAGGACACAACGCCCATGATGTCCAACAAGAATGTCAAATTTAGACTCGTCTGACCACAGGACACTTTGCCACTTTGCTACAGTCCATTTTAAATGAGCCTTGGCCCACAGAACACAGCGGCGCTTCTGGATCATGCTCAACAATGGCTTCCTTTTTGCATGATAGAGTTTTAGGTGGCATCTGTGGATGGCACGGTGGACTGTGTTTACAGACAGTGGTTTGTTGAAGTACTCCTGGGCCCATTTAGTAATGTCAATGACAGAATGATGCTGGTGAGTGATGCAGTGGCATCTGAGAGCCCGAAGATCACGGGCATCCAGTAAAGGTCTTCGGCCTTGTCCCTTACGCACAAAGGTTTTTCCAGTTTCTCTAAATCTTTTTTTGACATTGAGGAACATTGTTTTTAAAGTATTCCACAATTTTTATACGCAAACCTTCACAGGTTGGAGAGCCTCTGGCCATCTTTACTTCTGAGAGACTCAGCCTCTCTAAGACATCCCTTTTATAGCCAATCATGTTACACACGTGATGCAAGTTAACTTAATTACTTGCTAAATGTTCTTTCAGCTGATTCTCTTATATATTAATAGCTTTTTCAGCCCTTTTTTTGCCTGTGTCCCACCTTTTCTGAGACCTGTTGCAGCCAGAAAATTTGAAATAAGCTCATTTTGTGGATAAAAATGTAAAATGTCTCAGTTTCAACATTTGAAATGTTATCTATGTTCTATTGTAAATAACATATTGGCTCATGTGATCTGAAAGTCATTGCATTTTGATTTTATTCACAATTTACACTTTGTCCCAACTATTTCGGAATTGGGGTTTTATATATATATATATATATATATATATATATATATATGTATGTATATACTGATTTCCAGGAAGTCAAAATTGATAGATGATCAAGCATCTGAGGATTTTTATCTTATTGATTTTATGTGAATATCAAATGGAAATAGTGCCAAAAAATCTCTCCATTCAAACAGAAAATATTGAACCACTATTATTTATGTTAGAACTGGTGAAAGGTGTGGCCATATTCTCATTAATAACACAATGCTAGTCGTACTTACCTGATTGGCCTTGAGCTGGGAAGCCCACCAATGTATATGGGGTCCCTGTCAGAGCGGTTGAGGTCAGAGGCTGTTCCTGGCGATTCACCCTCCAGAGTCTCTCTCTCTGAGGGGGCATAGGCAGCCATCACTGACAAATAACCTGAAAGAAAAAAAAAAAGACAGTCTCCATTCAGCAAGGTCCTTGGCCCACTGAGTGCATGTCTACTGTAGTGCTCCAAGAACTACTCCACAGAACCTGCATATTCACAAACACTTCAATTATCAGTCAGCATAAATCATGTATGGCCTTTAAAGGTGCACTATGCAAGTTTGTTTACTTTCTACGCGATTATATTTTTGTCTCAATTCGCCGACATCTCTCCACGATCTGCTAGCTGCCTGCCCCTTAATTCACTGTAAAAAAAAAACCCCGAGTTCTGGAGACTGCATAGGAGTCATAAACTGCAAATAAACAAAAGGGGTACAGGCTGTGCCCCATGACATGACAAACCGTCCCGGCCAATCACCGACAAGAGTTGACAGTTATGGAAGCATGGGAAGGAGGGAACTATGGGAGGGAGGGGCGGGCTAGCTCTATTTTGTTTGAGTTCGAATGCCAACAGAAGTGAAAGTAAACAAACTTGCATTGTGCACCTTTAAGGTTTGCTCCCAATAAAATGTACAGCTTCAGGGCCAATGTACCTGGTTTATTACCTGTCCATTACAAGCCCATTAAAAGTAAAAGCCCTGCTTTAATTTGGAGCAAGGCACTTTTTACCTGCAGGTAAATTGGTGCACTGGTATTATCAACCTATTCAGATTCTATAGCTCCATACGAGGCTGAGGAAGCAATTCCCATAAACTGCACCACAGAGTCAAGTGAATATAACCACTGAATATTTGTCTGAGACTAATTTACCCTCACCACAGACCCCATAAGTTCAACAATGGTATATCCCACGCAGACAAGCATTAAAACCCAGCTATAGCATATCACCTGAAAACTTTGACTTCCATGCCATCATTTTTTTTTTGCCTGCATGTTATATTAACCCTAGTCCTGCCAGTTGCTGATAAACAGTATAGAGAACCCACACTCATTTCCCTGTGCGCTGGGCATCGATATATCATTCCCTGGTAGCTATTTCCCTGTATGCCAGTCCTCAATAAGCATTAGTCTAGAGGCAGGACTGGGGTTAACAAGTGCCTTTGAGAAATTTGTCATTAAAAAGTACACAAATAAAATTAATTTGATTTTTAAATGAATCCTCCCATTCAGCATAAAGAATGGGGGAGTTGCATGGAATATTTTCCCCATCATGCTGATTTAAACCCCTTTAAAACATGCAGTCTTTCCCAGCAATGCTCTTGAATGATTTCTGGATGGGGTCATCTGTGCATAAGACTTGAGATGGATATTCTAAGAAATGTTGATCACAAATGTCCCACATAAAGACCTAGTAACAATTTAGGGAAAGTGTTAGTGAAGCTCTCTTGTGAATGAAAGCAGTCACATTGCTAGGAAGGGCACATAAAGGGTTGTGTCTGTCTGATAAAAGATGTGTTCACATGGAGTGAGCAAACCAATCATAAGACTCCAATCACAAGTGTTGCTTTACCGCCATCTGCTGGACTAGTCCTTTGCCCCATCTATCCCAGCATTGCCATAGCATGTGTGAAAAGGCACAAGACAGAACTGTACCAGTATTTAGCTGCATGTGTGAATAGTGAAAAGCACTGGTGGTGCCAGAAAGGTTATCCCAGCAATTTACTGGGAACTATGTGTGAAAAAACGCTTTATAGAGCTAATTCAACAAGCCACGAGCAATCACCAGAGAAAAGGGGAAAAATACATATTCTAGACTCCTGAGACCAACCTTTACGCTTGTTCCTCTGCAGGGCAATTTTGTGCCAGTTGCCAGTGTTGTAAGCCTTTGTAGTGGTGAGGGTGAGAGGGCCTGATCCCAATTCAAAAGTGAGCCGCACTTTCCCTTCCACCAGTTCAATGGACAGGAAGTCTCTCTGTAAAAAAAAAAAAACAAAAAACAAAAAAAAAAACTGAATTCAACAGTGTGAGAGTACATGGGTCTATCAAGGTGGAGAAATAATGTGGAACAAATAAAATTACACAAAAGACAAACACCAAACTCCACGATATTGTTCCAGTTGAGATAAACAAGAAACATACACATCCCAGAAAATATTCTCACAGGAAAAAAACAGCTCTTCAAAGCACACCTAATAAAACGATTAATCACTAAGGTCAGCACACTGAAGCATAATGTACAGCAGTTGGGTCTATGTCCAGACAATATATACCGTGCCATTGGAGGCCAGATACAGCAGTAGACCATTTGGCGAGAAGGTCTTGAAGAGCATGACAATGTGGGTGGCTGTAGAACGCAGAGGCTTTTCCACTACTGAGTATCCACTCCCATCAAAGTGAAAAGAAGTTTCCTCTGCCTGTGGGCTATCATGTCATGCACAAGAGAAAAAAAAAAATCAATTCAAACATGCACAGCAATGCTGGTCAAATACAACCATGGGTGTCTTTATTCCTAACCCAATAAAATTCGAACTTACAAGTCAACTGCAGAGTAAATTTTCACCACAAAGCTAAATTCAGGACTGGATTATATGAAATACAAAATACAACCCCAGTTCCGAAATAGTTGGGACAAAGTGTAAATTGTGAATAAAATCAAAATGTAATGACTTTCAAATCACACCAGCCAGTATTTTATTCACAATAGAACAGAGATTGCATAGCAAATGTTGAAACTGAGAAATTTTACAATTTTATCCATAAAATGAGCTCATTTCAAATTTGATGGCTGCTACAGGTCTAAAAAAAGTTGGGATAGGGGCCTGTTTACCATGGTGTAGCATCCCCTCTTCTTTTTAACACAGAGGCATCTGGGCATTGAGGAGACAAGTTTCTGGAGTTTAGCCATTGGAATTTTGATCCCACTCTTGTTTAATATAGGCTTCCAGCTGCTGGAGAGTTTTGGGGCTCCTTTGACGGACTTTTCATTTAATTATGCGCCAAATGTTCTCAATCATTGAAAGATCAGGACTGCAGGCAGGCCAGTTCAACACACAGACTCTTCTACTGCAAAGCCATGCTGTTGTAATCGCTGCAGTATGTGGTTTTGCATTGTCCTGCTGAAATACACAAGGCCTTCCCTGGAATAGATGTCATCTGGAGGGGAGCATATGTTGCTCTAAAACCTTTATATACCTTTCAGCATTCATGGTGCTTTTTAAAACACGCAAGTGTCCCACACCATATGCACTAATGCATCCCCATACCATCAAAGATGCTGGCTTTTGAATGAACACTGATAACAGGAGGGGTGGTCTTTCTCCTGTTTAGCCCGGAGGACACAACGCCCATGATTTCCAACAAGAATGTCAAATCTGGACTCATCTGACCACAGGACACTTTGCCACTTTGCTACAATCCATTTTAAATAAGCCTTGGCCCACAGAACACGGCGGCGCTTCTGGATCGTGCTCAACAATGGCTTCCTTTTTGTATGATAGAGTTTTAGGTGACATCTGTGGATGGCATGGCGGACTATGTTTACTGACAGTGGTTTCTTGAAGTATTCCTGGGCCCATTTAGTAATGTCAATGACAGAATCATGCCGGTGAGTGATGCAGGGGCATCTGAGGGCCCGAAGATCACGGGCATCCAGTAAAGGTCTTCGACGTTGTCCCTTACGCACAGAGATTTTTCCAGTTTCTCTGAATCTTTTGATGATGTTATGCACTGTCGATGATGAGACCTTCAAAGCCTTTGCGATTTGACATTGAGGAACATTGTTTTTAAAGTATTCCACAATTTTTTACGCAAGCCTTCACAGGTTGGAGAGCATCTGGCCATTTTTACTTCTAAGAGACTCAGCATCTCTAAGACATCCCTTTTATAGTCAATCATGTTACACACCTGATGCCAGTTAACTTAATTACTTGCTAAATATTCTTCCAGCTGATTCTCTTATATATTAATTGGTTTTTCAGCCCTTTTTTGCCTGTGTCCCAACTTTTTTGAGACCTGTTGCAGCCAGAAAATTTGAAATAAGCTCATTTTGTGGATAAAAATGTAAAATGTCTCAGTTTCAACATTTGAAATGTTATCTATGTTCTATTGTAAATAACACATTGGCTCATGTGATCTGAAAGTCATTGCATTTTGATTTTATTCACAATTTACACTTCGTCCCAACTATTTCGGAATTTGGGTTGTATCAATTATAGACTATCTAGATAAGTCTTGCTTGCTGTAAAGTGTAATAATGTCACAAACAAGAAAAGGGCGATTAATTATTTCTTTAAATATTGTGAAGTGATTTAATTAAATGAATTTATTCTCAAGACAACAGTGTGATTTTATCAATCAAATAATGTATTTTAGATATTAATTTGTTTTAATTTACTGAATAAGTACCTCATGAAACAGCCTCCACACTGGCCTTCTCTCTCTATGTAGTTCCACAGACCAATGTCCTTTCCATTGATGGAAGCCTCACCCATGCAACCCTTGAACTGTGCCATCTTAACAGCAGCGGATTTCTGCCACATAACACAAATACAAGGGTGAGAGAATTCACGTGGTAGGAAAACAGGCCTATGGTGAACACCCAAACACCTAGCAACATACCTTGATTTTTCCAGTCAGGCCTCCTACAAAGACCAGTGTGGACTTGTTCACATCCAGCACAGTGGCAGATCCAGGCGAAGTGGACTTCACCACTGGATTCTCATCTGATTTCAGCTCCTGTACTGTCAGAGAGCCTTGCCTTCCAAACCTGTGATATAGAGTAAATCATCGAGTTGCACACAGGTTTCAAGAATCTAATATGATCACACAGATTATACAATGACTCCTAATGCCTATTATGAAGAGCAATGCTGACCTGGTGGCATGAATACGATGCCACTTGTTGTTATTTATTTGGATATCGGGGTACTCCAGCCTCGCATGCCCAGAGCCCACGTCCCACAGGAATGCCACCGTCCCACGACGCATTTCCAGTGCCATGAAATCTACCTGAAGACACCATCAAAATCCAAAAAAAACATTAATTCAGAGACATATGACCACGCACCTACACATAGCTCAGGAAAATACATTAGCATTTGACATCAATAAAAACACTGTATGGACACGCCTCCAGTCGTCCAGCTCGCCAGTCTACTGAATCCCGGAGTGCACTTTAGTAAATTATTCAATTATCATCTGTTATTGTTCAATTATCACATGCAACTGTTCCCTGTGTTCACTGAGTGGTAGCAGTGGCTAGTTAAGACTGAGCTTCTCCCAGCCTCCTTCTCCCAGCCTCCTTGTGAAGTCTGTGTCACCTCATGCCTGTGTGACCTTGTAGTCTTGTATGGAAGCCCATAGTGGACAATATTCAAATGAAAATGTAATCCCACTATTGCATTATAATTTTCCACTTATGAATGAGTTATTTGAGACAATATTAAATTGAAAATGCATTAATCCAATTATCACTTTCATTTTCACATACACATATGGGAAATCTATGACTATATTCAAATGATAATGAAATGCTGATTGACATTTAATTTTCAAAGTCATGCTCTGCAATACAGTGGACAATATTCAAATGCAATAAAAAAACAGCACCCCAGCCTATTGCATTTACATTTACATGTCATCACGCTCTTTTAGGGTCAACATGATAATGAAAATGCTGTTTTCTAATCACTTGGAAATAATAATGATATCATAATGATGACGGCATTTGACCTTTCATTTTCAAAGACTTATTCTGCAATACATGGGACAATATTCAAACGCAGTAAGGGAAACAGCGCCTCCCAGTCCATTGCATTTTCAAATACATGTCACCACGCTCTTTTTAGGACACAATGAAAATGAAAATGCAATCTGTCAGCGTCTCATCAAGGGCGGGTCTTCCGCTAGGACGTCACTCATTAAGGGCGTGAGCGGAAACCAGGTTCCCTATTTGCATACCAACCAATCAGCTTCTGGGTAGCGCTTGTACGCACAGAGGCTAACTGATAATGTCATGATGGCTAGGCTGCTATGTATTGTGTGCCATCGCAATTAGGGCTATGTTGCGCTTTTGGATGTAGCCATCTTGGCAGCTAGTATGCTAGCTAACATTAACTAAGGAAAATATTTGTAAATGATCATCACATTAAAGCGATATGATTTGATTTTTGCCCCAACTCTATTAACTGAGCTAGCTGTAATATGCATGAACTTATCCGAGGCTTCGCGGCAGTGTTGTGCAACTGCAACCCAAGTGTGCTTGCAGATTTCAGAGACGTTAGCTAGCTTGCTAGTGAGTCTAAAAGCAACCGCTTAGGTACAGCTAGGTAACTATGATGCCTACTGGAGAAGCTCTTACAGCCCTGATTTGTCACTTTAAACGCCATCTCGCACACACGACCTCTTTCACCATTGATTAGCAGCTTCTTTTACCTCAAGAACAAACTGACAGTTCAGCCTGAGACATGTTATTTCATAGCTAGTTAAAGCAGCATTATCCTTCTATGCGTGCTATAGAGTATTACATTACTCCAGATAAAACGCTATTCATCTTCCCACCCTGCTGACACTAGTTAGGGGAAATGTTTGTCATCATTTTTATACTTAATAATAATTTCGGCGACAAGTATGTACACCTGTTTTTGCGGCATGGTCACGCAACTCGCTGTATAAAATAAACAGCTGTCTGATTGAAAAATGTACTCGGACGAAACCACGTACTAGTCACCAAAATAACCTTCATTCGCTGAAGAGTTCTGAAATGCTGTCGCCGAGCGCCGGAGCATAGACCTAATTATAATTAAATTAGTTTTCTGTGCTGAATGTAGCCCATTATTTTGTCGCTTTTAGATCGCATGGGGGAGAGTGGCCGTGTCTTCAATTGATTATTCTTGAATTGGAAAACGTGTTAATGAAGGAAAACCATCAAGAATTAGCCAGGACAAATTGTTGTCAATAAAGGGTGGGATAATAGCCAATATTTTTCGGGTCTAACACCGCCTCTGGGGCGTTTCATTCTGAAAAAAACGCCCAAAAGCCGTAGCGAGTTGGCATGTATGCATAAGGGTACAGTAGGCTACACGCGGTTCGTTTCACGCTTCTTCATGACGTTCCTGGAGCTTGCGCCCCGGACGGGAGACGGAGTGCGGTACGCGGAGTCGGAGAGCCAGAGTCGGCTTGTGAGTTGTGTTTTCTTGGCCGACCCTATACTATATACTAACCCCCCAAATATTATTGCAGATTTGCGCAAATCTCGTGACCACACTTTTGAAAGGTCTTAGTCAAATTTATCGTCAAATGTGACTTACAGATCGTCAAACTGCAGGAGAGATCGTCAATTGCGAATTGACGAACGGGTAGCGCGAGCCCTTACTTAAAGTGTGTGGTATCGCCATATTTCAATTACACAAATGACAAATGAAAAAGATTTAACTTAACCACAACTAAAATGTTTAAGGTAACCATATGTTACCAATATATTTGTAGTAAAATAAGAAGATTCACAATTCTAAGTCTCTGTGTGTGTGATTGTGGGTGCGTGCTTGTGCGAGCTCGGCTTGCTTGTAAATATTCAATAACTGATCCGGGTGTGCCATCTAGTGGTAGAATATTGTAATTGCGTGCATAAATTTGCAGCTCCATGTCCGCTGGCAGAAACATCTGCACAAAACGCTTAAGATACCCTGCCGAACACCTTTGTTCTTTTTGAACATGCCGCATCCAGATAATCCTTAAATGATGAATTATATTCATATTTTAATTTTTAACGTGTAGTGAAGTGGCCAGTGTCAAAGTAACGAAGAAAAAGTATAGTTTTTATCTTTTAAATGTAGTAGAGTAGAAGTCCCGGTTAAAAAAAAAAAAAAAAAAAAAAAAAAACTCAAGTAAAGTACAAATCCTCAAAAAAACTACTTAAGTATTGTAACGAAGTTGCCTACATGTACTTCTTTACTATACACCTCTTGTGCGTATGCGTGTATGCCTGCATGTGATGTGATGACTATAAAGCTCTCTTTCTCGTATTTTTTCTAACTCGCTGTCTCCCCCTAGACATAGAAGTCAGATAGTACAACATACTGTAGCCTATGCGACCGTGAGCAGGCAGTTACCTTGCGTCTTACATTAAGTGGTATCGGTGCGTGGTATCGGCAAATGTGGACGAGTACGAGTACGAGCATATTAACGCGGTATCGGGCCGATACCTGATACTGGTATCGGTATCGGTGCAACACTACAAATAAGGAACATGTTTTCCGCTCGCGCCCCTAATGAGTGACGTCCTAGTGGAGGACCCGCCTTGATGAGACGCTGACAGATTGCATTTTCATTTTCATTGTGTCCCAAAAAGAGCGTGGTGACCGGTGACATGTATTTGAAAATGCAATGGACTGGGAGGCGCTGTTTCCCTTACTGCGTTTGAATATTGTCCCATGTATTGCAGGATAAGTCTTTGAAAATGAAATGTCAAATGTCGTCATCATTATTATATCATTATTATTTCCAAGTGATTAGAAAACAGCATTTTCATTATCATGTTGACCCTAAAAGAGCGTGATGACATGTAAATGTAAATGCAATAGGCTGGGGGTGCTGTTTTGCTTATTGCATTTGAATATTGTCCACTGTATTGCGGAGCATGACTTTGACAATTAAATGTCAATCATCTTTTCATTATCATTTGAATATAGTCATAGATTTCCCATATGTGTATGTGAAAATGAAAGTGATAATTGGATTAACGCATTTTCAATTTAATATTGTCTCAAATAACTCATTCATAAGTGGAAAATTATAATGCAATAGTGGGATTACATTTTCATTTGAATATTGTCCACTATGGGCTTCCATAGTCTTGTATAGGCTTGTTTCCCGTATTCGCAATCTTAATACTAAAACCTAAAACCAGTGCTGTGCATTGTTTCATGAGCACTGTTGTATTTTAAAGGAACATTGATTCCTGTTTTTGCTTTCCTATTTTTTAATAGTGTGCAACGTTAGGAATCTCAGCTCCTTTGTTTCTGTTTGGTATTGCTACCTTTATTAAAACTTCAACCAAGTCCACCTCTGCACTGAAGTACAGTCGTCCATTTCCTGTCCGCCATGCAGCTGCTCTCGCATGACGGACGAATCCTTGCAAACATTCATTGCCAAGGCAACTAAATTGCAAAGCTGGCGAACTTTTACAGAGTTTCAAGGGAAATATAATGCTCTGAATGGTCTTATATTTTAACCACATCACTTGTAACTAATGAAACCAATTCATCTTCAGCACCTTCATCTATTTAAAAAAAGAGTACATCGTACAGACTTTTCTACTGCTGTGGCTCTTTTAACTTAAGTTGTGGGCTGAAACATGATGCACTGATTTACTGCCCCTGAGCTGTGATTCTGTTTTCCTCTTCTTAAAAAAGAGTGCATGGGGGTTGAAACCTGATTCAGGGCCTGAAGTGCTGCCATTCATAATGGACCATAAAATGAAAAACAGTATAACAACCCAAGAGCATAGATATTGAAACTAATTCAAGGCTGGAGAACAATTCAATGCATTCGTATTTCATCAAAAATAGGATGTTAAGCTTAACACGCATCCAGAACTCGCCAGGTCATTTGCTCAGTATTGGCCTTCATTCCAGTCATACCGTCATCATTATTCGGTATTCACCATCATTTCATAACGATACTGGCAGGGACAATCATCATTTCTGACTAAAACAATATAGACAGCAAAGCTGATTTCCCAAGAACCTTAACTTACACTGGAGCTGCTACCCATGTAGAAGAGGAGGTTGTCTGGCTCACTGGTCTTCACAGTCAGTGTCAGGGTGTTGTAGTTACTGGAGGTCACCTCAGGTCGGTAGACTCTTATGCAGTCTCCCTCAGCAGATACTGCCACTTTGATCTATGAGCATGGGGACAGATTTTGTGGAATTAATGGAAGGGTCAAAAAGAATAAGAACAAGGTGGACAGACTGACAGTTCCCTTGTATCGCTGTAAAAATACTTTAACATGAGCATATTTTTCTACATTTTCAATTTGTGACAAAAATACAAAATTCTGCCCTGAATGCAACGGTTGTCAAGGTGGCTATGAAAACAGTATCTCATAAGATGAATGTTAATGTTCTGTTGACAGGTAAAATAACTTCTGACAAAACCACAAAAAAAAAAAAAAAAGTTAGACTCTAATGCCAAAAAAATAAAAATATTGGGCAAAAAAATTCTCCTGAAAGCTTCCCTGAAATTAATTCCGAATATAGTTTCATAACACAAACTACAGAACTGACAGCATACAGCCATGGAAAGCCTTGGACAAATTAACCTTGTGCACTTCATGGGTAAACAGTGATGACCCCAAATATTTGGACAATGACAAAACTGTAACTGCAGTTCCACTAATTGCCTCATGGTTTACTCAGATATGGATGCACACAAAATTTAAGATTTTTACCTCTAGAAAAAAAAAAAAACAGGTTATATACTGTAAATCCATAGCTGAAAACTGAGCTAGCATTATAACACTTTAAAACTGAGTCATGTCACTGTACAAATACCAGCAAACCTTACAGTAGATGCCACCATCCATACAGTCTAGTATTTTGGGAGAAGAACAGGAAACGACACTAACCGAGGCAGCCTGTCTGCGGGCCTGGTTGATCAGCTCCCTGATCTCAGACAGGTTTCTGCTTAGGTTGTCCCCCAGGGTCTTCAGGGGCTTGATGCGGTCAAAAAGACTCTCTGCTCGCGTCTCTGCTTCCCTGAGTTTTGACTCCACTACGTTTGCTGGGACAAGAGAAGCGCAGGGTGAAAAAAAAATAGAATGTGGCTGTGTGGAGCATGAATTCCAGGTTGCTGGAATGCTTACTCAGCTGCAGTTCCACAAAATCAATCATGGATGAAATTACAGTACCAGCGTGAATAAAGGTACCGCTAAAGTTAACAAGAAGTTGGCTTCGTGTTTTCATCCACCTTTCTCTGATCCGCCTGGCGGGTGGCGTAGGAGTACAACAGGTGTCAGTGTAGTCCGGCAGGCAGAACTTGGGGGGACTGTCAATAGGGGGGAGCGGTTTTCGGGGATGACTGGTGTGTACCCAGACGTTATTGCAGGCCTTCAATTTTGGTAAGAATAAACTACCGCAACTGTTTCGGATACGACTTATTTACAAGGCCATCGATGTTTTTGTTATTAGAGTTTTAAAATATCTAATTCTATCAGAGGCAGTGAGAAGTGGGAGTAGTCATGAAGTAGAAACGCTTTCCTTATGGACGACAACTTACGCATTTATTGTCACAAAATATTTATTAATACATTTAGGTATAATTTCTCGTTGGATGCCCAAAATTTTAAATCTTGCTCGTGTCATGTAAATGTGGATAATTTACGTGGCGAAATATTGATCTTAATAATGTAAGACATTGGCTTGCACACAGTTCGCAAATTGATAACTATACCATTAAATCTGAATATAAATGTTTTACACAGTATACCTAAGGCGGACAAGTGATCATTTCTCACTCGTGAAAACATAATCAGTCCCACTGTGAGAACAGTTTTTAATCCGCGCTACCCCATGACACTTGCAACTGAGAAGGGCTTTATCGCGTTAATTTGTCAGTAACAGCCAAAGTTTATTCATGAGATTAGCTCTCAAATTATGAGTAAAACGCGACAAAAGTTAGCACACTTTACGTTCAACCGTTTGATCCGACTGAACAAGTCACTGCTTTCTTGACTGAGAGTTGTTCGGCTTATACACAACGAGGAGTAAAACCTCCATATTTCCAAAGGCCGAAACATTTCTTGCGGACTTAGGAAAAAGTGACACCATTATTGTAAGTTACAACTACATAGATATTTGCGTATTTTATTTCTACCTTCAGAAGTGCGGGTTTTGTTCATAATTTAAATAATATTAAAGTGATGGCAAAACATGTTGTTGTTGTTTTGCTTTCTCCGATAACGGCGCTTTAGAACTGAAGGTTTCATTTCTTAATTCTTATCAGCAAATATTATGGCAAAAATATTATGGCAAAAATACATGAATTTGCAGACATTAACTTTCCTGGAAGTAAATATATCGCCAACTGTGCGAAAGAAAATCTGTCGCAAAAATTACTTCAGGCGTTCACACCTTACTACAAATATAATGGACGTCATGTTGTCCGACGAAAGAATTTCAACGCTGAACTTATTTGGACTTCTTTGCGACGGGGATTTACACGAAGATATGTGTGAAACGGCCGGTCAACATGCCTTCTCACTCACTCTACTTCTCGGTTCACTGAGCAGGGCACGTCCACCTGACTTTCGGCTAACACACGGCCAACGGCGCATTGGCGAAAGTGGAACCTTTATCCACGCTGGTACTGTGTCTGGTATCATTGGTATTTACTCACAATTTATCAGACAGATAATACTCAAGGACTATTGCATGTTTGACGGGCAGGAAATTTAGTAGCAACAATATTACAAAATACTCGTTACAAGCTCAGAAACTGACTAAAATTGTCAGCAAAGCCAATTAACACAAGAAATTTAATTTTATGAACAGTCCAAATGATCTGGAGGTGCTAAAAGGTAGTGAGTGCAGTTTAATGGCATACAGGAAGCAAAAAACTATGGTATGCAACCAGGAAACTCCAGGAGGATCTGTCTTGGCAAGTTTTTCAGTCTAGTGATGACAGTTGAATTCTTATCACATTCGTAAACTAGAAAGCACTTAGAAAGCGCACACCTCTGCCAACGCATTTGGATATTTACTATCTTGTGGATTGTAAGATGTATGCCATTTATTCCAATCTTGCAATCCCACAATCCTTTAAAAAAATTCCTGGATACGGATAGTGATCCTGATCACCACCAAAATCTAATGATTGTTCCTTGGGCCATAGCCCACATTTTCACAAAATATCATTGAAACTGACTCAGAAATTTGAGAGATATTTTCTGGACAAACAGAAAAATAAACGAACAGACATGGGTGAGTACATAACCTTCGCCCAACTTTGTTGGTTAGCAGAGGTAATCATGAAATGAGTGAAACTTGCTCACCTCAATGCCAATATTTTTGTTTAACCAGAAAAAAAGAAATACAAATTCATTTTAGTCTCAGATATGAGACCATAATACTTGTTGAAAAAATACTGAGATTGCTCACCTGTCTCCTCTGATGATATGACCAGCTCGATGGCACTCCTCACACTGGCATTGGCCCGGTCCACAGCAACAGACGACTTCTCAAGCCTCTGGTTGATGTTCTCCAGCCGCCGCAGGGCAGACTGGAGGGAGGTATTGACCGTGGCGGCCTGCCACTTACCCTTACCCTTTTCTCTGGTGCCTGGGGGTGACGGACAGTGTAAGGTCGGTGACGGTCATTTGGTCAATGGGCTCCGATGATATGAGGGTTGTAAGCAATCAGGAGGCCCAGAGGTGGCACTCACCATTTGGCATGTTCCGCAAGGTAGCTGACGTCTCAGTAAAGCGCCTGCTGAAGTTGGAGGCCTTCATTCCAGTGGAGTTCAGGCGCTCTCTCACACCACTCACATTCGCAATAAGGCCTGAAAAGAGGGAAGTCTTCAGTGTGCCATCCATACTCACAGATTTACCATAGTATACTGCATTTGAGGTACCCAATGCTCTTTCTGGAGATCTGTCACTGTTGGTCTTCACTCCATCATTAACAAAGCGTATCTTATTCAAAAGCTGGTTAAGCTGAATCAAATGTGCAAATTTGGGGTGAAATGAAGACATACAGGATGGTAGAGCTGAAGCAACAGTGTTGGGCACCCCTGCTTGCAATTACACAGCTGTATTTGTCAAACACAATATACAGAAGTAATGTTTTGCGCATGTAAGTCTGTTACTTACCAACAGTGCCATTGCTCAGCACCATACTCTCCCCAAGAAGTTTGGTGCTTTGCTCCAGAATCTGAATACTTATGTCCCCAACAGAACCTTCAGACAGCATTGTCTAAAAAGATGAATGGATGTTACAAAACCAATTCATTTACTCCAAAAACCAATGCGGAGTCCTGAATATGCAACACAACCCCCGATGCCAGTCAGCTATTTTCCATTAAATTTAAAAAGTCTTAGAACAAAGAAATTATCACCTGCAAAGCACCTAGGGTGCGAGGACCCTATTGAAATTGAAGGAATTATTATTATTATTATTCTTATGTATCGAAATAAATTGCCTTTGGGAGGAACTTATCATACCCCAAAACTCATGAAAATTCACAAACTTTTCAGAAGTGGTGTAAAATTTGATATTTTTAGGGTCTCATGATAACTTGCCAAAAAATGGCTCAGTAGCGCCCCCTACAAATTTTTGACGACGCAGCCCCCAAAGCTGGTTTGACCAAGGGGTATAAAACTTGGTAGGCATATGTAACCCTACAGGACCTACAAAAAAGCCTCTTGGGCCCATACCCTAAAACCAACAGGAAGTCAGCCATTTCGAATTTACTGTGCAATTTTGGTGCATTTTTGCCCATTCCCAGGGGTCGTAAATGAACGCACTCGTCCTAGAGATTTCATCCGATCGACTTCAAACCTTGGTCTGTCCAACCCCAAAGACTTGAAGATGAAATCTTATTCGAAGCTTGAGTTTTCGTCAATCCTTGTGACCATGACAGGGCCTCAAACTTAGGGAACACGCCACTAAACAGGAAGTAGTTTATAACTCCAGCATACATGGTCCAATCTTCCCCAAACTTCACAGGATTGATAATAGCCCCGCCCTGAATACATCTACATGTCAATCATTAGTGTGAAGTATAGCGCCCACGACTGGCAACAGGAAATTAAATTTTTTTTTGTGAACAACTGTTTTATTGAAATTATAATTTCATATGACAAGGTTGAATAGTTCAAACATTTTTAGTATACCCCTCCGTCCCTCCCTCCCCTCTCGGTCTTACAATCCTGGGTGCCTTTATTCTGAACTGAGCAGGTCGTTATAGCTGAAGCGGCTCTCTTCCATGAGTCCAGTGAAGAACTTTTGGCTTTGTTCACCCGTGCTGTAGACAGTTCTAACATGACCACATCCTGAAAGTATTCCAGCCATTTCCTAGCGTACAGTTTGTGGGGGGGGTAGCCAGCTTTGTACTATAAGTTTTTTGGCAGCCGTCAAGCCAGCCAACCAAACCTTGCGTTGTTTCTCATTCAGCCCCAAATGTGAATCGTCATTGAGCAAAAGGAGAGTCGGCTCCAGAGGTACAGGTTTATCAATCACATTAGATAAAGTCACTGTCACCTTCCTCCAAATGCCATAAACCTCTGGGCAGTCCCATACCATATGCTTAAATGTTCCCGGTGTGTTCAGGGAACACAAGTCACAGTTCGGGCTGGTTGACAGCTTCATATGAAATCTCAAAAGCGGTGTCAGACAGGCCTTCTGACACAACTTATAGTGAATCAACTGGTGGTTGGGGTTCTTGGATGCGTGAAAAGTGTTCTCCCAGACATTTTCCCAGTTCATGTCCTCCTCCGCAACAGTCAAGTCTCTAGACCATGCCTTGGGCAGGGGTAGCTCTTTCTGTGTGTGTATTTGAAATCATGAATTCACAACTGATACGAGTCCTCTAGTGTTCGTTGTGGATAGCCAGTCTACGACAGGATGTGTCTGCAGCTTAGAGTTCGTCTGCACACCATAGGTGCGAAGAGCAGACCGTAGTTGGAGGTACAGAAAGTGAGATGTTGTTGGCAGATTAAAAAGAGAACACAATGTCTGGAAGCTAAGCATACCCCCCGGGTCAAATACATCTCCGAGATTGTACACTCCCTTTGAGGACCAAGATGCTGATTCAAACGACTTATTCCCTGAGATAATATTCTTGTTCCCCCACAGTGGACTATTCAGATGCCATTTCCAATTCCCCCCCCCAAACTCTTCTCAACCACCCTGAAATTTCTTATTGAATTTGTAATAACAGGCCCGAAGTGTAACATGCATTGGTTGATAGTTAGTCCAGAAAATAAGACCCCTTCGAGTTTGTATGGAAGCACTAGTGCATCTTCTATATCTCTCCAGGCTACCTGAGAGGAGCGGTCAAGCCATGTCTTAAGCGGGCGTAGCTGAAAGGCCTGATGGTACCTCATAAGATTTGGGAAGGCCAGCCCACCCTCTTGCTTTGATCGCTGTAAGGTGGTGAGTTTAATTTTGGGATGCCTACTATTCCAGATATATTTTCGAAGCAAGGAGTCAACTCTCTTCCAATATCCCACTGGAGGAGGGAGCAGAATCATCACGCTAAGATAGTTGAGGCGAGGCAACACGTTCATTTTGACAGAGGCAATCCTTGTTTGCAGTGAAGCTGGTAATTTAGTCCATACACCTATGTCGCGTTTCACCTCTTTAAAAATGTTCTCACAGTTCGTTTTTACTATATTATGCAGTGAAGGCTGAATCTGGATGCCCAAGTATGTGATCTCCGTTTTAACTCTTTCAACCCCAGATATTCTAGCATCACTATACCCTTCAACCCCACAGCCCTGGTCATTATCTGGACATTGTATCTTACTGTTATCTCTGGAATCCCATTAAATGTAACCTGATATGTTCCAATCAATTAGTCAGATTGTTTGAATTTTCCCTACAGGAATTTGGGGTTGAAGGGAATATGTTGGTCAGCCCTCTGTAGAGGGCCGTGGGGTTGAAGGAGTTAATGGGAATAACATAAGGCAAAACTACCGCTTTTGCGGGTTCATTCAGGGGCATCAGAGCTGACTTCGTCCAGTTGATCTTATAGTCGGACAACATCCTGAACTTTTCAAAAGTGGCTAACAGAGAGGGTATTGACTTTTCGATATCCGATAAGTAGATAAGTACATCATCAGCGAAGGCCGATATGGCACACATCGAGGTTTTAATCCGAATAGGAGCAATAACATGGTTCTCCCTCAGATGTTGGGCTAGCGGTTCTAACGAGAGAATAAATAAACTTGGCGAAAGGTCACATCCCTGTCGAGTCCCACGAAAGATGGGAAAGGGGCTCGAGTGTAAGCCATTCGTGGACACCATGGCGGTGGGGTTAGCATATAAAACACGATTCATGTCGACAAACCCTCTCCCTAGGCCAAATCTCTCCAGGACCGCCCACAGATACTGCCTCTCGAGCCTGTCAAAGGCCTTTTCGGCATCAAGTGACAGTATCGCACATGGAGTCTTTAATTGTTGAGTTTCGTGAATTACGTGTATTAGGCGTCGGATATTGAAATGAGATGTTTTACACTTTGATGCGCTACTCGTAGCAGGTTGAGCAGATCCAACTCAAATGTGGTCAGAATAGCCTCAAGACCTTGATAATGCTGTTTTTTAAGATTGTGACGTATCCTCAAACGGCGTTGCCCTGGCGGTACTACGAACATCAATGTCTCGCCATTACACAGGAAGTTGCTTTAACTACAGTGTTACTGGTCGAATCTGCCTGAAACTTCATGTTTGATAACAGTCAAACATGATACATGTGATATGGTTTTCAGCTTTGGCCGTGGCCAAATGGCTTGGCCACGCCCTTTTAACAGCAGCCCCCACGGCACGTTTCACCGACATGCACGAAAATCGGTGCATACATGTATCATGCCCGGACGCATAAAAAAGAGTCATAGCCTAAACCTAACAGGAAATCAGCCATTTTGAATTAAGTGGTCATTTTTGGCGATTTGCACACTTTTTATTTTAACAAACTCCTCCAGCAGGATTTATCAGATCGACTGCAAAATCGGTGTGAGACATCTACACTAAGTTGTGACCAAAAGTTATTAAAAGATCCAGTCAGCGTTGAACGGCGTAGCCGTGGCATGGCATCAAATCTCCAGTACTTGCCATGCAACAGGAAGTTGCTGAAACTTCGATGTTTACTGTCCAATCTGCCCCAAACTTCACGTTTAATAAGACTCCCGCCCTGAACACGTCTACATGACAATATCCCGTCATAATCATAGTGCCCCCCGGTGGTAACAGGAAGTGACCTTTTTTTACTCTACCATGTACTGATCCAACATAGTTCACCCTACCAACTTTATTCCACTTCTAAGACATGCAGAATAAGTTGGTGAAGCTACATTATGAACGCTGGGAAGCTATGAGCAATGGCATCCGTCTGCCAGCGTGGCGATTATCGATCCCTCGCCATCAAATTACGTTTGGCTTTTTCGTGGCTTTAACAAAGTCATAACCTTATGAAAATTTATATACGTCAAGAAAAAAATTTCAACAAAGCAGCCCTCGCAGCTTCTTTAAACAGGTTGCCACTATCCAACTGTTTTCAATGCACAGCTGCACCCATCAGGATCTCGCCACCACCCCAAACATGCACAGGGGTGCGAGGGCCCATTCATCGCTGCTTGCAGCTTTAATTTTACATTATTTTGACTTTTTTATCCACCCACAGCCAAAAGTGTAACCCTACCTTTCACAGGTTTAATGATACAGGTAGGTTTTTCCATCAGCTAATCATTGGTTCTCACATAAAAATACATTAAATATTTAACTGCGACATTAAATATTTTTAGCTCTTGTGTGGTTGTGCTGAATAAAAGTGACAGAGATCTATGCACAGAGCTGGCTCACCAGGTTTAATGCAGCTGTGGCTGCAGCATTGGCAGCCTGTGCCCTGCTTCCTGCCTCCTGAATGTCAGATCTGATGTTGGAGTTAGCATGGACAGCGCTGGTAGCATTCAGAGAGATGTTCCGCACATCTGCGAGAGACCTGGAGAGGGAAATATTAACCCATTCAAGTTTAATTCACATTTTCCATAGGAACTGCACCAGGAAGAACCTTACAGTTCAAGCAAATAATTACTAAATTTATCTAACGCAGTCAGTTTTTTAATGAAATATCAGAAAAAAATGTTATTTCTCATGAGGGGAAACTGCAAAAAATAGGAAAAAGAGAAAAAACAGAAGCATAGAGAGTAGAATACTCTAAATATTATAGCTAGGGTCTGGAGTGTTTTGCTCAAAAATAAACACTAGACTTATACAAATGAAATCCAGCTTAATCATCACCTATGGGCTTCTAGTCCTGTGTGGTGGTGACTGTGTCTGCAGCGCCCCCTCCCCCTGCCTGTATTTTGGTCTTTTACTTTGTTTTGTTGTGGACGTGGATGTTTCTGGGCAGAGAGTCGGTGTGTTCTCTCCAGCCAATGAGAGAGCTCAGGGCGTGTCGCTCTGTGGGCCTGCATAGAGCATAGCGACTGGAGCAGTCACTGCCAAAGCAATGGCGGACACCGTCAAAAAAAGAAAATACACGGAGACGAAACGCGCAGCGGACAAAGTACGCTCGAAAACCAGAGTGAATATCGGCTTGGCTTTCACCCGCTTCTGAGCCCTGAAGGAGAGGCTGGGGCTGAATAGCGACACGGAGTTGGCCTGCTTACTGTTGGACAGGTACGTGCCAAACACGGGATGTTAGCCTGCTTATTTAGCGACGTGCTACGTAGCTTGTCGTGGAGGTATAAGCAGTTTATGTACACACTAAGTACGAGTATCAAACATTGCAAACACCTTTACATTTGCGCTGCTAACCGCCGTCTGAGCGTCATTCAGAGCATGTGAGTAGAGTGGAACGGGTGAAAATTTCCATAAAACATAAAACGATAAAACATTTGATACTATATTTGCAAGATACCTCGTCACTCATTCCTGCAGGTAGCATGGTGCACAGATCCTGATTCAATACGATACAGCAAGCCGGGTGCTGGGCTGGGTGGGTGTGTATTGGCAAGGCTGGCAGCGGCAGGGGGCGTGCATCGTTGAGCCCGAGAGGAGGGGCTCAGTTTGAATATTGTGTTTACAAACAGGGACGGACAAAACTCCAGACTCAACCTTTAAGCAATTTGAGCTCATGCAATTTGACAGATACTAATTTTTAAGGGTTCATTTTAAAGAAAGAAAGTCAGATGATGGACTGATATGGAGAATAATGTAGGTGTTAGGACTAGGAGCATAAAGGCTCTTCAGTACCCCTGCAGAGACCGAGCCTTGGCGCTCAGATCCTCCGCATGGTCCTCGGCGCTATACACCAGCTCGAGAATGTCCTTCATCTTCATCTGCATCACCAGTGCATCCACCTGCTTTCTCAAAGCCGGTTTCCACAACTCAAGGTCACTCCGTGCTGCCTCTAACTGCTGCAGGAGTGAAAGAGAGTTAAAGCAGCCATACTGCGATAAAAAAAAGAACCATTTTATCCACACCATGATTCTACTGCAGTCGTAGCCAACTCCACTCCTGGAGACATACCGTCCTGTTGGTTTTCAATCCAAATCTTACAAACCACAGCGCACTCAACAGCCAGAGATCTTGATGACTTGCTAATTTATAAAGACAAGTAAGCCAAATTGAGAGCTAAAATGAAAACCTCAGAGTGGTTGATCGCCAGGAACAGGATGGGTTACTGCAATTTTACAACTATCAACTGCAGGACAGCAGTAATGGCTGTAACTAGCCATTTTTGGATTCTGTGTATGTGTGGCAGTCAACTCACAATTTATCTACATTTAAGAACATTTATATGAATGTCAAGGCCCATATTACTCTCATATAGGTGAAAAGACACTATTTTACTTACAGAAGTAACATTCACTAGGTCCCCGACCATATTGACAGAATCAGCCAGCACGTCTTGAGCTTCATCCAGATAAGCTGCAGCCTCCTGCCTCAGATAGCTCACATTCCTGCTCAAGTCCTACGACCCAGATCAGCCAAGTTGAGATTTATTAAGCTACCAGATGCGGAAAATAATCACAAACATGGCGTCATGTGGGATGGACACTTACGTGGAAGTCCTCAAGATTGCTGGAGACAGTCTGCAGCAGTAGCGTTGAAAGGCTGTTGTTGGTAGTGGCGGAGGTCAAAACTGCTTGAGCATCCTGTAGCTGGAGGGACCTTTCTGACAGTATGATGCCGATGGACTGAGCCAGATCTTTGAAATCCTGCTGTGGCTCATAGAAATCTTTCAGGACCTGCTGGAGGGTGGCTGATGCAGCACTGCACCAGGGCCAGGGACACATTTAAGAGAAATATGAGTGTACAGCCATTAAGGAACAAGCTGCAAAAAAAGTGTGAGTTCCTCGCCAGACACAACCTCTGAGGCACTTCAGCTCTAATGAGCTAACCACTCCATTGAAGTTTTCTTGAAATTTACCAGTGCTGATTCTCTCACAATGTTGTGGAAGTGATACACTACTATATGGCTCTTGTTATTGTTTATTATACCAAATGCGGGACGGCGCATATTTATTATATATACCTGATAAGTTCCAACTGCATAATTGTGTCTAATATTTATCACATAATGTCATTAACAATAAGTATTTAAAATCCAAGTCAACCAAAAATACAGATTAATAAATTTATGAGTTATCAAGCATACAATTTTCATAAGAGATGCCTTACATACTGAATATTACAAGGTCAAATGTTGCTTTGATAAATATGCCACCATTTCATACATTAGTCCATTGCTTGTTTCCCTATAGCCTCTGGGGCTCCACTGACCTGAGCTCCTCAGAGGCAGAGGCATTCCACTGGGAAAGCCCCAGGCCCCTCATGGTCTCCAGCAGGCCCAGGGCCCGCTCCAACAGCTGGGTGCCATTTCCCCCATCCAGTTCCCTATTCAGCGAGTCATTCAGGCTCCTGGATGCTTCCTCAACGGCTAACATAAACAGGGAAGTTTTTTACAAGCAGCCATTCATACATGTCATACATTCTCAACATATTTTTCTGGAGGTTCTGGCATTACAGTGATTCAAAATGGAATGTATTTGGGTAAGATGTCTTAAAGCAATGGAAAACAGATTCATACTTCCTTATTAGGCACTCTGTCAACAAACATAAGAACTCCAGGAGAGGCGACAGTGCATTCATTTAACTTCACAGCTGGGCGATTTGCATTATGTGCATTCAAACTTTCACACTTTCAATTAAAATAATCACATTGACGAAAGCAATTTGTCAGTTGTGGAAAAATCTGACATAATGTACCAAAACTGATAAAATACAGGTAAAATGTGACATAAACTGGGATTTTAAGGTTATGCCGGCATATCACATGCTGTACCTTGCGTTGCTGTCTGGAACTTGGCAATGACCTGCAGTAGATTCTGTCCTTCTGTGAGCGTCTGCTCTGTGGACTGGGTCAAATCTTCAGTATCTCCATACATCTGGATTACCTGATAAGAAAAGGAAAGACAGAAAGCAGACCTTCTGTTACACTGGCCTCAACCCTTTCACCATAACTATCAAAGGAGGCAAGATTAAGGATTACCCAGCACAAGGGTGAAATGAATGGTTTAAATACCAATGTGATAAGCAATTTTTTGTCAGTACCTTCTGTTGCAGGATATCAATGTCATCGGAAAGATTTCCCAACTGCTTCTCTGCTCTGCTCAACAAATTACTTGGGCTCATCTCCAAGGTCATCAATACCTGGGAGAGGGGAAGGGCCAATGGTTGATAAATTCATGCTGTATTCATGCAGTATTAAAAAATGCGCACAGCACTTCAGGCACCCTATGATCACTGGAATGAATCAGTCACCTGCTTTCATGCAGCCAAATTGCAGGAAAGCCTTTTAAAATTCAATCTCTTTAACAGCCTGAATAATTTAGGCAATTGCAGCTTCAACCTTGACCAAGAGGACGCAAACCAACAGATGATCTGTGGAAAATAAAACAGAGCTTTGGCGGACCGAGCCACATTTTTCAGCTTATAAGGCAAGAGTGAGCAGCTGTGGATTTTAGTCCAGGAAGGAACATTATTGGTACATTGCCTCAATTTCTTAACACCAAGAAGTATAATTTATAATTTGCCAGGCAAATGGAATGGTAGCATGAATTTCTTGTTTACCTTGACTTCCTCTGTGGTATTTTCCAAGGACACCAACAGACTGTATGGGGCTAAGATGACCCCAGTTAAATTGAAGGACTCAACAGCCCTCTCTAAACCATCCAGACTGTCCAGGAGCACTCCAGTGCACTCATCTTCACAGGCTGAGAGGAAACATAGGGTTCTGTTGTAACAAGGTATCAAGAGCTGACCTCTATCTGTCTCTGAAAAAGCAGTGGAACACTAAAGCAACAAAAGTCTGGAAAGCACCAGCTTTCAGTGAGTATTGTCCTAATCTACACGAACACACTATATGAACAAGAACATGCTAACAAAAATGCATCAAAGAACAGTGGTGTCCAACTTTCAAAAGCAATGATATTACATGAATTTACAAGCACAAATGGCCTAATCATTTTCTTACAAAATGACTATTTCAAAAGAGTGAGCTCTGGCTCAAATGTGGTGTGTTTCCTGGAAAAGATCACTTAACAGAGCAGACAAAGTTTGGATCATGTCATCACTGAACTAGAGCCCATCTGGGATCACATCAGCTGCAACAGTAAGGCTGCTATTGTTTTCAGTATGACAGTCTTCACAATAATATGTTCAATGAATGCTTTCCTAGACCACACTCAGCCTTCCTTTTTATCACAAATGCTCACTTCTAATGTTTAGTGACAGCATTTTAAAGGAGCTGTGTCTCAATTACTGCACATGCTCACAACTTTGAAGGAAGTAAATCTGCTCAACTGCAAGTCAAAATCAAGAACGCATTTTTCTTCTTCGATGATTACTGGCGACTACAATCAGCGTACATTCTTCATATCCTCTAGCTAAAACTTAAAATAATGCTTTGAATCCTCAAATTTCCATAGAAAGCTCCTTATCATAAAAAGCATAATTCCAGAGTAAATAAAATATATAAATACGATGCAAAATGAAGACGAACTGGCAAGGATGGAATCAGATTGCAGTCAAGCAGATTCACTTTCTTAGGATGTAAGTTCTGAGTGAGCACAGTAATTGCGACACAGCACCTTTAAAAAGTTGTGATGCTATGATGTTCATGAGATTGTCCGATAACAGAAATACTCACATCAGATCAACTGAAAACAATACACTGCCAAAACTGAAAAATAAGTCCACCTTACCTAGTAGTTTAATCTTGTATTAAGACTAAAAACACTTATTTCTATTACCTTTTTTCTCGGTAAGACAAAAATTTGCCAATTGGGTGAGACAATTTTGACTTATTTCAAGATTTGCCAATGGGATAAGAAAATTTCACTTGTCAAGCACATGGCGACTTCAAATAAGCTCATATTTTCTACTTGAGAGAGAAAAACTAGGAAGTTAGGTTTATTTTAAGATAAAATTACTTGTTAAGACAGACACTTTTTGCATTGTAGCAGCATAACTACCGCAGCTGGTAGGCAGGGACTTCTGCGTTGACATAAAAAAGATGCCTCAACTGAAAGCTACTTGGTACTTACAGACACATTGGTGTCCTGACAGGACATGCCTTTCCTTGCAGTCCTCACACAAACGTCCCCGGACCCCCGGCTTACACTCGCACTGCCCCGTCAGGGTGTCGCAGTGGGGGTGCAGGGACCCAGTCACGCTGCACTGACATGACTGGCAGCGGCCGTCAGGCTGCGTTGGGTCTCCATAGTAACCCACCGAGCACCTGCACATGCACAGAGGGGATGGAGGGTCAACATTTAAATCGGTGCAAACTCTTGCTCCATTTCTGAATGAAAAAGACTTTTCCTCACAGGCCCTGAAAATGTCAAACTGACGCCAGTTTGCAATACATCAAAGCCCATCTTTTTTTAGGACAACAGTATTACTCAATTTTATGTGCATTTGAAGTGACAGGTGATAGAGTTTTACCCTCACTTTCTTTTAAGGTCCAGGGTTAAGTAGAACAGACAGACAATGAAGATAGAATGTCTTTCATAATTCATGCAGTTCCTGCTAACAGGAACTGCAAAAGCTCTATAAGCTTCCTGAAGAGCTATGTTGTCTCTGACGCTCCTACCTCTCACAATACTGTCCCTCATAACCAGGCTCGCAGGCATTGCAGCGGTAGTCGTCTTTCCCCTCAAGTACACAGGAAGGACTGAAGCTGTGGCAGACAAGGGAAAGCTGTCATCGTGAGTAATTAAAGCTTGAATAAGTGTCAAAAGCAAACTGTTCAAAACATTTCCTTTTTGCAGCAGTAATGCAAAACAGTGGTATACATTCATTGCCAAACTTAACTGGGTAAAGTATGAGGAACTTCCAGTCCATCTGAAAGGCTTGTGTGTATTTTGTATCGTTGCACTGTTGTTTGCTTGCCTAATATTGAGGCTCAGTCAAGAAAACACAAGCCAGAAACTCCCTCTCCTTTCTGAGAATATCTGAGGTTATCTAGATCAGAACACTCTTCTTGCATAAGCAAATTAGGATAGTGTCACTGAATTCCCGACTGGTATATACACAGTACAAACAAATTGCTGATTTTCCTAATGAGGACTTTTCAGCACTATGCTGCCCTCTGCTGGTGGCCCACTACACACACAGACCCTAAAAGTTAATACAAATAATGCCGTAAGACAAGATGTACCTTTTTTTATTGCCACGAGGACAGGCACAGAGGGAGCAGTCACTAATAGAACCCTCCACCTTCCCATAATACCCTGGGACACACAGGTTGCAGTGATTCCCCATGGTGTTGTGTTGGCAGCCCTTAAAGAGGAAAAAGAAGGTGAGCGCACAAATAGCAGGCATGCCATTGAGAAAGGGTAAGGCTTACATGTAAATCTGTAGCTGAGGTTGGAGTACATCTGAGTAGACTAAGAGGCTCTCAGATGGAGTACCTGGCATTTTCCAGTATCAAGGTCACAGGTCTGGCTGTGGTTGCTGCATTGGCAAGGCACACAGGGTCTGATCAGGGGGCGTGGGCCTCGAAGATTCAGCTCAGAAACTGGTTTTCTATGATAACCGGGGGCACACTCCTAGAAAACCAAAGGGAAAAGAACATGAAAAATGAACATGGAAGAATAAAAGCAACCTAGTAGAAGGAAGAGTTCAACAAGGCAGCGAGAATAGACATATTATATTTTCAGAGCTCTTTGAAAGCAGCCCTTTGCTTGAACTTTCTGTCTGCTGTGTTTTTCTTTAATGTGGTTTTTCCTCGATTTATCTTCCTTGGACTCTAAAAGACAGAAGTCGTATGCATTTTTATGTCTTATGAAATTTACGATATTTTAATACAACGTAAAAGTAAATATTCAATGTTATGAAAGTAAATTATAAATTTGAATAATAGTTCATACAATTGATATTTTCAAAAGCATGATTTAATTTTATCAAATATCTCTAGTGGTGTAGATGTTTTATTCCAGCATCGATGAATACTTGGTTTATAGAGAAAACACGATTTGTTGGGTCTTAGGAGCATGTTTTAGCCAGTCACTCTCACCTGACAGGATAGGCCTGCGTACCCTGAGGGGCACTCACAAATCTCAACAAACCGGGCTTGCTCCGCGCCCGCTGGGCCCACCTCTGCCTCCACCGAAGTGTCAAGTGAGATATTAGAGATCCTGCAGTGGGATTCAATTCAATTTTACTTGTATAGCGCTTATTACAAGGACTGTCACAAAGAGCCTTAACAAAGTAGAGTGTACAGGGAGCAACAGTAATAAAAGCAGCTGAATTCCAGCCACTCAGTGCCCATACTTTGTTGCAGACTACACCACTTTGCTCCAAGCAATCTGCTTTCCTCACCATTCAATGGTTAAAGAGAGAGATGCTATCACTGTCATTCACATGACCTTAAATCTCCTCATATACAGTACTTCCAGCGTAATTATGGATCATACGTCACTGCATATTGTACCACTTTGTCCCAAGGTTCCAAGCAGCAATTAACATGCCAAGGTGAAATGAAAAGTAGGACAAATGGGGAGAGCTCACCTGCTTTGCTGCATCCCAGTGCCGTATGAGGCCTTAACGATTATGTACTCAATGTTGCTCAGCACAGACATGAAATCCGAGCGACTGACGGCTTGGTCCGATACAGAATTAAAGTACTTCCACTTGTGCTGTTTAAGGAGTCAAAAGAATGTATTAATGTCCACATGAGGCAGAGAAACATTTGAGGAGTCAATCATTGCAAGATTTTTCTACTTTCACTGAATTCAAAGTTTTAAATGTTCATTCAACGGTTGACTACATTATTCCCATTCAAATGAAATCAGTCCTCCTCAACATCTAGAAAGCTATTTATCTTTTGTTATGTTCATGATCATTTTATCTTAAGCTTGACTCTGGTTTGAAATCCACCCTTATGTGAACTGTAATGGCTTTAGGCCGCAGAATTCATTCCCTCTAAACCTCACCTCAACCAGGGGCACCTCCTGGCTGGTCTTCACCCCATTTTCTGGAGGGGGAATGTCCAGATAGATCATGACCTTTCTCAGGTGACCCCCTCGAATGAGCACTTGTGGCTCAAAATTGACCAGACCGGAACCTTCCAGAGCAAAGAACATGATGGTGTACCCGAGCTTGCCTCCATATGACATTAGCTGTCCAAATAAAGAAAAAAATGACTCATCATTCCATTTACATGGTGGCACAAATGCAGAATTCTCACCTGCCATAATGACTAGAGACATACTGGAGAGTCTGTATGCATTTGAACAATGATTAGGCACAAAAAATACAGATGAAAATACCCACAAATTGAAAGAGATAGTCTTTAATTTAACTTCATATTCTGAGCTTTCGAATCTAATACACAGAGTCAAAAATCAGCACTTGCCCAGTCTAAATACTCCCAAACTGTTTCATGTAAAAATATAAAAAACCATTAGCTTGAGTTAATTCTGCCAAAATCACAGATGCTCATGCTCTATATTTTCTGCACAGTTTTGATTTTCAGCACTCTGCCAGGAAGGTGAAACACTCTTTATGCCAAACAGCACATCCCTGATGTATGCTGGCATGGTTAGAGACAGCACGGCTTCTGGCCTGCATTTCTGCCTAATGAGAGACAAATGGGCGGCTGGCACCCAACCTGAGTTTGAGACACTGCATTTTTAATTTGGTTGTGTCTGCTACACTGATGGAGACAGAATACGAAAACCACTCAGTCTCTCTACAAATGTAATTAGACCACATGGTATTGATCTGGCATAAGATTCACCCAAAATCGCCAGACCGATTCTCAAATTAGTCTGGAACCCCTCCGTTCATTTTTGATTTCCAGGGAGCGTTACCAACAGGCTCAGACCAAAATGACTCTGGATGCAAGTGGATAGATCTACAACCAATCAGAGCAACAAAATCTGAACAGCTCAGCCCCGTTGACTGTGTAGCTTTAGATATAATCGATGCTCAGCACAGATTAAATATAAGCATGGTGCATGCTCCCACTTAATTGTAGATTAAGGGAGCTAGCTAGCTACTACTAACATGAATAAAAAGAGCAGCATCAATCACGACCAGATGTTTTGTTTGTACTGGCGTTCATAATGTCATAAACTCAACATTTCTGGCTAGTGATTGCTAAATGAGGCCTTATGAAGTTTTGAACCTTTTCAAATCACTGTTTTGGAAACTGGATCACTACTCGAAGCTTCATTCATAGCAATGGTGGGCAACATCTGCTAGTAAAATAGATGTCCTACAGTCAAATGATAGTATCCTCTAACAGGATTTATTTGATGTGCGCACTTCACCCAAAGTTTTTTATAAAAGCGTATTTTTTGTTAACATGAGAAGTCAGTTAGCAATCAGACTCTAGTGTTGTCATGCTATAAATTATGTTATGAATACGGTTCTCAATATTATGAGGCAGAGGCCTATACAATGGGGTAGTGGATGTATTGGTGTAGCTACTGGACAATAACCGCAATCAACAACGCCACCTCCGCAACCCACTAATGCAATGGTTCTCAATGTCAGTCAAGGGGACCCCCCCTATAAGCACTGTTTTTGTTCCAACCAAAACTGCAAGCACTATTTTAAAGAACCACTAATTTTCATCATGATGTCCTTTTCGTGTTTCTTTATTTACCATCTTAAACCGCACTGACTGAATAGTTATAGACCCGACCGGTTCAACGTCATTATGCACTCAGCGCCAAAGCCGTGCCCCTTTTCGGGGGAAAACAATCGCGCTCATGCGCTTAAATCAATGACTAACAAGTGTGATAATCAAGCAGGAAAATGCCCAAAAGTTGTTGTGTGCCGAGTTGTACATCAAATAAAACGATCAGTCCGGATCTCAGGTTCCCCATCCTACCTGGAAAAGGGAAGAGTACAAAAAAGGAGAGTTAAGAGAAGATGAAGAGGGAAAGCTAGGGCATCCAGTGTCTTCCCATGTTTATATGTGTGGGAAACACTTCATAACAGGCCATGCTACTCTTTTTTTAAACTTAGAAAGTAACGCAAGTACGCTTTATTGTGTAAGACTTGGTACTATACTTTAATAGGTTTGTTCGTTACAATTTTTGTCTCATGTCATTATTTATTCTTTAATTCCTTAACTAGCGAACGTAAAGTAGCGTCAGCCAACCGAGTTAGGTTTGCGGTATAACGTTATTTGCATTTGTTAGTTATTCTTTATCCCAAACTGAAACAGGCTTCGAAATTCGTGGTAGAGAAAGGGCTAGAGGTTTGACCGATCAACCTTAATTTATCAAGATAACGCGAACGCTCAGGTTCGGGAAAAGTAGAATAATAATTGCTAGACATATCAGTAAATCAAGAGATGAATGTAAAAAGGAAATTAAGTTTAAGAAATCCGATAAATTCCACAGCTAAAGATACATCAAATTACATTATGGTCAATGGGATCTGAGGTTTTCCATCCCCCAAAAGGGAACACGGCCTTGACGTTTTGCGAAATACCCGGATGTGCCGGTCGGGTCTAAAGCTTTAGGCAAAAAACATGTTGGCAAACCCATCTTTCTTATGAACTAAAGCTTTACCTGCACTTGTTTGTTCTTCTTTTAGAGAAAATATCCCAGTTTACTACTGTCGTCATTGCAGATTCAAGAGGCCGTTCAAAATCAGCACCGGCCATCTTGACTGTTCACGAGAATGCTTCAGCAGCTCTTATTAACACAGTCACTGCATGAAACCCACCCCATATTAGATGAATGTTTTGCGCGACCAAAAACTGGTCAGACAAAAATCAGTTTGAACGGGATGGTGGCCAGATGCATTTGCCAGACCAAATGAAACATGAGCTCACAGATTCGTCGGATTCCCTGGCTAGCAAAAGACATTTCTTCTGTTAATTTGAATTGAAGTATTAAAAATGGCAGTATTATTTAATTGACTGATGATGAAGTATATTACAACCCCAATTCCGAAATAGTTGGGACAAAGTGCAAATTATAAATAAAATCAAAACACAATGACTTTCAAATCACAGCAGCCAGTATTTCATTCACAATAGAACAGAGATAACGTAGCACATTTTGAAACAGAAATTTTACAATTTTATCCACAAAATGAGCTCATTTCAAATTTGATGGCTGCTACAGGTCTCAAAGAAGTTGGGGCAGGGGCCTGTTTACCATGGTGTAGCATCCACTCTTTTTTTTAATACAGAGTGGAGGCATCTGGGCATTGAGGAGACCATTTTCTTGAGTTTAGCCATTGGAATTTGATCCCACTCGTTTAATACAGGCTTCCAGCTGCTGGAGAGTTTTGGGTCTCCTTTGACGGACTTTTCATTTAATTATGCGCCAAATGTTCTCAATCGGTGGAAGATCAGGACTGCAGGCAGATCAGTTCAGCACACAAACTCTTCTACTATGAAGCCATGCTGTTGTAATAGCTGCAGTATGAGGTTTTGCATTGTCCTGCTGAAATACACAAGGCCTTCCCTGGAATAGATGTCATCTGGAGGGGAGCACATGTTGCTCTAAAACCTTTATATACCTTTCAGCATTCATGGTGCTTTTTAAAACATGCAGGTGTCCCACGCCATATGCACTAATGCATCCCCATACCATCAGAGATGCTGGCTTTTGAACTGAACGCTGATAACAGGAGGGGTGGTCTTTCTCCACTTTAGCCTAGAGGACGATACGCCCATGATTTCCAACAAGAATGTCAATTTTGGACTTTTCTGACCACAGGAAACTTTGCCATTTTGCTACAGTCCATTTTAAATGAGCCTTGGCCCACAGAACACGGCGGCGCTTCAGGATCATGCTCAACAATGGCTTCCTTTTCGCATGAAAGAGTTTTAGGTGGCACCTGTGGATGGCACGGTGGACTGTGTTTACAGACAGTTGTTTCTTGAAGTATTCCTGGGCCCATTTAGTAATGTCAATACAAAATCATACCGGTGATTGATGCAGTGGCGTCTGAGGGCCCAAAGATCATGGGCATCCAGTAAAGGTCTTTGGCCTTGTCCCTTCCGCACAGAGATTTTTACAGTTTCTCTGAATCTTTTTATGATGTTATGCACTGTCTATGATGAGACCTTCAAAGCCTTTGCAATTGAACGTTGAGGAAAATTGTTTTTAAAGTATTCCACAATTTTTTTACGCAAGCCTTCACATGTTGGAGAGCATCTGGCCAATTCAACTTCTTCTGCCTCTCTAAGACATCCCTTTTATAGCCACTCCCTAAACCCAAAACATGCTTTTTCTCCATGATAACATTTAATTTTTTCGCCCAATTTTCATCAGAGCCCCATCAACCAGCACACATACTCATTCATGAAACTGCTTATTTTACATCCCTACGACAGAAAGCTTGTTGTTTCCACCTCCGAGTACCCATGTGAAACGCAAGCTCATATAAACACTTTCCACACTCTATAAAGAGCCAGTTTAACTCACTGACGCATTACTTTCTGAAATATATCTTAATTTTACAAACCAGACATTCCACTATAGGGAAAAAGTAGGCAATATGCAACCCTAGATTGAACAGAATCGGTGCAATTGTTATGATTCTGCCATGCCCGTTATGATTCTGCCATGCCTGTAATGATTCTGCCATGCCTGTTATGATTCTGCTATGCCCTGATTATGTTTCTGCCATGTCTGTTAGGTTTTTGCCATGTTCTGTTTAGTTTTGTTCCTTGCCATGTTTTTGTTTTTGCCCTGCCAGATCCACTTTTCTGTTATAGTCCGGTCCATGTCTTTGCCCATGCCCTTCATTGCACTTTGTCTCCCCTGTCTGGTCTTTTGTTAAGTTACAGCTTCTCCCCAGTCCCGCGTGTCACATGTTTAGGTGATTTCATGGTTTCTGGGTTTCAAACATTCCTTCTAATCTCGTTTGCTTCCTTCACCTTGCTTTTATCTTACTAACCAGTACTAACAGTTTGTAATTTTGTTAAAGTTACTAACCAAGACTAACATTGTATATAATACTAACTTACTAACGAGCACCAGGGATTGTATAGCTGCACTTACTAATTGATTAACAAGCTCTCAGCACTCGCCCTATTCTAGTCTCCGCCTCTTGCCTTCTCTTAGTCTTTGCTGCAATTCAGCGAATCCTCCGCACCTGCTCCACTCTGTCCTGCCTCTCATTATCTGTGCACATTAGAACTCCCTAACCGGAGCTGTATGTTTTGTCATAGGCTGTCTCGTGTTCCCTGTCCGCGTTTTGGCTTTTGCCAATTTCATGTGGTTAGGTTCTCCCTCGTGTTTGCTCCCACGTAATTAGTCTGATCCAGTTCACCTTTCCCTAATCATAGCATGTGACTTCCCTTGTGTGTATTTAAACAGTCTTCTCACAGCAGTTCCCTGTCAGAACGTTTCTCTTGGTTTGCCTGTGCTACGCTTGTTTTCGCCTCGTAATCTCTCGTGAATCTCTTCTGACTGGACTGTCCCTGATTTCTGATTTTGGCTCTGTTTTGGATTGCTTGCTATTTCTGTGTATCGTACCTCCTTTTGTCTGACTACGAATTTTTGTGATTGTGCCCTGTTTACGACCCGGATTACGCCCTGTGGATTTTTGATTTTTGGATTGTGGACTTTGTACCGTTGCCTCCTGCTCTGCGGGGGTTCGCCCCCCTTTCCAATAAAGATCCTATTCTACTGCAATTCCTGGTTCTCGCGTCTGGTTCCAGATCGTTACCTAACAGCAATGAACATAGCAGGGGGTTTACCGAAGTCCTTGAGCTGTTTGCATTTTAAACTAACATAAACCGAAGAATTATTTTTTGTTGAATGCAAAATAAATTCTAAAACCGATAGCCACATTGAACAAAATACCACCATATACAGCATTATTAGCAAAATCTAACAGTTACTCATAATAACCCATGTGCCAAACTGGCTCTGTCATCATGATGGCTACGCAGGTAAACCAAAAAAAAAAAAAAGCCAGCTAGATAGCTATACCTAGATAGCTTACACATCATGAGGAAAGCCTCTTCATCATTGACTTCCTCCTCCAGACAATCAATGCTATCAGGCTCAAGGAACCCCCCAGTCCAGTTTCATTCGCAATGACTCCTAGAGTCTATGTCGGTATCACTTTTCCATCTCGTAAACGTAAACTGAGCACTTCTGGGTTCCTTTTGGCAGCATTTATTTTCAATATGTTGACATCATTCAGATGCGCAAAGTTGAGAGGATGTGACCTAAAATGCTGTTATGCAAGGGTTTACATATTTTTCAGAGGGTTCAATCAATGTTGTTCAATGGCCGTGGAAAGTTTATACTACCAGGAATTGGATAAAACACTTGACAATCACTAGATTATTCCCAGGTAAGTTTCATGTGGGCATGAACTATAACTGTGCCTTACGCAGTTAAACCTGAGCGATCACAAAAGTGACTGCATTTCAGGGAGAGACTGTTTGAGGCTTTAAATGACCCCTGAATTCTACGAGGAATGAATTTACGTGTAAAAAAATGAAAGGGTATCATGTGTTTTTAACATCTGATGACTTTATTGACAGTAGAATAACATAGTATCAATACCGTACTGAATTTTTGCCCCAGAAAGCAGATTTTTTCCACTACTCAATTGGGATACCTTTGGGCAAATACAGCTGAACTGCTTGCAACAAAAGCAAACGCTTTTTCCTGTTGCAAGAGATCATTTCTACTAACTGCTAGGTAGATACTAGGGGCAAGTATATAGACAGTTTGCACATCAGGCTTGCCTGAGGAATTTAAATCATACAATATCTGGTGAACAGTGATGGGACTTAACTCGTCCATATTCTAAATCATTCACAAGCACCACTTCCTCATGAATATTCAATAACTGTTTCGTGTGTACGACCTGGTAATAGGGCAGTGTAACTGTGTGCATAAATAGAGCAGCCGTGCCCACGGGCATCAACAATCTGTGGAAAGGGGTTAAGAGATGAACTTCGCCTCAGAGGAGTGAAACCTTCATAGCTGTATGTGAGAACAAATTAGGCAGTGCTGGTGATTATCCCTGGTTGATGACTAGACCATGGAGTAAATTATTTCATAGTCTATTTCAAACTAAGCAAAATCATTTGAATAAAGAATTCATTGGTGTGGATTCCACAGTGAAAACATTTTAACATAACATAACATAACATAACATAACATGAATGGCGAGAACAGGCTGTTCAGCCCAACTACGCTCGCCAGTTTCTTTATGCTATTGTGAATATATCACTTCAGATACTCAATGACTCAATGGTGTCTAGCTTTAAGTCAAGCCTGCTCTTGAAAACTCCCAAGGTCTCTGCCTCAACAATATCCTCTGGCAAGCTATTCCATATCGAAATTACTCTTTGGGTGAAGAAATATTTCCGAATATCAGTGCTAAATTTACCTTTGGTCAACTTCCATTTGTGACCTCAAGTTCGACTAACAACACTTGATCGAAGGAATCCTACATAATTCACTTTGTTAATCCCTTTAACATATTTAAAGACCTCAATCAGATCACCCCTAAGTCTCCTTTTCCTAAGACTAAAGAGATTAAGGATCTTCAGCCTCTTCTCATAGCTTTGATCTTTTATACCCGGAATTAGCTTAGTGGCTCTTCTTTGAACTTTTTCTAGAGCCCTATATCTTTCTTAAAGTATGGTCCCCAGAACTGTGCACAATACTCTAGATGTGGTCTGACCAATGTGTTGTACAAAAGAAGCATCACCTCCTTGGATTTGTACTCAATACTTTTGGCAATGTATCCCAGCATTCGATTGGCTTTTTTAACTACTACGGCACAATGGCTAGAGCCTGTGAGGGTTTGGTCAACAATCACTCCCAGATCTTTTTCGTGTGGAGCACATTTCAGTTTTAAACCTCCCATGAAGTAATCCCGTCTAATGTTTTTATTACCTACATGTACAACTTTACATTTTACAAAAATAAATTTCATTTGCCACATTTCTGCCCAACTCTGGATTCTATCCAAATCCTCCTGAATCACTTTAGTAGAGTCTAAACTATTTGCCAAACCTCCCAATTTAGTATCATCTGCAAATTTAACTAATTTGACTCAATATTCCTATCAAGGTCATTAATGTAGATGAGAAACAGCAGGGGTCCCAACACCGATCCCTGGGGGACGCCACTCCCTACCATACCTAGCTCAGATGAGATACCACTGACCACCACTCTTTGTGTTCTGTCCTGTAACCAGTTTTGAATCCACTTCAGAATACCTCCTGTAACTCCAATGGAGCTCATTTTAAAAATTAGTCTCTTATGCGGTACTGTATCAAATGCTTTCTGAAAATCCAAGTATATGATGTCATAAGCCCTGCTCTGGTCATAAGTCTTGGTGGCCTCTTCAAAAAATTCCAGAAGGTTTGTCAGGCATGACCTTCCCTTACAGAAACCATGTTGGCTATCCCTCAAGATATTATTACCTTCAAGAAATAAGTCCAGCTCATCTTTTATGATAGATTCCAGTATTTTGCATGCAATGCAAGTTAAACTGACTGGCCTGTAATTTCCTGGCTCAGTACGGTCCCCTTTCTTATAGATTGGAATTATATTGCCCTGCTTCCAATCATTTGATATTTCTCCAGTTTCTAAAGACCGTCTGAAGATGGTGGATAGCGGCTTAAAGATGATCTCACTAACTTCCCTGAGCACTCTAGGATATAAGCCATCAGGACCCCGCTGCCTTATCTGCCTTTAGTTTATGCAACTTGTCTAATACTTCATTATCCCTAACCTCAATTTCCACTAAATAATCTTGAGCATTGGACATGCCCTCTGGCCAAATAAAAACCCGCTCTGAGGTAAAATTCTCAACAAAGTAACTGTTTAAGGTATCCGCAATATCCTTGTTATCAGATAGCAGCGATCCATATTTATTCTTTATGCACTTAACCTGCTCTTTGACTTTCCTTTTTCTACTACAGTACTGAAAGAAGCGCTTAGGGTTAGTTTTTGCCCCCTCTGCAATTTGTCTTTCATTACAGTCTTCTAGCATTCCTCAGCTCTTTTTTGACCACAGCCCGCATTTTACAGTATTCAGCCTTAGTGTTCTCATTGTTATCCTTTATGTACATCTTATAAAGATTCCTGTTTTCCTTCAAACTCCTACAAATAGCTGTGGTCATCCACTGAGGATTCTGCTTTTTTGGCTTACTTTTGGACACCTTTGGAATGAATTTGCATTGTGAATCAAGTAAAACCCCGTTAAATCTTCCCCACATCTCATTTACAGACTCACGGTCCAGGAGTGTCTCCCATTTTATTTCACTTAGATATGAGCGCATCCTGTCAAAGTTTGCTCGCCTAAAATTGAAAATTTTTGTTTTTGAAGACACCTTTTTAACTTCCCATGAAACATTAAAATTAACAGTAGAGTGATCACTTGTCCCAAGTGGCTCCAGTACCTCAACATTGCTAATTCTATCTGGGTCATTACAGAGCACCAAGTCTAAAATTGCCTTCTCTCTTGTAGGTTTATTAACATACTGTACCAAAAAAATTATCATTTATAACATCTAGAAATTCTTCCTCCCCCCTACCCTGTCCTTTCACCATTTCCCAATCGATACCAGGATAATTTAAGTCTCCCATAATAATAGTCCCTCCTCCTCTACAAGCTTGCATAATCCCCTTAAAGAGCATTTCATTGACAATACTGTCCAAAGCTGGCGGTCGATAGCATACTCCTATGTTTAAACCAGTCTCGTGTTTGCCAATGAGCCTGACCCAGATATCTTCACAGGGCAAGGAATGTTCAATTTCAGGAATTTCCTGCACATTTATGTTTTCGTTCACATAGAGTGCTACACCCCTTCCCCGCCTATTGCATCTATCCTTCCTAAAGAGCTCATAACCTTCTATATTATATTCATCTTCTTCCTCTTCACTAAGCCATGTCTCTGTAATCCCAGCTATGTCATAGCCCTCACTAATGATAACGGCCTCAAGTTCTGGAAATTTACATTTTATGCTTCTTGCATTTAGATAAAAACATTTCAGATTATCGCGAATGCTCTTCCCCTTCGATTTCCCATGTGCCTGCTGCTCCAAGCCCCTCACTACGCTTTGTTGCTTTAAAAATATATCATCAATAGTGCATGTAACGCTGTCAGCTTCCATCAGGGCAGTCTGCATTTCCCTCTGTATAACACTCTCTAACCTCCCTGCCCCCCAAGTCCCTAGTTTAAATAACTCTGTGCTACCCTCAACATACGCTGACTTTTATGCCTCAATGCTGTTAATAACAATTATTTGTGAAATCCACTTCAAAACCAGATGGCCAGTGAGGTGCTGACTACAAGCCAAAATCGGGGAGAACCAACAAAAAATAGTCAGCTATTGTAGAAAAGTTTGTTTGATGTGAAACAGGTGTGAAAGCTTTGCATTTTCAGATTTCACATATGATTTGTGGGCAGCCTCACCCCTCTCACTCCCTCGGCACGTGGAGCTCATTCAGTGTTACCTTATTGCCCAGGAATTTAGAGGGCAGTCTCCAATAGTAGGGTCCCATCAACGATGAGCTCTGAACAAGGTTGGCATCCAGTAGTACATCCGAGTCATGCAGGAAGACGCCCTCGAGGGTGCCTGTCAGGTTACTCTGACTGACCACTCGCAGAGGCTCCAGATCCTCACCCATTCTTATCTAAGAGCCAAGGACCAACACATAATGACGCCACCAGACAATTTCAGTCAGCCAGTCAGAATTACTTGGGATAAGTACAGTTCATAGTCAGATTTTTCGTTCGGCTATTTTGCCGCATAATCTTAATACAAAAACATAACCAAATTTTGCCAAAAGCATTATTTGTACTATCTAAATGTCACAACAGTCCTTAAAAATTTCATGACTGTTCTTCAAGAGTGCTTGGAAGTGCAGAGCAAAGAAATCAGATAAAATTACGGTTTTATCTTGTGCAAGTGCACCATTGTCCTCAAGCTAAAGCACAGTCCACTTTAATCGGCTACATTATCATTCAGCAGATCTTTCATGCAGTTTTTAAAAGGTCAACCTATTTACAGATCCAAATATAACCTCAATTAGTTCACTTCATTGCCAGAATTTCCTCTGCCATTACTCTCCAAGTGGCCATTACTTGGTGCCATGCATTTTAACATTACCACCAGTCATCTTCTTCCGCACAATCAAACTAAGCGCTATTGACAGACCATAGCAACCCATAACTTTCAAAACATATTCACCTATACTGTCTTTAAAAAGACAGATCACTGTTTGATTCTTACTCTGCATAAACATGCCCAAAATCAGTCAAAGGTATTCAATTCATTTTCATTTGGACATGTTCAATTCAAACTTGAAAACATTTAGAAATGGGGACCAACAGGAAATTATTTTTAGAAACCATTACCTGCCTTTGGAGTGTTTTTTTTTTTTAGTGGAGTTTCCCTCTCAAAAATTAATTTTTTGTCATTAAATGAGTTTCCCCTTTTTAACTGTTAAATAGATGGATTGAAGAAGCTCCTCTGACTTCTGCTTTATGTCAGTTACTCCCTTTGTTTGGGTTGCCTGCTTTGATATACTCACTTCAGCTCTGACCAGACCCCCAAGCTCTTCACACTCCGTGGACACCCCAAAACAGAAACAGGGGCTGCACCCAGCAGGGTTGTGTGATGCCAAGCCAAAAGTCCCCCTTCTGCACTCGTCACAGCTAGGTCCACCCACATTGTCCTGGAGACCAGCAGCCCATAATATGGTCATAAATCAAGCTATAGCATTGAAGCTGCCAAAAGATTCTCTAACAGCAGCCAAACAACATAACAATGTCAGTGACTAACGGCACACTAATCATTATAAAAAGTAATGATAATTACCCAACCGCAACTCACTGGCACAACCTCACACCACCCTGGCAAAGCTAATGGAACGACATAACTTCTCATCCAGATCATTTTCCGAGGGCTATGTTACCAGCTCTTTCTTTCCAAGTAAATCCCTTGGACACATACATTTGGATCAGACATTTAACGAGCAAACAAATTTAAGCAAATTAATTTGCATCAACACCCATAAACAAAACTTTCCCATACTACACAGAACAGATGTAGTTTGTAGTAGCAATATAAGGTGTTATTCAAAAATCAATACAATACTGTGATCTTACCGTTAATAAAAAATGAATAAAAATGTAACTGCTTAAATGAACATTGATGGCTGTATAAGAACACTGATCTTATATGTTTATATTTGTGTATTTTTATCGTTTGTTATTATTCTAATTAAGTCAGTGAGGTTTCAGAAAGATCCCAGCATACACCACCAGCCCCACTGGCCCTAACCAGCCCAGTAACAATGGTAAGCATTAATACCAACATCAGTCACATTGTTGACAAAAGCGATACCTTGCAAACACAGCTGTCTTCACAGCTGCACACTTCCAACTTTTCATCACAGAACTCCTCCCGCGTGCCGTTGATGTTGCAGTTGCAGGGAGTGCATTCTGGCAAGGCCCTGTAACCCATGGCACAGCTGTCACACTTCTGGCCAGTAAACCCAGGGCTGCACAGGCACTGACCGCTCTGATGGTCGCATGAGGTCAGAGAGGAACCAGCAATGCTGCAGTCACAGGGCTGGAACATAGACCAGGCAAAGCCAGGAGAACAGTGGCCCACATGGTACAAAGAGAGTAAAGCGATGTCACCCCTTCTCCAGAAGCAAAAAAACGCTCACAAAATATAAGGCTTGCTTTTTAAATTAAAATATTTCTTATTTAAAGGAAGAATTAAAAAATTTCTACATAAAAGACCGCTATCCTTACAAAACTACACAAAAAACAGATTAGCATGAATGCTATTCTTACAGATTCAGTGACACTGTATGGTTGCTAAATGGGAAATGGAACATCCCAATCATAAAACAACTATTATCTTAGGTAATAATAGTAATCTCTATCTTGCTCCCTGTCTTGACTGCATTTTTTTGATCTAATATAATGAAGTTTGATATGTTAAAGTGTTTGTTTATGTGGTGCTCAGGAGATGGTGTTATTTCTTTCAGATGTTTCAGTGTCATAAATTGCTGTAATGCATAGAGGGAACAGCCAGAGGTTACCTTGCACCCCGTAACTGTGTCGTGCCCCCAGTGGTTATCCTCGCAGAGCTCACACTTTGGCCCCCTAGTGTGAGGGGGGCAGATGCACTCCCCGGTCTCTGAGTTGCAGTTACCGTGGGTATGGGCGCAGTCACACACTGGAGAACACCGACAAAGAAACGTGAGCTAAACACCAGCAAAGGCCTCAAACAAGGCAATCCAGCTGCTTGAAACAACGGTAAGCACTCAATTTATGATGGCATTTCAAATGTGCCTCAATATTTTCCACACTACTTCCACTGTGACCATATGCTGTTGATCACCATGTTAGCTCCACTTTTGTGCAACAATGTTAGTAGGTTTCAGGGTCTAATACTTGAGTTACATGACTGGTCACACATCAAGAACCCAATGTCTCAGTAGCAGCTGTCATAAAAGGACTCTAAGGTGAAAATTCCAACTAAAACCAGCAGGGGAACTCCAAGCTCATTCAAGAGTTTTGAGAGGTATTTTTGAATTGGTCATGGCAAACATAACATAACATAACATGAATGGCGAGAACAGGCAATTCAGTGCAACTAGGCTCGCCATATCCTTATCACTAAAGTGTACCTAATACTTACATTGTATCTACAATGCCATGAAAAAGTATTTGCCCCCTTCCTGATTTCTTACTTTTTTGCACATTTTTCACACTTAAATGTTTCAGATCATCAAACAAATCTTAATGTACGACAAAGATAACCCGAGTAAATACAAAATGCAGTTTTGAAATGATGATTTCATTTATTAAGGGGAAAAAGCAATCCAAACCTTCCTGGCCCTATGTGAAAAAGTAATTGCCCCCCCCCATTAAATCATGAATTAACTGTGATTAACCACATTTTTTGAGTCCAATTTCACTAGCCACACCCAGGCATGATTACTGCCAGACCTGTTGAATCAAGAAATCACTTAAATAGAACCTTGACAAAGTGAAGTAGGCTAAAAGATCTCAAAAAGCAACATGTCCTGCTGCGAACTAAAGAAATTGAAGAACAGATGAGTAACAAAGAAATTGACATCTATCAGTCTGGAAAGGGTGGCAAAGCCATTTCTAAGGCTTTGGGACTCCGGCAAATCACAGTGAAAGCCATTATCCACAAATGGAGAAAACTTGGAACAGTGGTGAACCTTCCCAGGAGAACATCATACCAAAAGTCAAACATGGTGGTGGTAGTGTGATGGTTTGGGGCTGCTTTGCTGCTTCAGGACCTGGAAGACTTGTCTTAATTGATGAAAATATGAATTTTGCTCTCTACCAGAAAATCCTGAAGGAGAATGTCAAACCATCAGTTGTTGACCTCAAGCTCAAGCGCACTTGAGTTATGCAGCAGGACAATGATCCGAAACACACCAGCAAATCCACTTCCGAATGGGTTAAAAAAAAAACAAACTGAAGGTTTTGGAGTGGCCAAGTCAAAGTCTGGACTTAAATCCGATTGAGATGCTGTGGCATGACCTTCAACAGGCCGTTCATGCTCAAAAACCCTCCAATGTGGCTAAATTAAAATATTCTGCAAAGAAGAGTGGGCCACAATTCCTCCACAGCGATGTGAAAGACTCATTGCCAGTTATCGCAAACACTTGATTGCAGTTGTTGTCGCAGAGGGTGGCACAACCAGTTATTAGGTTTAAGGGGCAATTACTTTTTCACACCAGGCCAGGTAGGTTTGGATAGCTTTTTCCCCTTAATAAATTAAATCATCATTTAAAAACTGCATTTTGTATTTACTCGGTTTGTCTTTGTCTAATATTAAAATTTATTTGCTGATCTGAAACATTTAAGTGTGACAAATATGCAAAAAAATAAGGAATCAGGAAGGGGGAAAATACTTTTTCACGACACTGTAGCACTGTATCAAACCTGATCTTGAAAACTCCCAGATTGTCTGCCACCATGACACGACCAAGCAAGCTATTCCATGCAGTGGCCTTCCTCTTCGTGAAAAAATACTTCCTTATATTGGTGCTAAATTTTCGCCCCACTAACATCCATGTATGACTGCTAGTTTCTGCAAACAAGCCTAAATAATCCTGCGCAGCAAGCTCTGTTAATTCCTTATACGTATTTGACCTCTTCTACTGGGGACTTGCCATCGGAGAGATTATGCTCTGCTCTCACCTCGCCTCAAAGCGCATGACCTTTATAAACCCGTACCCATTTATAACTGAGTGTTAATTCGTAAAGTTGCGAGGATCAGTTAGTAAAATTACTGTCCATTTCCCCTGAGCTTGCATTATTGTTCTTTGCCATAGTCATCAAGCATTTTCCTATCCACATTAATGGTGACATTAACCCTTTCGCAGGCACAGCGACATTTTTGTCGTTTTAACCAACGTGTTTTATAAAGTCTTCTCTCATTGGCCGATTGCGGGAATTCCCTTGTTAGTTACACTCATTACCATTGGCTGTCTCTCAGGTCACCCAGCACTGTATTTTTTAGCCGTGAACGAGGCATGGGATTTCCTAAAACGCTAAATACGAGACTACTTCCGGGTCAAATTGTGGGACATGTGAACATGGCATCGACGAGTACAAACAGCCGGCATTCTAGCCGTGTTTCTAAACGTAAATACAACGTGGATGAAGTTTTTGCTTTATTGAATGACTCTGACGATGAGTTTGAATATCCAGAGAGCGGGAGTGACTTGGATCCAAACGATTTTAGCGATTCTGGAGAGGATTAAAACATAAAAACATCAGTTATGGGAAACTTATTATGAGATTTGGTGTTATTTTATTGTTATTTTGAATAACAATCATATTTTGGTAAAAACCCAAAATTAATCCATCCGTGGGGGTATGCATCTGGGCCAAAATTTGCCTGCGAAAGGGTTAAACGTCAAAGACTTTTGAATAGGGCTGAACGATTTTGGAAAAAAATCTAATTGCGATTATTTTAACCAATATTGCGATTGCAATTTAATATGCGATTATTTTTTAAGTTCCTTATCTCCTGTATTACTCAACAAATGAACAATATATCATCCTATAGTTACTTTTGAGCACTATATCAGATAGAATAAACATCAACCATTCCTTCCTGTAAGCCAGGCCTATATGTTATAGTGAAATTAGTTGATGCATGAATCGATATGAATAACACATTTTTATTTAACCACTTAAATCACAGTAGTATATTGACTGATTTGTTGAACTTCCACTGTGCATCATCCTCTTTCTTAAACCCAAAATCAGGGCTGGCATTACGCAAAAATAACTGCGTAGCGAAAACGCGATGCAGTCTCCAGAAGTCTGTAGCATTTTTCAGAACTGTGTAGCAAAAATAAAACTTAACAAAAACGTCTGTATATGCATTTTAACTTTTTATTTTCTTCTTAGAACACTTAGCTAACAGTACTAACACTAATCAACATAGCATAATGAAGACCTAGGCAGTTCAGTTACAGTAGCATTGCCGTGTTAAAACTACTTGGTCTTTCCAACTGGGACCCACTTACAGCGAACATGTAGTAACTCAGTAACTGAATAGGAGTTACTAAGCTTTGGTTGGTTCTACCTAAGCTATTCACCTGGCTCAGGCTGTGAATGAGTGAATATTCAGGACTGATTTTTAACATGCATAATATTTTTTACTGTGAAAGAAATTAATGCGGGCAATTATTATGAACCAAGATGAACATTTAAATATTAAAATAAAAATTTCCCTAATCTAGAATAAAGAGTACTGTAGGAATTCAAGGTACAAATATATATGTTCAAAATATGAAAAGAGCATTCCTTAGACATAAATATAGTTACCACTCTTTTTGTATATCAGGGATAGAAATTCAATTTTTTTTTCCCTAGACATCCGGACTAGTCATGACCCAGGTTTGCCAGTCCTCCCCATCTTTTACTAGACAGCCTTTTTTTCCTTTTAATGTACAGCACCTGTGAGATATCTGTATCTCAAATATTTTTCATTTGGTTTTTATTACCCCTCAGAAAGGGCTAGGGGTATTGTCGTCACGCACGGCGTCCGTCCGTCTGTCTGTCAACAATTTCGTATTCGCGCAATAACTCCAAAACGACTTCACCGATCACTTTCGTTTTCGGAGTGCATGTTGGGGGTGTGGAACTACAGAAGCCTATCGATTTTGGTAGCGCTCTGATACCCAATATGGCCGCCACAGCCGCCATCTTGAAAGCACATTCCACACAAGAACTCCAAAACCACTTCACCGATCACTTTTGTTTTCGTTGTGCATGTTGGGGGTGTGGAACTACAGAAGCTTATCGATTTTGGTCGCGCTCCGATATCCAATATGGCCGCCACAACCGCCATCTTGAAATCACATTCCGCGCAATAACTCCAAAACGACTTCACCGATCACACAGACATAAGTCCAGTCATGTCACAGTATGGATACTTACAGCTGGTTCATCGTCACGTCTCTCGAATCAAGGACATTAGTCGAGTCATGTCACATTGTGGATACTTACAGCTGCTCCGGCCACGTCTCTCGAATCACGGACATTAGTTGAGTCATGTCACAATGTGGATACTTGCAGCCGGTTTCATCACATCTCTCGGATCACGGACATTAGCTAGTCGAGTCTTGTCACAATGTGGATACTTCTCTGGCACATCAGCTGGAAAAAGTTCTTAACTTACATAGGAATGGTAGCACGACAGGGAGAAAGTGCTTCGAACTTCACAAGCACTGATAGCAGGTCAGCAGCAAAATATTACAACATTCTCACCCTCACTTTCTAGTGATACAACGCACAAACGATGCACATGCTCAAATAAAGCTCGGGGCTGAGGGGTCCTGCTAGCCATAGCGCGCTATTTTTACTGTTGTAACTCATACCCATGCCAATTTAACTCCTATTATGTTCTAATTCTAATTAATACCTAGTCATGCCAATAAACGTAAGACACAGATGACACAAGCCCTTCAGTAAAACAGAAAGTAAGTTTTTCTTCATAATTAATAACAAACGATAAAAACGTCAAATTTCAAGCCCTTCAGTACCTTGCACAAAGAGAAAGTACTTACATGATCTAAAATGCAGGTTTGTCCATTTGTTGGGTTAGAATCTATGTTGTCAGTGCTCACGTACTTGACCACTGCCCAATATTTGCAAAACAGTACACTAAACAGCGATACAAAAATACAACGGAGTGCCAAAATCCCTTCGTAATGATGGTTTAAGTCCATACATCGCTTAAGAATTGAGACCATTTTCTAACTCTGAATCACTCGCTCTTTTTAGATTCTGAAAGTGTCAGCAATGTTCTGGTCGTTCAGTCTAATGTCGGTCGATCCTCTAATTCCAACGCGGGATGGTCCGGATCTCAACCATCACACAATAATTCGCAGGTTTTTTTTCAATGCAGTTTGCACATCTGGAAATTGTCGTTGGCACCGTTATTTTTATAATTAATACCTGTGTTAGAGGACACCTTGCTAGGTGCTCGAGTGATAACAAAAACTAACATCGGAAACTCAAGAATGCGGAGACAAAGTGATTTAAAATTATGCCATATGTATAATATAATGTCCCCAGAAGTTGACCTTTGTCCGCAATGCGAGCACAAACATATTTAAAATTACTTTCGGAGAGAATTCCGAGTGGATACTCAGAGAAACATCTGTGTAAAAACATCATGTGTAGCCTATATCCGGTGAAGAAAATTTGGAGTTTAATTTCTATGCTCTACGTGGTGGCGGCGACAATCATATTACTGATGACACACCGGGTTGCTAGGGCATGCGCAGCATATGCATTCGCAATATTAAATATTTATGTTAAATCATGAACCCCCTTCTCACCAATGAACTCCGACAAAATATATTGGCGCCTCCTTTTAAAATCGTTCTGGCAAATAAAAAACCGAAAAAGGTGGAGGTTTTATATGAAATTTATGAGAAGCCTAGATGACAATACATTACCAGACACTCGGAGTAGTTTGAAGACGAGTTAACTATTCTGCCGTAATTTTTACTAGTGCGCGGACTAGCGGGAATTTCAAACCCCTTATACAGCCTATATATTTACAGTTAATTTTAATTTTTTAAATTGCAACTAACAATTAAGAATTTCTTGACAACAAACACAAACAACAAACACCTGTAAACAAATAATGCTCGTGCTGATGCATGTCACCAGTCCAGGGTTTTTCCGTTTCATATCAAATCGTATACACACTGTAGATTGCGGTTGATTGCGCAATTCCCCAGCCGATTCTTTACAAAGGGAGGCGGACGCGTCTCAGGTTTTGCGGTTGTTTCAGCCAATGACGTTTCCCACTCCTGTTTTCTTTAGCTCTGTGGTCGGGACTGGAGGTAGGAAAAGTGGGGTCATTCCACTCGCGCTACCATGATTTCTGAGTCGTGCTGTTAGGTTATCCATAGTGCAGTTGCGGAAGCCGATCGGAACAATATTTATGAGACTGCCCGTTTTTGTTCAAAACTGGACTAAAACTTTTACTCACATTATCAGAAGACTGTATCGCAAAATATACGATGGCGATGTCAAAAGCCCATCGCAGATTGGAGCATTTAAGAAAAATAGCGCGCTATCGCTAGCAGGACCCCTCAGCCCCGAGCTTTATTTGAGCATGTGCATCGTTTGTGCGTTGTATCACTAGAAAGTGAGGGTGAGAATGTTGTAGTATTTTGCTGCTGACCTGCTATCAGTGCTTGTGAAGTTCGAAGCACTTTCTCCCTGTCGTGCTACCATTCCTATGTAAGTTAAGAACTTTTTCCAGCTGATGTGCCAGAGAAGTATCCACAATGTGACAAGACTCGACTAGCTAATGTCCGAGATCCGAGAGATGTGATGAAACCGGCTGCAAGTATCCACATTGTGACATGACTCCACACCCCCAACATGCACATCAAAAACGAAAGTGATCAGTGAAGTCGTATTGGAGTTATTGCGCGGAATGTGCTTTCAAGATGGCGACTGTGGTGGCCATATTGGATATCAGAGCGCGACCAAAATCGATAGGCTTCTGTAGTTCCACACCCCCAACATGCACTCCGAAAACAAAAGTGATCGGTGAGGTCGTTTTGGAGTTATTGCGCGGAATACGAAATTGTTGACAGACAGACGGACGGACGCCGTGCGTGACGACAATACCCCTAGCCCTTTCAGGCTGAGGGGTAATAAAAACTGATAGCATTTTGCGATGCGATACCGCTTATCACCAGCCCAGAAAATAGACCGATGTGCTGTTCCTCTTTGACACAAAAGTTTCGACAGGGTTGGGTTCTGTTGAGTCACGTGACCAGAGTGTAATCGCAGCCTTTGCGATTAGAAAATCTCATTTTGTCATATCGCGATATTATCGCAAATGCAATTAATCGTTCAGCCCTACTTTTGAAGCATCTGAATTCTTGTAGCTCACAAAACTCTATATTTTTTTCTGCGTCAGTGCCCAATCAGCTTGATATGCCAAGAAAACATTTTCGAAAATGCGGTTTTGCCAGCTCAGGTCCACGTGTTATGTTTGCTTTTGAAAAAATAAAACTCGGTCTACAACCAGTGACATTACCATAATGCAGGTTAACTCTCAACCTGTTTCCAATTAAGAATTGGACAATTAATTAATTAACTGAGCAAATAAGCCACCAATAAGCTGCGTGGCTTAATGATCAAGACATATAGCTTTGAGTCAAAGAGGAAGGCTAAAATATGAGATTGCATGGATGGCAATTAAAAGAAATTTCTCAAAATTGCATCTTAAAGTACAACCCCAATTCCAAAAAAAGTAAATAAAAACAAAATGCAATGATTTGCAAATCTAATAAACCCACATTTTATTCACAATAGAACCTATACAACGTATCAGATGTTGAAAGTGAGACATTTTACCATTTCATGAGAAATATTAGCTCATTTTTAATTTGATGGCAGCAACGCATCTCAAAAAAGTTGAGATAGGGCTGTTTTTACCGTTGTTTAGTATCCCCTTCTTTTTAAACAACAGTCTGTAAATGTCTGGGAAGTGAGGAGACCAATTGCTGAAGTTTTGGAATAGAAATGTCGTCCCATTCTTGTCAGATATAGGATTCTAGCTGCTCAACAGTCCTGGGTCTTCTTTGCCGGCTTTTTCGTTTTATGATGCCCCAAATGTTTTCTATTAGTGAATGGTCTGGACTGCAGGTAGGCCAGTTCAGCACTCAGACTCTTCTACTGTGAAGCCGTTCTGTTGCGATGGATGCAGTATGTGGTTTGGCATTGTTCTGCTGAAATATGAAAGGCCATCCATAAAAGAGACGTTGCCCGGATGGGATCATATGGTTATGTAAAACCTCTACATACTTTTCACCATTGATAATGCCTTTCCAGATGTGTAAGCTGCCCACGCCATAGGCACTAATGCAACCCGATATCATCAGAGATGTAGGCTTTTGAACTGTGCGCTGATAACAAGCTGAATGGTCCCTCTCCTCTATAGACCGCATAACACGCTGTCCATGGTTTCCAAAAAGAATTTCAAATTTTGATTCATCTGACCACAGAACATTATTCCATTCTGCCTCAGTCCATTTTAAATGAACTTTGGCCCAGAGAAGACGACGTTTCTGGGTTGTGTTCACATATGGCCTTTTCTTTGTATGATACAGCTTTAGCTTGCATTTGTAGATTCAGGGCTTTCAAAATTAGCCGGCAACCGGCGATAATTGCCGGCTACTCGGGACATGACGACCGGCTACTCGCTACTCTGATTCTCCATATCATGAAATTCTTTTTGTCACCTTCTTCTTTAACCCGGAGTTTAGCCATATTTTCAAAAAGAGAAGGAGTCATTGCATTATTTCCTTGCTTTAGTAAGCCATCATGGTTTCCTTCATCGCGAATGAACGAACCTGGCGCAGCCTCCGTATGCTGCGTTCGTACTGTTTTGACAAAGACTTGAGGTGCTTGCGCAGACAGAAAATGAATACATCGCCTGCATTCAAAAATTCGCATCGCCGTTTGACCGAGGATACGAGATGGCTGAACCCCTACATAAAACACTAAAAACCTCAACAATATTGTCCTTCTTTAACAAGAAAGGTAAAGATGCACAATGTCTTGCTAACCAGGGCTGTACAGTGCGACATATATGTCGCACGTGTGACATGAAAATTGGTCCGTGCGATGGATGAACGAACTGTTGTAGCACCGGTGCGATGAGAGACAGAGGCGTTGCGTGTGTGCGCGAGAGAGCGAGACGTGAAACAATACCACCTCTCTAATGTACTTGGTAGATGTAGTCTGTCATATGGTTAAGACAAAAGATCCCACCTGCCTATCCAACACCATTTCCCACAATTCCTCCGCTGGACACAGTCGTATGACGTGGTTAGTGATGGGATCGGCAGTTCTTTTGACGGTACTGAATCCCTAGAACTCGTTCATTAAAAAGATTCGTTCAAAAAATTTGTTCACCGGATCATTCGGTGCTTAGCAGGAGTCCTGACTGCATAGTGCATAGTTCTCCAACTCCCTGAACTGGTAAGCAGCCAAACGATGCGTCATTCAGTTCATGATTCAGCCCTGAGGTTCACACTCACTCTGTAACACGTTCACCGCAAGTACTGATGGATGGTGCGTTCACGGCCCACAGTCATTGGCGGGAGACGCAGCGCTACTTTGAGTGGTATACATGCATTAAACTTACTACGCGGTGAACGGAGTCCTCAGCTCTGTGCGCAGTACATTCACTTAACGTGCTTCACGGGTGTTAGCAAGTTGACACGGCGCTAATTTTAGCAGTAGGCTACGGTTATGAACGTGAATGCACAGTACGTGAACGTGAATCACGTTCTCAGCGACAGTCCTCTGTGTGCGAGTGAGTGACACAGAGCGCTACAGTTGGCAGTTCGTTCTTTGAACGAGAATCACTCCCCCGCCCTGAAAGAGTTTCCTCTCTGTGTGCAGTTTGTTCAATGAATGAGAATCACTCCCCCCCGCCCTGACAGACCACTCTCCCCCCTCTGTGTGCAGTACGTTCGCGAGAGACACAACACTACTCTCAGCAGTACGTACACTGACTGAATCAGCGCTGACTGGTGGCGCGTTCACTGTGTGTAGTACATTCAGTGATTGAACGGATCCCTCGCAATGAGAGGATCAGGCTCCGCCACCCATTTTCCTCGCGAGTGATTCATTGTTTGCTTGGACAGAATAGTTCCACTGCCGGCCTGGTGGCCTTGCTCCTGAGCTCAACTGAACTGAGAAATGAACGAATCAATCCAAGAAAGAGATTTAGTTCAGTCAGTTCTCTTAAACAATTCGTTCCTTCGAACGAATCATTCGTGAACGGCACAACACTATCGGAGGTTAGTTAGGTGAGGCAGAATCCTCACCGTAAAGCAAACGATTACTCCCCTTTGCTTGATGAGCAATCAGACGATTAACTAATTTAATAAGACTATTCGGCAGAATGACAGGCCAGTTTAAGTTTCCGCGGCGTTATTACTCAGTACATCGAACATAAAATGCACACGAAACTGCAGATTTGCGTGTACTTGCTTACAGGAAGCCGAAGCAAGCAATGCCATTCAGTTCTTATACGGAGTTCAATGCTTGATCAATATGCAATATATTCCCCTTTAAATACGCATTTTTTTAACCCCAATAAAAAACTTGGGGCGTTTATTTTCAGTCTTCTTTCATAATCCGATGAACAAAAGGTTAAAACAATACACAAAATTATCGAGAGCGCTGAGATTTTTCTATTGATTAAATGCATTTCCATCCTTGCTGTCTTGAATCGAAGCGTATACGTCAATTAATCTTTTTGTCGCCATCACCTATCCGTATACAGGCTTCCTATAGGCTTGGATTTAATAGTTTTGATCGTCAGTCAGGTATAGTTTGTGGGAACAGGTTGACAAAATCCAGCGAAAAGGTTAGGCCATTGCCTCAATCACCACACGTCTCAGGAATACACTAATAAATAACAGCATGTATAAACAGTACAACAGTATGTTTATATAAACAGTATGTACAGAATGCATAAATACTTAAATAAGTCGTATAAATATCAAATAGTGGAGAGGTCTGTTTAATGTTAATGCAAATTACTTAAAATTGTATGAATTTAAAGAATTCCGAGACCTTGAAAGTACTTCAATTTACAAAGAGATTATTAATATTTTATATGTCTTTAAATGATAAACTGCACTACTTGTGGTTGGTTTTAGAGATGTAACAGATGCTTTTACTGTGCTACAAGTTTTTGTCTTGTGCTACAAGACTACGAACCTCTGTAGCACCAGTGCTATGAGCAGAAGTTGTTAACATACAGCCCTGCTAATATATCTAAAAAGAACCATCATTTCATATCAAAAGTTTTGATTACCGATCGTATCATCCTGCATGGGAAACTTCATTGCAGGCATTCAATTGAAATTTCTCTTAAACTACAAAAGTAAAATTATGGCATTAAGTTATTAGTCAATGTAATGGTGTTAAAGTAAAGTGTAATGTCTAACCTATACTACCAGTATCGTTTTAATCATTTACTAGAGCTTTGTCTTTGCATGAGATGGAAAAAGTATGCCCACACATGTAATTTAGCTCTGCACCATTCCCTGAGTGGAACACTCATAACGTTAGCTCCTCATTGCAAACTCGTTTTGCGGAATGTTGATAAAGGTTGATCCTGAGTCTGCAAAATCAGCATCTGTGTTGGCTTTCGCTTAGCTAAGTTATTTGAATAGTTATTTGGAAATGGGTTAGAGTTACATCTTTATGTGTACGGTCATGTTTCAGAAATCAGAAAAAACAGCTGCATTTTCTCCACGATTCTTCCCCGCGGTGGTAACCCACCCAGACACCTGGCATTTCTGCTTCTCTCGTCCCTTGACCACAGATTATGTCATGCAATAGTCAATATTTTCGGTGGCTGGACAAAGCAGTATAAAAACAGAGTAAAACTAGCAATAAAGCAGTACAGTCAGTGAAAATACACACTCTTTAAGTGTGAAAGAGCATCGCCAAACTGTGATTTAGGCTACGTTCAGACAGCAGGTCTTGATGCACAATTTGGATTTTTTGGAGAAATCCGATTTTTTTTGTGTGCTTGTTCATATTACACATTATATGCAACTTCTATCAGTTTTGAGTATGAACTGAATGCGACCCTGAAGTGACCCGCATGCACAAAAGAGGTCCTAAGGTAATACATGACCACGCAGGCACACACTGTTTGTTGACAGAAGTAAACATGGAGGCATCTCGTCTCGGCATTTCAATGACGTAAAGGTCGGATAAATGCAACCTGGCCGTTCAGACAGCAGTCGCTTTGCAAAATATCAGATACGTATCGGATTTAGGACCACATATGAAAGTGGCCTGGGTCGGATTTAAAAAAATCGGATTTGTGCTGTTCAAACTGTCTTTAACAGATCGGATACAGGTCACATATGGGCAAAAAAATCGGATTTGGGCCACATTTGCCTGCTGTGTGAACATAGCCTTAATCGTTCACGCCACTGTCTGGTCCAAGTCACTTTCGTATACATACATCTGAAATTTGACAAATAGACTCTTAAGCCTGTTTAAATAACTCAAAGTCGCACTTCTTTCTGGGGTGTTTTTCCCAAAATCACAGATGCTAACTTACATGGTTGGAATCATTGACTGTCAATGAACGAACTATGTAAGTTGCTAACCCACACTTTAGGGAAACATACCCCTGATCATGCATTTCTATGCCCGTAAAAAGGCTGGGAAGTGGGTCAGGCCGAAAGTGTCTCACTCAGGGAATGGTTATCAGGACACCTACGTTAACATGTTAATACAAATTACTTCTATAATACTATGTGACACAATTTTTTTTCCTGGTTTGTGTGTGTTATTTCTTTATTGCTTATGTTGTGAAAAGAACTGAAAATTCCCATTATTTCCTTCAAACTTTGCTTTTGTGACCAAGGTAATGAAATTTAGGAATCTGCCTATTTTCTGTGTAAAAATGGAAAATTTGCACATTTTCATTTACATAAGGTATGAATAAAACAAAACATAAATCAAATTTTACTTAATTTGCATAATAACAAATCTTCCTATTTAAACAAGCAAAAATTGTCTGTCTTACCTTCTTGAGTTTTTTTTTTTTTTTGCAGTGGTCTTAGGTAAAATGAGGTGCCCAGAGTTTGTGTTAATCCTTGACAGGCATGCCAAAATATACCTTGTTGGCTTCATACATGTTAACAGTTGCTGTCACAGAGTACTTTTTTGCTCTTATTTTGATACATTGGTCACAAACATTGCAGAATGCATCTAGAGAATGCTTTGCAGCTTCTTGATGCCAGCTCTGAAAAATTCTGATTTATCTACATGTTTACTTGGGCAGCTAGAACTAAACTGAGGTGGTGAGTGGTGAGCTGCTGTATAGATATTACTATGGAAAGATCTAGGAAATTTTTAAAAGTTCTTGAAATACCTAAAAGTTCTACAACATCCTAGAAAAATTCTTGAAACTTCTTGGAAGTTGCACAACATTCTAGAAAGTTCTTAAATGCTTGTAAGCTCAAGAAAATTCTGTTAGAAAACCAGCTCTATATCTACCTTTAATGTCCTGTAAAATGGATACCATTTGAAAAATTCATTTCCCAAGTCACTAAAGCAAAGTTTGATAGGTGTTCTCCTTTTACTTTAGGTATAATTAGGATATAACACTTTCTGCCCAGGAACAGGAAAAAGCTAAAATTTTGTTACATTGTGTAATGGGCAATATGTTTCAGTCAGATCATGAAACCAGTCGTTTCTTGAAATGATAAAATTTTTTTAGTCATTTTATGAAATGACTTAAGTTTGACGCCAGCCATTTCATGAAATGTCCAAAAATTTTATTTTGAAAATAAACTGAAATACGATGGTATTCTAAATGCTTCAAGTTTCTGATTTCACTGAAGCCATTTTCCCCTTCGCTGTGAAGCTCAAATCTTGAATTATAAAGCCTTAAACAGGGAAACGCATATATTTTCTGATTTGGCTTCTGCACAAAGGGGTTTGTTGTGTGTATCTAATTCTAATAACTGATAATCTGAAATGACAAAATGCATCATGAGCAAATAATGACAAGCATCCTCAAAAATATATATGTAAAACTAAAAAAATTTTGAATTTCACCAAATGACAAGGAAATCAGATGCTAGAAGGCAGCAGAATGCATCATAGAGCTTCAAATTTTTTAATTTCTCCTGGTAGAATGCCCCCTGGAGGGCATTGCGCCCTCAATGCTTGGATTCTCGGCACCTCCACCCCCAGCCATAGCCGCCTACTCTACTCTGCCAGCTGCCTACTCCAAAAGCTTTTGAAAGCCCTGAGATTGCACGGCAAACTGCGTTCACAGCCAATAATTTCTGGAAGTGTTCATGGGCCTATGCAGTGTATTCCAGTGCAGAATCATGCCAGTTTTTAATGCAGTGCGACCTGAGGGCCCGAAGATCACGAGCATCCAATATTGACCTTCGGACTATATTCAATATTGAATACCATGCACAAGCAATTTAACTTCGTCTTCGGAGAAACGTGGCAACCTTCCTCTCTCCATCATGGGTTTCGGTTTGAAGATTTGGGATAGCGCAGCCTGCTCCTAAAGGCAGTGGCACCTAGCACACTGATTGGTTTAACTGGCGTAATGCCCAAACCACGCCTCTGCATAATATAACGGGTAGCGCAGGTGTTTTAGGGATATAGGCAGGTGTGCAAGATAGCAACTTCTGCGGGGGAACGCCTCTTACGCAATGCTAAATCCCCAAATAACGGGTTTAGGGACTCTGGCGTAAGATAGGGCCCACAGATTGATCCCAGCAACTGAAAAAATTAACAGGTACTTCTCTCAAGTTATTATTTCAAGTCTATCGATAAATATATTTTTTAAGAATTTTTTTAAAGTATTGTATGTGCATTGCCAGTCAGGGGTGCCAGTAATTTGGAGCCCACTGCACATGGACCTTTCCGACCTGTCAATCAAGTGTAGAATAACTACCAATCAGATTGCCACATCTTACTAAGGTCCTGCCTACCCCGACAGCACTGCCATATTGTCCCACATTCAATGCAGTAATGAGCTGCGTTTAATAGGACAGGTGTTTGACTTTATCGAAAATGGTTCTGAGAAGCACTAAGGGAATTTATAATACTGACGAAAGATACCCTGCCCGGCAACAGGGAGCTCAATAAATCCTTTTTCCAAGGCCAAAAAAGCAGCCAGAAAAGTGTTTCTGATGGATTAAGGCGTGTTTGCTCCAGGGTAAGCAAATGAAAATTTTTGACATTTCGCCCTCACTAGTTAGTTAGCTACCAACAATCTATGCATATGTTTGCTGAGAAGACAGAATTACACCAACAGCATCATTGATGCATACGGTAACATAGAATTATTTTTCTCCAAAGGACTTTTGCATGCAATACCAGATGTAGTGACAAACCAGTAGCGATTCTGCTGAGAATATGATTCCTTCATGCCACCCAGCACAGGCATTTGCAACACTTAACAACTTGAAATTTCTTAAAAACTACCAGCTTATATATTGATCTTGATTATTCAGTAAATTAAGTGCGTGATTATTAATCAAGCAATCTTAAATAGGAACAGCTTGAAAGAAATAATGCTTTTAAGGGTCAGAGGCTCACGGCACGTATTTGAAAATCCTGCAACGCCCTTGGGGGACGTTGGGCTTTACGAGGTTAAGGAGGAGACAAACATTCCAAATTCAGGTGGGATTGAAGATGCTATATCATAAAAAAAGAAAAACATATTTTTAAGAAAATGCATTTTATTTTTATAAGTTGGCATCTTCAGTCCCATGCAAACATGGTATGTCCATCCAGCGAACTATACATGTTCATACAAGACTTGTGCTGCCAACTCATGAAAGCACAGATGGGTCATAGTTCTCATAGTGTGACCCGTCACTTCTTCTGACACATGGTCACAGACTTCATATGCAGGAAATGAGGGAGAAAGGAACCCTAACATTGACTTGCATAGAAAGCAACCAACAAACACTGGGATGGCCAGTCAGAGGCATTTGAGCAACAAACTATGCTAGCCCAAACCAACTCTATCCCTCCCATATCCCAATTATTCCAAGTATTTGCTGCAGTCACAAGGCTGCAGGTCACAGTCAGCAACGACACGGCTGGATTCGATTTGAGCCGTGTTTCTCACCTTCGTACCACAACAGTGCCTTTTCTGAGCGAGCCAGCCCCGCAACCCGACAACGCAACTAAAAATTAGCCTGACCAGTTTAGGCTGGTTTTAGCCAGAATACTTCTTGCAATGAAACCCCTGACTCACCAGTGCAGCCGTCGTCCTGGAAGTTGAAGTATCCATGCTGGCAGCGGTCACACTTGTCCCCAGTCACTCCCTGGATGCAGTGACACCTTCCCTCTTCAGTGCACTCCAGTGACTGGGACCCCGCCTGGCTGCAGTTGCATGCCACACACCCCACCCCACTGTGAAGGCCATGGTACCCCGCCTTGAGATCAGCCAAAAAAAAAAAATCACTCAGTGGTAAACCTGGAGCATGTGAACAAGTTTTGGATTATAGAGGTGGTTTAACCAAAAGCCAGGTTCAGAAATCTCTCTAAGTCCTCTCCAGTATTTTGTTCTGATCTCCTGGATTTGCTCAGAAATTTATATAAAATATAGGTGATTTAGAACAATTATTCACTCAAGAGGGACAAATAATTACTGGCATGAGTAGGCTGGGTCAATTAATGAAAAAAAAAACACATTTATATTCGCATTGCCTTCTGACTGATTGCTTTGTTAATTGACGAGACACAAATGCCAACAGCTGCAGAAGGGCTTGAGATTTTCCAACACCCAAGAGACATTATTGATACTTGGTGACCTACTGGCCAAAACAACCATTCCAAATCATATCACTGATAAGTGTCATTTCAAAAAAAAAATCCACTCTTGTGGATGTGGCACAGATTCCAGGGAAAAGCAAGAAAAACTTGTGAACTTAATTCATAAACTTGTGAACTGTGATAGTGCAGCTGAGCCACTCAAACAATCATTTCACAGCATTCAAAGTAAATACTTTCGGAGAATTAGGGCCCAAAATACTTATGCAACACATCCACAGACAGACCATCCCAGCAGTCAGAACAGTGCCGCAGCCATGTCAGTAAATTAGGACTTAGGTTTCTTTGCACTCCTTTTCACCCTTCCCCAGCCCCATTACAGCCAAACCTCCCCAACATTATCCTTCATAGCTAACTTTCCCCATAATAGCAATGAACTGTGATCAGGTCTGTACACCCATACAAGCAGAGGTAAACATTCCAGGGGTCAGAAAGTACAGTAAAAGTCCTCTCGTGTTTTACTTTTTCTCAGCCAACTCATTTTCATGGATGAAGGGCCAGTCAACAGGCCAATCTAGGAGGTCAGAAAAAAAACACTGGTGTAGACTTTTACCTTCTGAACCTGGATTGACCGCCTCTGAATATAAGTCAAACTTACCTGGCAATGGTCACATTTTTCTCCCATAACATTGGGCTTGCAGTCGCAATGCCCAGTCGTCTCGTTGCAGATTGTGGAGTGTGAGCCGTTCCCATGGCAACCACAAACTACGGACAGAGAACAGACAGGCAGAATACCCACAGGTGCATTTTCATTACTCACTTGGCAAGCAGGCAGAACATCAGGTACATCTGGTGCTACATGCCCTGAATGTCAGTCAGGAAAAATAAAGCACTGAAACAAATATCTTAATGAACACTACAGACAAGAGCGAAGGATCTGGCGTTGTCGCTTCTGACTTTTGACACAGATATTACGAAAATCACTCATTCTTCAATAGCACTTGTTTCAAATTGACTATCTCAACCCCTTTACGCAGAACACAAATAATGCCCATTTTTCCCGTAACACATGAGCCTATTTAGGCTTTATAACTCATTATAAAGTATTTGAGTCACAGAGACTGTGAAAAATTATTCCTGTGAAGCAAGACATTTGTAAATTCGATTAAATAATTATGTTGGAATTAAATTTCGGAATTTACAGACGCCAGCGTCCATATCTGCACAAAGGGCTTAATTTTCTTACAGTGAATTCTTCAGGAATACAGTCAGCACTGATCATGGTTCATTATTCACTCTGCTATTATCCAATGAACTAAAACCTTTCATGATTTTCATTCAGGAGTTGTAAAATTACACCGGTCGGCCACAACATTATAACCACCTGCCACTAAAATAGCCCTGACCTATTGAGGCAAGACTTCTTAAGGTGTGCTCTGGCATTTGGCACCAAGACATTGGCAGCAGATCCTTTAAGTGCTCTAAGTTGCGAGGTGGGGCCTCCATGGATTTGACTTGTTAGTCCAGCACATCCCACAGATGCTCGGTTGCATTGAGATCTGGGGAATTTGGAGGCCAATTTAAAACACCTTGAACTCATTGTTGTGGTCCTCAAACCATTTTTAAGCCATTTCTGCTGCATAGCAGGGCACATTATCCTGCTGTAAGAGCCCAAAGCTATTATGGAATACTGTTTCGGTGACAGGGTGTACTTGGTCTGCGACAGTGTTTAGGTTCGTGGTACTTGTCAAATTAACATCCAAGTGAATGGGAGGACCCAAGGCTCCCAGCAAAACATCGCCCAAAGCATCTCACTGCCTCTGACTTTCCTTATTCTTGTAGTGCATCCTGGTGCCATGTTGTCCCCAGGTAAGCAACGCACACGCACCCAGCCATCCACATGATGTAAAAGAAAATGTGATTCATCAGACCAGAACTCCTTCTTCCATTGCTCTATGGTCCAGCTCTGAAGCTCACATGCCCACTGTAGGTGCTTTTGGCGGTGGACAGGGGTCAGCATTGGCATCCTGAATTGTCTGTGGCTACACAATCTCATACCCGACAAACCATGATGCAATGTGTGTTCTAACACCTTTCTATTAGAACCAGCATTAACTTTTTCATCAATTTGAGCTACAGCGGCTGTTCTGTTGGAACGGACCATACGGGCGAGCCTTCGCTCCTGATACGCAGCAATGAATCTTGGCCCCCCATGGGCTTGTCGCCACTTCACCGGTTTTCCTTCCTTGGACCACTTTTGGTAGGTACTGACCACTGCAGACCAAGAACGCCCTGCATGAGCAGCAGTTTTCGAGATGCTCTGACCCGGTTATATAGCCATCACAATTTGCCCCTTGTCAAAGTTGCTCACATCCTTACAGTTGCCCATTTTTCCAGCGGCCTACACATCAACTTCGAGGACGTAATATTTACTTGCTGCATAATATATCCCACTCACTGACAAGTGCCATTTTTACAAGATAATCAATGTTATTCACTTAACCAGGCAGTGATCATAATGTTATGGCTGATCAGTGAATGTGAGGTGCCAATAAAGTGAACCAGGAATAGGAGGTTTTTTTTTCTGCCACTAGATGTCACTTGCATTCCTTATGTACAACAGGCAACATTTAAAGTGACAGACAACTTTCACACAAAGTCATGGTTTAATAAAAGAATTACTCACATGGAGTCCAGATATTATGACTTGGATTTTTTGAGAATTTTTTATAGTTGTACAATGTTTCAAATCATGAAAATTCAACTAAACAATAAAAAATCTGAAGGACTCCATCTTTCCATCCCTCAACAATGTTTATCCAATAAAAGACTGAGGAACACTTCAACAGTCACGTGATTAACGATAGCTTAATCACAGTTTGATTAAGCTTAACTCATTTTGTACAGAATTACCCTCATTTTCAGCTGCTTTTTTAGCTTAAATTGGCAAGCTGGTGCTCTGTCTCCCTTTCGGTGTTGGTTGTCTAGCAAAAGGAGATATGTTAACGTTCCGTTTTTTCATACATTGTTAATTTCTTTTCAATAAAGTTTGCGCAAGTGAAACTTGAGTCGCCTTTTGTATTCATTATATTGTGCAAATATTTACATTAGCGCAGATAACACCATTACTAGCTAAAATGAGGATGTTGCTCCTTTCGTAGCTCTGGCATCATGGGAATTTGCAGCAGATTTGATCATTACAAACAGCTAGCATGTAAAGCAAACTAATCTTCTCTCATTTCTCCCTTCAGGAAAACTATACATACTTTCCAATCTACATCCATTTGCTCATGTGACTATGCATCTCTGCTGAAGCAATAAATAATATAGTAATCTGTCTCCTGCCTCCTGTCTGCTTCATTCCAGAGCGCCATATGGTGGATGGACATTTTAGCTAGCCCAAAAATACCCAGATTAGACTTTACTTTGAACACATTTCACCATCCGCCATGCCATGTTGACTTATCCTCCAATTATCAACAAAGAGTTGTTTTCGTAGAGTTTAAAAAACACTACAATAATGTTTGTTTGGTTATACAGCAGAGCATTTGGTGGATACAATTATTCACAGATCATGAAATTGCTGGTATGTTTGGTTGCTGGGTGTCAGAACACTCACAGGAACACATCGGGTCTTCAGCAAGAGCTTTTTTTACCTCTTGCCATTATAGAGCTACAGGACATTTGATGTTGCTGTTAATGAGAAAATGGTTGATTCCTTGCATGCTTTGATCTGAATCACAGTTAGTGAAAAAAATAATAAAATTGTCACCCCTAAGGGGTAGTTCCTTCATTTGCAGTTCACCGCAGACGAAAGCTGTCTTTCACTTCAAGTTGTATTTCCTGGAGGACAAACAACTTTGTTGGTATCACAGTCTGAAAGGAGCCTTTCCTTTCCCATTATTAGCATGGTAGTTTTGGGCAGAGTCTAATAAAGTCATCCTCTATGCTGTAGGCTAGCTCAATCATCCCTTTATATTGTGACTGCATTCCTGTACACTAGGCTAGGGAAACGCCATCTACGGACGGGCAAACCCTCTCACTGTGGATCTTTTGAGAAGGGGGTCAAAAACGGAACAGCAATGCAGAGTCCAGGGCTGCATTTGAATAGCCTCTTTTGCTTAGCGGCAACAATATTTAAAGCGACGGATCATCCATCTGGCCATTCAAAAAAACAAACGAACATGACGGGCAAGGGATGCACAATCACAACACCAAGTTTAAGTGCAGTCGGGTTCTCCGCGATAGTCTTTTCCTAAATCCCTATTAATTCTTCTTCACATCTTTCCTTAACTTCAAGGTGTTTTCCATCGAGGTTAGGAAAAAATGGCAAGGAATCAGATGATAGGACATAATATTTTGACCATTCGCACGCAGTCCAGGGAAAATTAGCTCTTGCGGGTAAGAAGGATTATCAAGGGTCACAGGACTGAGGAGAGGGTGCATTAGCTTCCCTCTCAAATAATACCCATTGTTGACATATTGGGGTGAGGACTATATCATATGTTTGACCTGTGAGAGAGTGTAGTCAGCAATGAGACACTTACAAAATGTGTCCCTCTGACCCAATCCTGAACCCCTTATTTGCTCAAGGTTGGTGGCCTGAATTAAGGGGACCACGGGTCAAAGTTGAGGGTTAATCTGCCCCCTCACTCCCTGTTAATGCACAAACTCCATTCACCAACTGCTGTGTAGAGCTAATCGCCCGAAACTAATCCCCAAGGTATGTGCAGTATTCGGTAAGTGCAACAGTGAAACGGGAAAGTTGTTGAATTGAATATGCTGGTGTTTGGGTGGAAACCCCAACAGGCCTAGAATGCAGAGGTATGGCGGTTGGAGATTTGCTCTTACTGACCCTGGCAGTCCTTTGCAACAACGGCATCACCAAAGTACCCATCTTGACAACGCTCGCAATGGAGGCCTGCCGTGTGCCTGATGCACCTGAGGCACTCCCCAGACCGCGGGTCGCAGTGGTCCAGCACCTGAGGGTCCACGTTACCATTGCACTCACACAGAGCACAGCCCTGCCCGGGTATCGTGGGGTCTCCATAATACCCACTAGCACACCTGCACAACAATCAGGGAGAGAAAGGTCTTAAATTTTGCGACTCAGTAAGAGATAAAGATAAAGACTACCTGACGCTGAGAAACACTCAACAGTCACTGCTGACCTGGAAAATAACCAATTTGCAAGTTATGAACTATTTAGCACCAGGGTGAATTCACATTCTGGCTTGAGGTCTCTGTGCTTAAGTATGAGTTTAAACTCTGTCTCTCAGCATCTCATCACTGGCTGAATCACTGTTTTCACCTTAGGGAAGTATTGCCCTATGACACAATATAGCCTCATTAGCTTAGGACCAGTTTCACTAATCTGAGAAGTGTATCACTCTGAATGTTGCTGAGCTTAGTCTTTTCTCACATTAGCTCATTTATGTCTTCCTCCCACTTTTAGAACAATTTTCCATTGGTGTGAGCGAGCATGCATGCATAAGTAGTGGTGTGCTGGTTCTTCTTTGACGGTTTGATCACCTGTCACACCAGGCGCCAGCATATCCTTGCTGACACTGGTCACATATCATTTCTCCTGGGCCGTTCAGGAGGCAGGTGGGGCTGAAACTAAAAACAGGAAAAACACCATAAAAGCGCATGCTCCTACAATCCATCACGTCTATGTTTATTCTCTGGTTATGGCCAGCATAAATTCTTTCATCACTCAGAAGCTGTAATTATAGCATGCTGAATCACTGCTTTAAATTATTTTCAGTTGCTGCTACATATTCAAGATTGATCATGGCATGGCTGCGTTTCCAACACATTTAGCCAAACAACTACCTGCTCGCCAAATTATCAACCAGCATAGCAAGTGCACTCCACCAGGTTTACCTCCATCGTATTCTACTAGCTTAACTAGTTTTGTCCAGCTAGATATTTGCCCTGACCAGCCACCAACTAACTATAACCAGTGACAAGTGATGCAGTAAACATCTTAAATCATCTCTGAATCCAAGCAGTTTTTATCTGGAATTTCCTGTTTCTTGTCGCTGTAACAAAAAGGCAAGACTTTTTATACTATAAGAAGTGGAATAGAAGGCAGACAGTAAGGAGACGGTGGCCTCATCCTTGGCAGTGAAACTCACTTATTAGACTCCGCAGTCAGTGGGCATGCACATCGCTGGCAGTCATTAGGCGTGCCTTCCGTTGGGTCTCCATAGAAACCAGGCAGGCACTGGTCACAGTAAGCCCCGGTGGTGTTGTGCATACAGTCCTGCCAAAGATTTACCGCAAATCCATTGGAGAAGCATCTCAAACCAGCATGTTTTGGCCTTACAGCACACATACCACGGCAACTTGGAAAGATACATTGGAGACACACGTTTATACAGTACTGTTCAAAAGTTTGGAATCACTGAGAACTGTTTTTGAGAGAAAACGATAGGTTTGTTTGCTAAGGTAACATTAATTTGATCAAAAACTTCTGGCCCTTGGCATGTTACATTCCTGTAGGGCAGTGATTCCCAACGTCGGTCCTGGGGACTCACTGTGTATGATGGTTTTTGTCCCAACCACACTTAATATCCCAGAATTTTAACAAGCTGTTAATTTTTTAATTACTTGCTTTTCAGATTAGAGGGACATTTTACCCCCTTAAACCGCATTATGACAGAAATGACTATGCATTCTATGACGTTTCATAGCCCAACGTTCATATTGTTTGTTTTGATTTATTTCAAAAAAAAATATGCCAAGCCAAGGTGGCGATATGTTTTATGTAATCAAATGCAAAGCTGTTATCAATCAAATAGCTGCGAATTAGGGTTCTCAACGAGCGTGTTCAAATTCTTTCCTAAAACCAAAGTTTTACCAAACTAACATTTAACAGGTTTGACTCATTATAAAATGCTTTGTAATGTTAATAGCTCGTTAGTAGTTAGGTTTATTGACCATGTGTCCTCAGTTTTATCAATTAGAAACCAATTCATAGTCTCGTGTTATCAATTGCAAATCTTCATTTTTTTATGTAACAAAAGTAATTTCCAATAAAGAAACTTTTTTCATCCTGGCCATTTTTGGCCAGTGGTCTAAAAGGGTAAACAATCTGTATGAACAAAATAGCACGATTAAGAGCAATTAACAAGTCATTAACAATCTGAGATTGGAGTTGTGGTTGGAACAAAAACCATCTTACACAGCGGGTCCCCAGGACCGAGTTTGGGAACCACTGCCCTAGGGTTCTCAGAACTTTTGTATCTACTAAAGCGCTTTATGCAGTAGGCCTACACTGCCCTGGATAAGAATGTCTACTAGATGCCAATAATATGATGTTCAAAATACCAACAAGAAGGAAACTATTTTTCATTTTGGCCTGCGCAGCCCCAAAGCTATTTCCCCAGAGTACTGACTACACGCTGTGTCACCTATTCCGTGAGTGAGTGAGTGAGTGAGTGAGTGAGTGAGTGAGGAATCATTATAATGCCCTAATTTGGTATGAAAGAAACAACTGCCATTATATTTCTGTTGCTCTCAAGCTATGCTAGATTGCACACAGGCATTAATGAAGTTCATCATGAGGTGACAATGTGTTGTTACTATGCATGAGTAACGAATCCTTAAAATGAGGCATTGCAATCATGCTTGAATATTTACTGAAAAATAAACTATTTCAAACAATATTGATCCTTTGCAACATTTTGGCAATATTTTCTTATCATATTAATGTCACCTTGATGAACAAAACCATCTATATCTTTTAAAAAATGTCAACAACCCCGTTTCCAAAAATTTTGGGATGCAATGAATGCTATGATTGGCAAATAATTTAAACTCCATATTTAATTGAAAATAGTACAAAGGCAACATGTGAGATGTTGAAACTGAGAAATACCTACTCATTTTGGATTTGATGCCATCAACACATTTCAAAAAAGATGGAATGGGGGCAAAAAAAGACTAGAAAGTTGTATGACACACCCAATGGAACATCTAACAGCTAGTTAGGTTAATTAGCAACAGGTAAATAACATGAATGGGTATAAAAAGGGCATCCCAGAGAGGTAGATTCTTCCAGAAGTCAACATGGCAAGGGCTTCACCACTCTGAAAAACAATTTATTAATATTGTTTCTCAATGTAAAATTGCAAAGAACTAGGGCATTTCATCATCTACAGTACATGATAAATTTAATTTTAATTTCTAAATTTAAATTTAGAGAATCTGAAGAAATCACAGTACGCAAGGATAACATCAAAAACCAATACTGAATGACCGTGATCCTCAGGACCTCAGGCTACGCACTCTATTAAAAAACGGACAGGATTCTGTCGCGTAAATTGGGGAGATCTTGTCCGCACAAGATCCAGAGACCATGACCTTTGACCCAGTTAAAACTACCATGGTGGTTGCACAATTAGATATTAGTATAAATATGTACAGAAAGTATGAAGCCATTTTACCAAGGGGTTACTGAGTTCTTGTCTACACAGAAAATCATGACACTAATGCCGACGCTAATGCTGACTCAGACGGCAAACCAAGGTAAGCCATATGGGTACGCCCTTTGGGCAACCTAACAAGATCCAGAAATGCTGTTTCCTATTCGGCCTGAGCTCATCAGACATTGACTGAGGCAGGTTGAAAACTGTTCTTCTGAGGTCTGATCAATCAAAATGTAAAACTCTTTTTTGATATCATGGGCACCGCTTCTACCGCGATAAAGAGGCGAGAGACTATCCAGCCTGTCATCAACACACAGTTCAAAAGCCAGCATCCATGATATTATGGGGAGCATTAGTGCACATGGCATGGGTAAGTTGCATATCTGTGATAACATCATTAATGCTGAACAATATACTGGTTTTGGAGCATATACATACTGCCATCCAGAAGTCTTTTTCAGGGAACGCTGTGCTTATTTCAGCAAGACAATGCCTAACACCACACTCTATACACATTACAACAATATGACTCCGTAGAAAAAGAGTGTGGGTGTTGAACTGGCTTGCTTGCAGTCCTGACCTCACACCAACTGAAAATATTTAGCAAAATAAAAATGAAACAAAAAATATAACAAGGCCACAAAGTGCTGAGCATCTGAAATCCTACATCGAGCAACAATGGAGAAAACATTTTGCTTTTATGACTGCAGCAGTTGGGGTCCTCAGTCGCCACACGCTTACAGAGTGTTGTTAAAACACGAGGTCATACAGCACAGTGGTAAATAGGCCCCCATCCCAACTTTTTGAAATGTGTTGATAAGCGACATTTTTGAAAAAAACAATAAAATTTCTCAGTTTCAACATCTGATATGTTGTTTTTGTACTATTTTCAATTCATTATAGTGTTTAAATTATTTGCAATCATTGCATTCTGTTTCTACTAACATTTTATTCAGTATCCCAACTTTTTGAAAAGGGGTTGTACTTCACTTGGCAGGAATTTTCCAAATGAAACTGTATTTGAGGAAAGTGAAAAATCATACTGTTAACAATGAAGCATAATTCCATCGAATTTCTGTATTCACTATAGCATGCTATTTTGGAGTGATTATGATTCATGAAGTGTATATATACCTTATTTAGAAAGTTAGCCTTGAGTGTGGTTTGAAATGTGATCAGGAAACAAAGGCATACGGAGCTCACTATGTTTATCGTTCAGCACAGTCATTCACATTAGTCAAGGTTTCTTTGTCAGATTATTAGTAAACAGGGCTTCCAACAGGAAATCTTCATAAACAGGGCTGCAGGCAATGTGTTCAGGACGTGCCTTTGGGGTCTGTCTTTATCCGACTCTTGAGCAAAGTTTAAACAGGTTGAAAAGACTAAACATAAAACTGGCCAAGATAAACTCCTGGAGGGCTGATTCCTTATTTGACACAGTTAAAAGTAAAACTAAACAAAATTTTGTTGCTGTATCAAGCAAGTTCAGTAGCACTTATGGAAAGCACAAAGCGCAGACTAACCAGACAGACTCCGTTGGTGTCGCACTCAGAGGCATGGTCGTTACATTCACAGTGGAGACAATTCCCGCCGAACAGAATCCCGCCAACACGATAAAATCCAGAATCACAGTACTGGAGATAAAGAGAGCCATTAGCTGGATTTATACGATCTATCAGTGAAATGAATATCACTGTACACAGCTGAATATTTGCTTAAGTTACCTCAGCTAATTGTGCACTCGAGTCACAAAGATACACCATGAGGGAATTTATGGTACAGCCTAAAATTAACCAGTCCTCTTTCTTCAGTACCGAACCACATTACTATCATTTCAAAGTAAAAACTTTACATTGTAGAACAAACATGTCATGTTTATTTTAGTTGATTTTAGTATCTGAGATACTTGAGTACCGATTTAAGAATGAATTCCAAATGTAAAGGTATACATATGGCACATTTGATTTTACAGCCTTCCCTGTTCACAACCTCCAAAAACAAAAAGAAAAAAAGATTAATCCCAGCACAGAATAGCGGCACCTTACCTCACAAGATGTTCCAGAGTAGCCCCAGGGACATTCGCATTGTTCAACTGCGAGGGCATGTCTGGGGGTGGCCGCATTCGGGTCAGCCATGTCCAAAGACACAATTCTCAGCCTGGTGACATATGATTGAACAGAAAAAGTTTTGTCATTTCCCACTAATAATCCATCAAACATAATGGATTATGACATACAATGTTCAATTTCTTCAAACCAGTGGAGAAAAATCTGTGCAATAAATGCCGACAATAGTTATGACAACATCAATTTGTTTAACAAATTTTTCAAACATTAAATATTTACAATGCCTTCACAAATAGTGGAGTTTTGGAACATAAAGCAGTAGCTCTCAGTTCCAAATACCGCCATGTGATATTTTGCTGCCAAGAAATTGCAAGGGATGCACCAATCGATCAGCCACCGATCATTATCGGCAGATTTGCGCTCTACATGGGGGATCGGTGACAGGCCGATCACCTTTGAAATGGCCGATCACTCAAGTCGATCGCGTGATGTAGAAACGATGAGCCAGTCTGGTGCGGTAAAGAGAAACATCATGTCGTCATCTGGCACTTTTATGAGATATCTGAAACCGCTTAATCCAAAGCAATATGCAATATGTGTTCAGCCAGTGTCCTACATGGAGGTTATCAAGCAGGTGTAGTGGAGGGGGGTGCAAGGGAGCGGCACTCCCCCACTTCCAAGAGAATAGAAAGAAAAAAGCCTATTGGATCTGCTGATGAACTGACAGCAAAGAAATGACACGAACGAGAAGTGAAAGCAGCAGAGCTATGCCTCCAACATTATCATCTGAAAGCGACTACCGAATCAAAGAACTCAAAGGTGCTCATTGTGAAGGTGGGATTTTGATGAGCTTTCTGACTTTCCTTGAAGTTAGAAGTCCCCCCCCTCCTCAAGTCAGCACATGAACGCGCAGAGGTTTTCACCACAGCACCTGACAATAATACCTGGCTAGGCACAGCAGCGGTGGAGAGCCTGTCCAGTGAAACTCCACGGGTTCAAGAAAAGGCATGTGATAAAATATTGTGCAATTGTTGTTTTTCAAAGTAACTAGACAGTCCGGTCGGCTGCGACCGCATTGGGTGTATCCCCCAAAAGCCCACTTCTCCCCTTTTTTGCGCATTATTCGGTCAGTACTGTTGCCATGGCAACCAAAATCGATAGGTATCATAATGTAAGTATAGCACATGTCCATACCAAATATGAAAGTAATCGGTCAAAAATTACAGCCTGTACAGTGTCCACAAGGAAGTGTCTCTGTGTCAGCACAAATGTGCGCATTATTCAGCTAATACCGTCGCCATGGCAACCAAAATCAATAGGTGTCATAAGTGAAGTATAACACATGACTATACCAAATATGAAAGTAATTGCTCTAAAATTGCAGCCTGTACTGCGTCCACAAGGAAATCTCTTTTTTTTTTTTTTTTTTTTTTTTTTTATTGCCCGCCACCACCCCCCTCTTTGGAGGACAACTTTGTTTTTATTTTTCAGATGACAAAATGCAGATTAAACAGCAGAATTAGGTTTGTAAAGAAAAGGAAAAAAAAAAAAAAAAAATACAGATACAATACAATAGATATATTGTACATTAAGGAAAAAAAAGAAGAAAATAATAATAATAATTACAACAAAAGAGATAACTCAACTTGAATAACAGTAAATAAATGCAAAATTTAATGTAAATTAAATATTTAACATTGGTGAATGAAGTATGTAACAGATAGGAAACGTGGGGGTAAGGGCGTATCAATGGCAGATGTGTAAATGTTTATTGTGTGAGGCGCGGGCTTTTACATATGCATAGATGGACACATAAACAGACAGACATATAAAATGACGGACAGAAGTTGATAACTAAATGTAAATGTTGTGTGTGTGTGCGTGTGTGTGTGTGTGTGTGTGTGTGTGTGGCTGGCGTGCTGCGTGTATGTGTACATGTACATGTACACATTTTACATGTCTTCATAATAGTCGTAGTATATTTATTTATATTATAGTTGATAGGTATAATAATTATAATCAAAAATAGTTATTGTGGTAGAAATTGTTAAGGTAGCAACACTTATTTTTTAGTAAAGCTAATGACGACGGCGCCGAAATGACGACAGCAACAACAATCATTGATTATTATAATAATAATAACGATAATAACAATAATAATAATAATAATAACAATAATAACAATAATAATAATAAGAAGAAGAAAAACAATAATTGCTATATCACTATTACATCCATAACAATAATAATAGAAAATTTAAGAATAATGAGAACAATTACAATAACATAAATAGCATTATTAAGTATTAAATATTAAGAAGGCACAGGGCCCGCGACCCCCCCCACCCCCCCCGGCCAACCCCCCACCCCATCCCGGACGCCACCCACAGCCCCGCCTGCCCCTTCTCCCCCCTTCCTCTTTTTTTTTCTCCCTCTCCTTTTGGGGGATGTGACTCAGCTAGTGTAGTGCATTAAAAAAGTGAGGCATGTGACGAGAAGACAACCAAAGGCCAGCCCCTACGTCCAAGCCCCACTTGCCCTATTCTTTGAGTGTGTTTTTTTTTTTTTTTTTTGTTGAAGATGGTGTATAACATATACGAGAGACAAAAAAGGCAAAGGCATGTAAGGCGGCATTAGCCCAGGCGTGAGGATTGGGAGAAGGCCGAGACGGGCGAAGGCAGGCGCGAGCCACAGAGCCCATGTTGCCCCCCCCCGACCAAATAGTGATAACAGCAATCATACATTCACCATTGTAGCTTAGCAACTGTACATTTATCATTTCTTGTCAATATTATTATTGCTGCCCTCGTCACCGCCATCGCCACCAGCTTAAATCATTATTTTATCATTCATAAGTAAAGATTTGTAGATTGTAGTGTTATGAGTCATAGACTTACAGAGCAATTATTTATATGTATGTTTTTATGCTTGAATGTATGCATGTGCGCATGTATGCTTGAATGTATTTTGTGTTTGTTTGTATGTATGTATGTGTGAATGTAAACATGCATATAAATGAGTAATTGAATAAATGGATGAGCTTAACGTCATTTGGGATTGGTTCCCAGGCAAAAGAGGTGTATTGCTTTGCCAGATTAGGTTTGTAAGAAGTTAATGAGAGGGACCAGATGGACGGGGGTTCTGTTGTATGCTGTTGGGTGGGGTCGGATGTTGTGTTTTCCATAGTAATGTGATCCATCAGATAATTCTTCCACTGTGTGATGTTTGTGTTGCTTTTTGATTTCCAGTTCATGAGGATTGTTTTCTTGGCGACAGTTAGGGCTATTAGAAGAATTTTTTATTTGGTCTTGTCAAATTTGTAATTGTTGTGTCACCTAGTAAGCAGAGTGGGGGGATAGAGGATGTGACAGCCAAAGAGATCAGAGAGTGAATTTGTGACCTTTTCCCAAAACTGCTGAATAGGTGTGCAGTGCCAAATAAGCGTGGATATAAGTGTCTGGTTGGTTTTGGGTGCAGTTAGAACATGTTTCTGAAGTGAAGCCCATTTTAGACATTTTCTGGCCAGTGTAGTGGGTTCTGTGGAGTATCTTGTATTGAATTAACTGTAGGTTTGCATTTCTAGTCATGAAATAAATATTTTGGCAGATTTGGTTCCAGAAGTCAGCATCAGGAGCAATCAGCAGATCTCTTTCCCATTTTCCTGTTGGCATAGAAATTGTTTTATCTGATGTTGAGATTATGCTATAAATTTTTGAGAGGAGTTTTTTGTTTTTTTTTTTGTTGATTAGGTCTGAGGCTGATGGAGGTAAGTCAAGGTTGATGGATTTAATGTTACAGGTAGCTTGAATTGATGATTTTAGCTGCAAGTATTCTAGAAACTGATTGCTCCTGATGCCGTGCTCCCGGACCAGGTGAGTGAATGAAACCAGTGTATTATTTTTGAGTGATATGTGATAAGTGAGTGATCCCTTTTTTGACCATGTGAGGAAATGTAATGGTTTTTATTGCTGAGAAAATCGGGTTATTCCAAATCGGAGTGAATTTTGAAAAAGTTAATGTGGAGTTTGTGATTTTGTGGAATTTCCACCAGGCTGTCAGAGTTGCTGATATTGTGAATGTCTTAAAGCAGGGGTAACGTTTGATGGACTGACTGAGAAATGGTAAATCTGAAATAGGGATATTTTTTGCAATTTGTCTGTTCTATATCTATCCATGTATTATCTGATTGGTGGGGATGAATCCATTTGAATAAATACTGAAGCTGATTTGCAATATAGTAGTGAAAAAAAATTTGGTGCTGCAAGTCCTCCCTGTGCTTTGGGTTTTTGTAGGGTTGTTAATTTAATTCTTGGGATCTTGTTTTTCCAGTAGAATTTGGTAATGATTGAATCTAATGATTTGAACCAGGAAGTAGTGGGGTGGGTTGGAGTCATAGAAAATAAATAATTAATTCTGGGAAGTATTGTCATTTTTATTGTAGCAATTCTACCTGTTACTGAGAGTGGTAAATTCATCCAGCGGAGGAGGTTGTCGGTTGTCGCCTTGAGCAAGGGGCGTAATTGAGGTTGAATAATTCTGACAGCCTGGGAGAAATATTGATACCTAGATAAGTAATGTGAGAAGTGCATAAAGGAATTGGTGGGGTGAATGCTGCCACATCCCAGCTGTTAGGTTGCAGAGGTAAGATTGAGGATTTATGCCAGTTTATTGAATAATTGGAGATTTTGGAGAATGTGTCAAAGACTCTGATTGTTTCTAGTAGTGATGAGGGGGATTTTTGTAAAAAAAAAGCAGAATATCGTCAGCATAGAGACTGATTTTATGATGTTCATTTTGTGTTTTGAATCCTTGAATGTTGACGTTTTGGCGGATGGCTGCTGCTAATGGTTCAATGAAAATGGTGAATAAAGATGGAGAGAGGGGGCATCCTTGCCTAGTCCCCCTGTGTAATGTGAATCGTTGTGAAGTTAGTCCATTAGTGATGACTGTGGCTGATGGTGCAGTGTACAGGATTTTCACCCAGTTAATAAATGACTCCCCAAAGCCAAATTTTTGCATTGTTGATATGAGAAATGACCAGTTAACCCTGTCAAAAGCTTTTTCTGCATCTAGAGAAACAATGACAGTTGGTATATCCTTTTGTGCTGAGTGATCCATTATATTAAAAAGTCTGCGTGTGTTACTGGATGAATGTCTACCTTTAATAAAGCCAGTCTGATCAGGGTGAATTATGGATGGGATTATCTTTTCCATTCTGTGTGCGAGTGTTTTAGTGATGATTTTCAGATCTACATTGAGGAGTGATAGGGGGCGATAGCTGGTAGGAAGTGATGGATCTTTGTTTGGTTTCAAAAAGAAGTGATATTGTGGCAATGTTCATGTTAGCTGGTAATTTTGAGTTGTGTTTTATTTCGGTTATTACTCTTTGGAACAGTGGGGCGAGAATGGACCAGAAGTGTTTGTAGAACTCAGCAGGGAAGCCATCAGGTCCCGGTGTTCTATTGTTGGGCATAAGTTTGAGGGCAGTAGCGAGTTCCTTATCCGTTATTGGTGATTCAAGTGTTGTAATTTGATCTTGGGTGAGCTGTGGTAGGTTGATGCTGCTGAGAAATGAGTCGATATCTAACTGTTCTGGGTCCTTTTCACATGAGTATAAGTTGGTATAGAATTCTTTAAAAATGCTATTTATTTCTTCGGGTGATTGTGATGGCTTCCCTGTTGAGTCCCTTATGACAGAAATGGTTGCTTTTTCTTTGTTATGTTTAATTTGGTTTGATAAGTATTTACCAGATTTATTGTTATGATGGAAGTGTTCTTGACGGAGTCTATGAATTAAAAATTGAATTTTCTTGTTTGTAAGTTCGTTCAGTTGAGATTTATATTTTCTTAATTCATTCTGTGTGTCTTCAGTTGGGTTATTTGCATTAATGTCTTCGAGGAGTTGAATTTTTTGTTCCAGATCGGCTTCTTGCTCTTGTTGTTTCTTTTTTTTGTAAGTGGAGTATGAAATGATAATTCCTCTTAGGACTGCTTTTCCTGTTTCCCAAATGATGGACGGAGATGACTCTGGGGAATCATTTATTTCTAGGAAGGATGCCCACTCCTTTTTAATGAGGTTATTGAAATCAGGGTCTGTGAGGAGTGATGTATTAAAGCGCCACCTAGTGTTGTGTTTATGTGAAGGAATTCTATTCCATGTGAATGTTATTGGAGCATGGTCACTGATGATTATTGAGTGTATTTTTGAATCTGAAATATTTGGTATAATTGAGTTGCTTGTCAAAAAGTAATCGATCGTGAGTATGATTGATGAACCGATGAGAAAAAAAGTATTGCCTTTCTGAAGGGTGTTGAAGCCGCCAACTATCGCCAAGACCAAAATCACCCATGAACTGTTTTATTGTGTCTGTTGATTGCCAGGTGCGCCTGTTATGTGAAGTATTGCTTTTGTCCATTAGTGGATTGATGACAGTATTGAAATCGCCTCCTATTATAATTGGGCAATTTGAGTTAGCGGAGATAGAAGAGAAAAAGGTGTGAAAAAAAAAGATGGGTCGTCAGTGTTGGGGCCGTAAATATTGCAAATTGTGACCGGTTTATTGTCGATTGAAATATTAATAATGATAAATCGTCCTTCTGGGTCTGTAATGGTGGAATTGTGGGTAAATGTGATTTTGTTACTAATAAGAATGGAAACTCCTCTTTGTTTTGTGTTGTAATAAGCTGAAAACACATGACTGTAATGTGATGATATTAATTTGTTGTGGTTTGATTCAGAGAGATGGGTTTCTTGAAGTAAACATATGTCTGCTTTAAGTTTGGATAATTGGGTGAATATTCGTAATTTTTTTGCCTGGGAACCAATTCCACGAATATTCCAAGATAGAAATTTTAACGATGACATTTTAAGGGGATACTAAATACACATACACACACATCTACATATACATATATACACATACACATACATGCGTGTGTGCGTGCGTGTGTTCGCCTGTTTGTATGTGAGTGCATGTGTATATGCGTGTGTCTGCAGATCAGTGTGTGAGCGAGTTTGACCTGAAAATATAAAACACCAACCTGAGACAGACAAACAAATATTGGCACAAAAACACAGACAGTGAGTACACAGAACAACATTCAAAAGAGTGGTATAGATTAGGGTAAGTAGACTACAGTGAGACTAGGTGCAATAATGTATGTATGGAAATTGTTACAATGAAATCTCTATGTTTTGCCACAAATTTGCACATTATTCGGCCAATACCGTTGCCATGGCAATCAAAATTGATAGGTGTCATAAGTGAAGTATACCCCATGTCCATACCAAATAGGAAAGTAATTGGTCAAAAATTACAGTCTTTACAGCATCCACAATAAAGTGTCTACTGACATGGACGCGGAAGTGGCCGTGGCAGAGACGACTTCGTCAGGGGGCTACAATTAGATATTTTTTATTTTAAACTGTTAAACATATAAAAATGTTTAAACCTTTTGAGTCAAACGTTTTAGAATACATATTAAAACATGTTGTGCATTAGTATGTGTTTATATAAAGTACAAAACCCAAAACCAGTGAAGTTGGCACGTTATGTAAATCGTAGATAAAAAACAGAATACAATGATTTGCAAATCCTTTTCAACTTATATTCAATTGAATACACTGCAAAGACAAGATGTTTAATGTTCAAATTGAGAAACTTTATTTTTTTTTTGCAAATAATCATTAACTTAGAATTTAAAAGGCAGCAACACATTGCAAAAAAAAAAAAAAGTGGCACAGGGCCTTTTTACCACTGTGTTACATCACCTTTCCTTTTAACGACACTCAGTAAACGTTTGGGAACTGAGGAGACCAATTTTGAAGCTTTTCAGGTGGAACTCTTTCCCATTCTTGCTTGATGTACAGCTTAAGTTGTTCAACAGTCCGGGTCTCCGTTGTCGTATTTTACGCTTCATAATCGCCACACATTTTCAATGGGAGACAGGTCTGGACTACAGGCAGGCCAGTCTAGTACCCGCACTCTTTTACTACGGAGCCATGCTGTTGTAACACGTGCAGAATGTGGCTTGGCATTGTCTTGCTGAAATAAGCAGGGGCGTCCATGAAAAAGACATTGCTTGGATGGCAACATATGTTGCTCCAAAACCTGTATGTACCTTTCAGCATTAATGGTGCCTTCACATATGTGTAAGTTGCCCATGCCTTGGGCACTAATACACCCCATACCATCACAGATGCTGGCTTTTGAACTTTGCGCCTATAACAGTCCGGATGGTTCTTTTTTCCTCTTTGGTCCGGAGGACACGACGTCCCACAGTTTCCAAAAACAAATTGAAATGTGGACTCGTCAGACCACAGAACACTTTTCCACTTTGCATCAGTCCATCTTAGATGAGCTTGGGCCCAGCGAAGCCGCGGCGTTCTGGGTGCTGTTGATAAATGGCTTTCGCTTTGCATTGTAGAGTTTTAACTTGCACTTGCAGATGTAGCGACGAACTGTAGTTACTGACAGTGGTTTTCTGAAGTGTTCCTGAGTCCATGTGGTGATGTTCTTCACACACTGATGTCGGTTTTTGATGCAGTACCGCCTGAGGGATCGAAGGTCACGGGCATTCAATGTTGGTTTTCGGCCTTGTCGCTTACGTGCAGTGATTTCTCCAGATTCTCTGAACCTTTTGACGATATTACGGACCGTAGATGATGAAATCCCTAAATTTCTTGCAATAGCTCGTTGAGGAATGTTGTTTTTAAACTGTTCGACAATCAGCTCACGCATTTGTTCACTAATTGGTGACCCTCGCCCCATCCTTGTTTGTGAATGACTGAGCATTTCAGGGAAGCTGCTTTTATACCCAATCATGGCACCCACCTGTTCCCAATTAGCCCGTTCACCTGTGGGATGTTCCAAATAAGTGTTTGATGAGCATTCCTCAACTCTCTCAGTCTTTTTTGCCACTTGTGCCAGCTTTTTTGAAACATGTTGCAGGAATCAAATTCCAAATGAGCTAATATTTGCAAAAAATTACAAAGTTTACCTGTTCAAACATTAAGTAACTTGTCTTTGCAGTGTATTCAATTGAATATAGGTTGAAAAGGATTTGCAAATCATTGTATTCTGTTTTTATTTACGATTTACACAACGTGCCAACTTCACTGGTTTTGGGTTTTGTAATAATCACGCAATTTAAGACAGAACAGTTTTGTTCACTTTATGGTAGGTCTGAGCTGAGGTGCGCTCCCCCACTTCCAAAAATAGCAGTGCAAACCTGAATATAAGCTATTATCGTTTACATTATAGATCAAAATTTGTGCAATGCAGGGACTTTCTGTTGTTCTGAACAGTGAGTTTTCAACTGTTAGGCCAATAAACACTGGAAGCTCATAATATATTAATATCCGTGTGTTATGATTTTCATATGCCTATTAGCTATGATTTTTAGAAACAGTTTAATGTGTTGGACTCATTGGTTAAAAATATACTAAGCAACTAAAACCTTGTTAACAAACAACCAGTTGCACAGGTGAGTGAGTCATGTAATTTTTACCAAAAACGAATTTAATTTACACATGGTTATTCCAATAATGTCATGCAGCCTTGAGAGCCCTCTGTTGAATAGCTTTTACAATGTTGGAATTTTACTTACCTATTTAACTTATTCTAATTTTATTCTGCCACTTCAAACACTTTTGTATTGTTAGAGGGCTAGAAAGGTTTGAAAAATTCAATTGGTGATCGGATGGGTGATCAGCCGATCACACCATTAAAAAAAATCGGTGATCGGTATCAGCCCTAAAAATCCTGATTGGTGCATCCCAAGAAATTAAATAATAAGTGAGTGCCACTAATTGGCAGTGGTGGCCTTAAGCTTCTGGGGGCCCATTTCAAAAGCAAATGTGAGGCCCTATAAAACATATGAGCTTCATCATTTTGCTGGATGAAAGCTTTCACCTCGGCCTATCCAGTGAAATTTCAACTTTTCTGGCTGAAACTTGATGTTCATTTGTGATGATTTACTAAAATATTGACAATAAAAATATACGTGTGTGTATATGTGATAAATTTCTCAAAAACTGAAATGTGCAATTCAGCCCAACAAGCTAGCTGCATTGCAAACTGCACTGCAAACTTATTCTTTGTTTTCTTCTTAGGGGATGGGGTTACTGGATAGCTCTACCGCATAATCACTGGGATAATGATACGGTAAAATTTGGATGTACATCCCACCAGTATAATTTAATGCGGCTTGAGTGGACGAGATTTCTAGATGACTCGTATTGCCTGATCTTAATTAAAATTTGCATTGTGGCTATTAACATTACACGCCACTAGGTGACGGGATATCCCTCCGCTTTGTCAGAGAATGAGGCTGCCTTTGCCATTGCCATGATTATAATGATGTATACAAAACCATCAATACTTTTTCAGTGTGTTCACCGTATTAATGTTTTCATTCAGTTGCGATGCCATGTGAATGAAAGAGCATGTTTTTTTTCGCCCAATGTACATTTAGCTAACATTATATTAAAACGCGGCACCGTGTGTAACATTAATGTTATGCACTGATAACAGATACGCGAAAATCGAACAGGTCCGCACCGGTAATTTTCTACCCGATTGCTGTTTCTGCGCAGAGATGCCTGAACTGCGACTTGTCCCAGAAAACTTGCTTCTTGTTGGCTTTGGTTTGAGTTATGTCCCAAAACTCCTTGGGTATGGAGTAGCTGGAAGTTACCTTATAGCCATAACTTCTAATTTTAGAAATCTGCGCACATTATGCCTTTCAATGAAAGGTTGGAAGCATATGTTCGTTTTCAAGGTGCCCAATTTCCGTCAAATAGGCTACTGATCAGACACCAATAAAAGCTATGTAGACGAGTTCTTTTATTTTGCAACTTAAATTTTGCAAATTATCAACGCATCTTACCGATCAGAAACTATTTTGACTGGGCTGGTTCCGGAGGCTACCAAACCGTGACCTGGCCCAAATCCTGAAATCTCTATCATGTTCATTGATAATTTAATGCGTAAAAAATGCATAAAATTGCCAGATAATGCTTTAAAATGTACAAGTTGTATCTATCAAAGCTCACCGTTATATCAATTATTAAATACTTCCGGAATGGAGCAAGCAAATTTGTTCACATACTAACTGATAAGTCATACCAACATTGGCTAAGGTGACGACTGTATTTCCAAAATTTTCAGAGTATCAGCTACCATAGCTCTTTAGCTACCATCATTTGTAGACAACGAATAATTACAACACTTCTTAGCCAGCTCAGTCTTCATGTAACTAATATATCTGACGGAGAAAACCAGCAACTCCGACCACGGAAGCCGTGTATCCTCCCCATTCACCACAACTCCGAAGAAGGAGTATCGGCCGGGTGTGCGCTATAATGCCTTCATAGAAGGCTTAATGCGGTTTTTAGAAGTCATTACAAAATGTCCAATTTGAGTGGCAATCAGGGATCCCAAACATTTGCCTTTTAGGGGGACCTCAAATATTTGCCCAATTTGCCTCTCCTAGTGGTGCGCCTCTGCATGTTTTCATACAGTCAAGGTTTAGGATGTTAATTCTTGCCTGGCAGTTGGGGGCCCCCTGGCGGGCAGGGCCCGTTCAACTCAAATGGTTGAAACATAAGTAAGGCTGCCTAGGCTAATTGGCCAGACTAGCTTGACATGTATAGGTATTGGTGTAGGATGTTAAAAAACAAGTTCTCAGCCTGATTTGAGGCAGAAGGGTCTTAAACATCATGTAACGCATGTGACACTTCAAGGAAGTTCTCTGTGAGATGCAAACTCCAGTCATGAAACAAGATGACCGTACTGCAGCACCCTCACCTCAGCGGCCCCTCTGGGCTTGTGTTGAACTGCGCTCGGATTAGAAGTTTGGCAACGTTGGCGAAAACATTCATCAGCTCGTCCCGTTGAACTGGCCGCCCTGTGTGGAAGTCCGCAAAATTCCGCGGTAACAGCTCCACGGCGATGCTCTTCTCTTTCAGGGGCGTCAACAGGAGCTGCTGAGGGGTGACCTGTCGCAGGGTCCTCCCGTTCCCCTGGGGGCACCATAAAATCAATTGCAAGCAACATACACTTACCACTGTCTATGGCAAAGGCCAAGAAAAATTTAGGGCCCTGGTGGAATCCACTAATTTTAATGCCCTCTGTCATTTCCCCTCACCACTTCCACATGGGGGAATCCCTTTTGAAAGCAGGCTGTATGGTAGCCACTCTGTGGATGGTCCAATCCATATGAAGAACACGCATATGAAGAGCACAATTTCAGCCGCTCAACTCTCCCTTGTGCTCAAGAGAAGGAGCCTTCAACACCGTGGACTTCAAGCAATCAAATGAACCACAATGCAGTGCAGTAGGGCTGTGCGATTAACCGAATCGGGATTATTTTAAGCGCAATAAAAGTAACTGGCACTATGAGGCAGACAGACGAGCTTGCTTATTACCTTTTCTATGACACATACCTAATGCGGTCATTTGAAATGCTTCCAGGAAGAAAACTGTGATTTGAAGTCCGCTAATTACCAGTGAGGCTGGAAAGCCTCCATCGCCTTGGCATAATTAGCTTACCTTAAATCAATTCCCGCGTACTTTGCCTAACCTGCTATCAAGCCATTTATTCAGCCAACTGACTAATCAAAACCAAAATGTGGCCTATAATGATAAAGAAGAGATTATGAGAAGCAGACAGACCTAACCAGGCTGCCGTGTTAGATTGAAAGAATGTCAATAATCTGAATAAATAGCAGACCTCTGAATTCCACCTCTCATCAGGGAATTTTGTATATATTATTGAAGGTATTTCTTAAAAAATAAAATTATTTTAAGATTGCCCTGGTTTTAAGGGCTAAAAAATATAGGCTACGTGAAGTGGAGAACATTTTGTGAAGCATATCGAACGTGAATGCAAAAGAATATGTTTGCATTGCACGCAATAGTCAAATGCCCCGAAGATTAGGCAAACAGGTTCAGGCAAATCAGTGCCGCAAATTTGTGGCATTTTTTATTAGATAATTGAACAAGATTAATTTAAAATTAAGTAAAGTAAATAAACTTATAGCTCTTGATTTTAGTTACTTTTGAGCATCTAAATAACCAACAGTGAAGGTGGAAAACATTTTGTTTATGCGTATCGAACGTGACAAGTAAATTGGCTCGCATTTCTTGTTTAAGATTTCATGTCTCACAGGCCTTTTTCTTGTTCGGAAATCTGAATGAATTTCTCAGAGGCACAAAACACAAGCAAGAGTAACTGACATTTCCATGGCTTCTCGGAAAAACCTCCGAGAACAAGTGCGGTCCAATTCAAAAATCTGTTGCTTCCTCCACTGTTCCTCCCCTCAGTTCAAGTGCCTAGTCACGTATTTTTGCTACTGTGCTATCTTCCCAAGTGAAAGTGGTCAGGGAAAGTGGAAGAGGGCAGTGCAATTCTGGCCCAGACCGCAGCCTGAGTATCCTGCCCACTTCATCAAAGGAACATGTGCCAAGTACAAAGTTAAATAATGGGCTGCTCCACATTTGTATTCTGCTCAAATTTTGCGTTTGGTCATGGAGATAAATATATTCATGGCTTAGTACATGCTCATTTGGTCTTTTTGATGCGTCTGAAATGTTTATTATTCATAAAAATGTCATTTGTGCAGGGGAAATCTAATAACCATGCTTTGACTGGCATGAGTTCAGCAGTTTTGCAAAAAAAAAAAAAAAAAATTCTTTCAACTAATGGCTGAAAACTGGTCTTGAATAACTTACCTCGATAACAACGTCGAAGAGAGAGGGAAGTGACTTGTCGATATTGTCCACGGAAATATCGTATGACACAGTGTAGTTCAGAAAACCTCCGTATGACGCCAGCTGTTCATGCAAACACAAATGGAAACGCACTGTTCTTCACACACAGACATCATTACTGGCAAGTATCATGTAACAAACCTATCTTATTTTCCAATTGGTATAATGGGACTCCGTGCCATGCATTAAATTAACTAATAACTCCAAATACTAAAGTGAGACCAGAAAAGAGGACTTCCCGGAGGGTAACTACTGCCTCTTTTGCTCCCCCTCCCAAAAAAAAAAATGCAAAGTAAATGCCATGGATAATTACGATTTCTAATTAATTTAATCACCCAAGGGACCAATGTATAAACGCATTAGACATAGTTATCAAGAGGGTAACCTAATTATTTCAGGGTTTATAATCTGCCCAGCCCTGTTTCAGAGTAATTACAGGCCATGATCCATTAACTCTGAGGAAAAAGGAAAATAAAAAAGAGGAATTTCAATTGAAAGGTTCAGGGGAAGAGAGAAGGTCCCTAGGGGAAAAAATGAGCCAATTTCAAGCTCTTATAAGCCTTTCACCTCTGCAAATGTGCACAGTTCATTATCAAATCTCACAGTTCTCCATGGCACTACACTACAATTCTCAGTCTGTCAGTGGGGGATAATAGGACTTTGAAAATGGGACATGGCCTGTAGCAGAAACCCTTTGCATTGCAATCTGTTTCCATTGAATTAAATGAGGTCATAGGCACCAATGGAATATATGGGTGCAGAGGCCATTTTAACTCAAATGACAGTATTGAATCAAATAATAAGACACAAAGCTTTTGCGCACACCTTATTCCCCAAAAACCGCAGAGGGGCTTCCCAAGAGGACAGAAAGTGAGAGTTTCTGCTTCCCGTGACATTGACACGGGCAATATGGTTGTCCTCATCCAGCAAGGGAGGAGAGTAGATGGAATTGTTCTGTGAAGGAAGCAGCCAACCATCTATGGCAACCACCTGCAGGCACAGGGAAACCACGTGTATTTGACATGGCGGTCCTACCACACAGCAAGCAAACCTTCAAGGCTTTGGGATATAATTTGAGGTTCTCAGTATATTGCATGTACAGCATTTCTCAATCTAGTACATGCACTCACTTACAAAAAATGAAGTAGCAGATAAAACAGTAAGGCAAAAACAATGTAGGAGCCTGCTATAATGACTTATGCGCAGACATCTCTACTAATGACGGTAATTTCTGTAAGCCATGACCAACGCTCATTGAAAAACATGGAGGATACCACGTTGAGCAAGTTTCTCATTGAGCATGCTTACCTGAACAGTAGACCATAAACTGCTCTCGCAGACATCAGACACTCCAAAACAGAAGCACTCAGTGCATCCCTCAGGATTGCTCCCCTGAAGGTTGTAGAACCCCTGTTTACAGAGGTCACAGTTCGCTCCAATGACGTTCTCCTAAAGAGGATGGAGAGAGAGCTATGCTTGCACATTTCCTTCTTGACCTCAGTGATCCCAAATGGATTGCAAAAGTGAACTTGACCCACATGTTCGCAGCAGCTGAGCACTCAAATCTTTCTGTGTGACAATGCAGGGAATGCTTACCTCATGAGATGACCGATCAGCACATTAAAAATTTCCCCACGGGGCACTGTCCCACCATCAAAATTACTAACACAAGCAACACTATCTCTAAATGCCCCATACAATTTCATTCTGTAATCGCAACCATTTTTCTAAATGTCAAAAAATGATATAGTGAATTCCAACAAAACCCAACCCAAACCATAAGTGTTCTGCAATCACTGCCCAGACCACATCGAGCATTTTTATGATTAACAGCCAGCAAATGGCTGTCAAGACCTTTTGGTGAAAAACTGACTCCATTTGATTGAAAGATCAACGTTTTCTAGCCGAAAAGGACAAGGCCAGGGTACATTCAGGTAAAACCTGATCTACACTGGGATTAACTCTAGCTGTTCACATCTAAAACCTCATTGACCAAATATTCCAACCCTCTAGAATACCTGTGGTAGCACACTGAAGAAGTGCATAGCTCTCACCTTGCAAATACATTCTGCGCAGGGGTCGATGTTGAGGCTACCGTCCAGGCTGCAGTTACAGCGTGTGCACAGGGGGAAGTCTCTGTAGCCAAAAGCGCAGCGGTCACAGCGCTCGCCAGCGTAACCCACTTTACACAGACACTGTCCAGTGGGCAAACCTGCAGCAGACAATCCACATGGTCCACTGCATCAGCTCACACCAGCCAGCACAGCACCGGTCTTCTTTAATCAGCCACACATGTACACCATTTAGCCATTGCCACAGTGCTCTGGCATTGTTTGGTTTATCTAAGTATTAAAACGCTGAAATTGATTTCAAGCTTGCTACCCCAAATTAATAACCATTAATCTAGGAAATACATAACAACAGTACATATTTCGTGAAACGAGTCTTTTTTGCAAAAAATATACAAACATGTTGCAATGACTTTTGATACATGGCTTTGATACACCACCGAACAAGATAGTTCCTTTTCTGTAGACAAGGCGATATGTTATTCTTCTTGAAAACCGAAAATCTATAAGATCCTGCACTCCTCCTTCATTTTCCTGTACCCTTTGATATAGTAGTACTTTTTTCTTTATGGAGAAGATAGAAGAGAGCACTGACCTTGGTCAGGCTTGGCATGGTTGTCATCCTTGATGCAGTTAGGGGACAGGGACCCACTGGGATCGCAAGAGCACTCCACACAGGGGAACTCATCATATGGGGATACCTAGCATCCGGGAACAAAGAACAGGCAAACATACCCTCCATATTTTGCAAAAAAATACTAAAGGAGACATTGCTTAAGTTTGAGCACAATGGCAGTCTGTACAGGGGCAATAAAGGTAAACTGGCCCATCACAGGATTCATAGGGGCTGTTTATTGGCCAAACAACCATTTGGGCCTTTAATTGGCATTCCAAAAAAGCAAGGATTTAGGAAGTGATGTCTGAGGAAGCAGACACCAGTGACAATAAAGGAGCGCCAGCTCGCCGCATTTGCAGAGCAGTAGTGACTACTATGGCGCGGGTTCGATCCCCGGTCGTACCAACCAGCAGCGGTCGGCAACTTTTTCAGAACAGCGCACGATTGGCTAAAGCACTGTAGGGATGCAAATTGGGAAGGGACTGCTGGGACGGGAAATTTAAAATGATTGCCTTGTTCGTTGCTCAAGCGCCTCCTGTTGGCCAGTCGGGCGCTCGTCAGTGAGATTCTAAGCTTGCTCTTGTTCGGGTATGCTCCGCCCTCGTTTTGAACTTGCGATAGTTTCGACCAATGAGTGTAAAGATGCAGGGGCTGACAGGCGCGTGCTTCAACGGAGAGCCGCGGACTGTCTCTCTCTCTCCTGAGCTGGCAACAGGGGGTTGCATACGAGCAAGCCTTGTACATAGTTCTCGGATTGGGCATTCCAGATTCGGGTGGGATTGGAGATGCCAAATTTATATTAAAAAAAAAAGGAGCGCCAGCTGAACAGGCGGGAAGTTTGTTTGTTGGATAATGGCAGCCTACCTTATGAGGTCTGTAGAATCCATCAGCGCAGGTCTCGCAGTTCACCCCAGCAGTGTTTTGGGTGCAATTTAGACAAACACCACCACCTACAAACTGTCCATGTATGTTCATGCTCAGCTTGGCATCAGCCACTGTCTGGTTGTAGTAGCAGTCTTCTGCTTTGTTGTGGCAGTTACATTCTGAACGGGAAGAACGTCATTTTATAATTAGGCATTGCTACAAGTTTAAGCAAGAACAAAACAAGGATAATACCACTTTCCAGTTACACAGGGTGTTTCACTCCAAAAACTGACCAAAAACACACAAAAATGTGGGAGTAAGAATAGCATGTGTCTTCTGTCCTTCTGAAATAACCAAAGCATTGAACTATAACTCAGCATACATTAGTAAACAAACTTCCAGATCAACTCTTTTCTACTCAGAATTTAAAATCCAGAAAAATAATATAATCCAACATTAATAAAAAAATAAATGGCTTGAGATCAATTTTAAGTGATAAACACTTTAGACCACTTATACAACACAATGCAAACAACCCAAATTTCACAACAATAAGATTATCATTCATGATAACTGCACTGACCAGTAAATCAACCTAAGGCTTCAAAATTTGCCAGTGGAAGACAGTACTAAATCCTACACTGCAAGAGATATTCAATATAAAATAATATTGTTAAAAATATTTTCACTCAAAAATGTTTTTTTGTCACCCAGGACACTCAAATTATTAAAAAAAAAAATAATTGAACCACTTAAAGCATCTTCTGTCTAATCTCAGGGGGACACTGTTTATAATTTCATCAATTTCAAATTTATGTTAGAAGCAATAAACCATGACTTTTCATTTGTCGATATATTGAAGTTTTACGAAAAAATTCTATAAAAGACTTCTTGATCAAGCTTTCATGACTTCGACTTACTCTCGCAAGTGTTACCCACAGACAGCGTTCCAGGTTGCCACGGCTGCTGATGGTATCCGGGGCAACACTCATTACAGCTTTCCCCACACGTATTGTGCTCGCAAACACACTGCAGTTTCTAAATGGACAAGAAGGGGGAACAGTGGACGTTTTGTTTGGAACAAAGGAGAGATGTCTTTCCTCACTGCGTGCTCATCATACTGTTAGCTTCCCAACTGTGTCTCAGCAAACAATTCACAGATCCCTCACAGAGCAGCATCGTGGAGCAGGTTTAAACACACACACAGTCCAGGTTCTCACTTTTAGCACTTGTAGTCTAAACACATAAATAGTCCATGTTAGGTTTTTGAGTCATCACAAGGTGCAAGTAACACTGCTGTGCGATGTCTTGCTAGCGTGTCGCAGATCAGTGTTGGGATCTAAGTGTCAGTTTGACAGCACTTGGGATTCTTTTCCATTATCCTCAACTGAATGGCTTTCTAATTACTAGGGGACAACCCGAAAGCTGAAAAAACCCAAACATCAATTGTTGCTATTCCTTCAACAAGGGGTTGAGAGGATCAGACTGAGTGTCAGACTGACAGTTTTTTCAGGTCTTTGTGGAAAGCCACTTGAAACAATCTATATTCTATTTGTCAGATATTATTTCTATGTTAAAACTTCAAAGCTCCGCAACAAAAAAAAATAAGATGATCCCAACCATATAAATTTGACTTCAAAAATTCCATAAATTATGTCAATGACTTTACAGAAAATTAAACTTGATCAATTACTGATTAAATTCCTAGATATTTCTTGAATCTCCAGCAGTAATATTTAAAATGTAAAACATCTCAGACAAAATGTGCAAATGACTCACAATAAGGAATCTGTTGACAAATTAAGAAAGTTTCCATTTCACTGAGACAGTTATCAATTTCTGCTTAAAGGCATAGATTATTTTCTGTGGCCCTTAGTTTACATGGTGTTTTGGTTTGCTTTCGTCAAATGAATCATTATTTTTTGAGAGACAATTACTAAGAGAGGAAATCTCTTATTCCTTAACAAAGTCCATGACTGCAATGAGCATGTTAGCATTAAGTCAGTGTCAGTTTAAGATGATGATTGGCTTCCGGGAGATTTACGGCACCTTGCTGACTGGGTCCCAGGGGCAGCTCTGAGCGTGGCCATAACAGATGCACATGCCACCCACTGAAATATCCTTGATCGAGTAGTAGTACTGCAAGGGAACAAAAAATCATGATGTAACACTCCCACAAAACCTGTTTTAGAACACCTGATTTATACTTTGACGCTGACTGATGCTGACCTGTTAATGGCACATCACCACCATGCATTAAAATTAAAGTCCACAAAGCTTTGGAAAAACACTTTTTCAGGAACTATTTTGCCCTGAATATCCAGTCCTATAGTTCAGACAATATTGGAATAGCTCCTGATGGGCTGTAACATGGGTAACAGAGACTATGCTTGCTAACATAGTGCTACCAAAATGATGAATCATGCTATGGTGAGAGTATGTACTGATTCAGTGTTCATTCATAATTGGCAATGCAACAGCTGCACAGAGAAAGCTGAGTCTTAAATACATTCACGGAGCATAGGCAATATTTAAATTGATATCAATATTAAAAGTGCCACATTTGAAAAAATAACAACACTATGCCTTGAGGCCAATTTGAAAGCATCAGCATATTCAAACAAAGCAAAAATCTGCTCCTGAGTCATTTGCAAAGCACGGAATGAATAGAAAATTCATACCATACATTTACAATATGTACTGTATGTGATTTAGATAATGCATTAACATAAACTGTTCAGCAGATTTTATTTCAAAAGTATTACAAATGAAGAACATAGAACGAATAAAACTTTAAGGACAAAACATTGTTATAAAGAAGACTAAATTCTTGTGTCAATCTGACTGAAGGACAGAGAGCAGCAAAAACCACTGTTGCTGACATTGCAATTAGTACTTTCCAGTCCCCACATAATCCCTTGTGTTCAAGACAATTCACCATTGTGACGTTCAGAAATCAGCTAATAAAATGTGACCCTTTGAGACACATGTATCATTCACACAAACAATAAATAGTCAAATAAAGTTTCAATTCAGAAAATTGCTTTCTGCGTGAGTTTGTCAAAATGATGACGTCAACTTGGCTTTTCATACTGAATAGGGCATCCTTTCCCGAAGATACAGTGCAGGGAAAGCAGAGCCTATTCAGCTATGGCAACTGAATTTGGTGTGCAGTTAATCAGTCTGAGGCAACAACAGTGTCTGTACAACCACTCGAGTATGTTTTTTTTTTTTTTCAAAATTCTAAGTCAGTGGTCTAGAACTCCATTAGTTTCTATTATCATTCTAGCTGTTCTTACATTTCACACATAAAAATGCAACAAATAAAAATACAATGAACACATATTACCCATTTGTGTCAACAAGAAAATGATGGCCTTAAACATGTGGCACAGTGTTTATAGAAACTGCTTTACAACCCCAAGCTCTAGTAGTCTTGGGGTTTCTGTTAAGAATGTTCTAAATACACATTTGTCATTTTTCTCCGTAAATGTTCACGGACAGCAATCTTTATGGAAATGCTGATGATGGGTGCACAGTTTCAATGACACTCCCAATATACCACGTACCCGACGCGTGACAATGGGGTCCACCTCCTTAGGGTCACGGTAGCTGAGAGTCATGAGGTCAGCGTTGAGCGTTCGGATCCTCTGCAGACGAAGACGAATGTAGCGGGCAGAGGTGAACTCCAGCAGCTCTGGGGTCAGGTCATCTGCACTCGGCCTGCCGTTGATTAGGGAGGTGTGGATCTAGAAGGGAAATTAGAGACATATTGTTAATGATCTAATCCGATAGACATTCATGAACAATGCGAGTGAAATACTTCCAAAATTTAAGAACAGCAATGTTGGTATTTTCACTATGTCAGAAAAAAGGGTTCTTAGGCTTGTCTTGAGTGAGGAACCCTTTTTAGTTCTTTATGAAACCCTCTGTCATTGTACACTCATAGTGAACCAAATTTCCTCAGAAAGAACCTTTGCACTTGGAAACAGTTTGTTTTGGGGCATTCCTCTTTGACAGCAGCGTAGTCCATAAGGATTGGGACTGCGAATGCAATTTCCAGGTACAGTGCTGTGAAAAAGTATTTGCCCCCTTCCTGATTTCTTATTTTTTTGCATATTTGTCACACTTAAATGTTTCAGTTCATCAAACAAATTTTAATATTAGACAAAGACAACCTGAGTAAATACAAAATGCTGAATGATTATTTCATTTAATTTTCAAGTAATTTTTTTTTCATTTCATTCATTTTCATTTACTCAGGTTATCTTTGTCTTATATTAAAATTTGTTTGATGATCTGAAACATTTAAGTGTGAAAAATATGCAAAAAAGTAAGAAATCAGGAAGGGGGCAAATACTTTGTCACAGCACTGTATATACAATACGGTTGTAGATACTCAGGAAGTAAAGTTAGTTGTCTTTGCATTATCCCTTGTGTGCCATTCATATTTTACACCCAGTGATACTGTTCACTGAGTCAAATTTACCTGCAGTATTATTAGCATAGTAAACCAAAAAAGCTTATGTGAAATATTGAATATTTATTGTTTTTAGCTGAAGTCCAAACCAATATAGATAAATTAAAAAATTAGTGTTTAAAGTTTCCCTCTGCTTAATTATATATATCAGTGACAGGGTCATTTGGTTTTTGTAATAAAATCGTAATTTATTGATTCTTAAACATAAATCATTTTCATTAAGGAATTAGATGAAACTTTGTTTTCAGTAGATATATTTTAACTGATTCTTAAATATTCAACAACTGTTTTTAAAAAGGACAAAAATAATGAGCACAATGATACAAATGCATGGTGCTGATGGTACAACCCTCTGCAAGGTGGCTCACTCATTAAGGATGAAGTACATTTCATTTAACAATTCTTGGAAATACATTTTCCTCCTGGTGCTCGATGTGCGGCTGACCCTGATGCTGGGTGTGTGACTGCCCCAGGTCCTTAATGTGCAGGTGTACAGCAGCGCCTGGTGCGGTGTGTGTTTGCCCCTGGTGCTGGGTGTATGACTGCCCCTGATGCAGGATGTGCAACTACCCCTGGTGCTGGGTGTGTGACTGCCCCTGGTTTTGGGTGTGTGTTTGCCCCTGATGCTGGGTGTGCGTTTGCCCCCGGTGCTGGGTGTGCAATTGCCCCTGGTTTTGGGTGTGTGTTTGCCCCTGATGCTGGGTGTGCGTTTGCCCCCGGTGCTGGGTGTGCATTTGCCCCTGGTGCTGGGTGTGTGTTTGCTCCTGGTGCTGGGTGTGCGTTTGCCCCTGGTGCTGGGTGTGTGTTTGCTTCTGGTGCTGGGTGTGTGTTTGCTCCTGGTGCTGGGTGTGCGTTTGCCCCCGGTGCTGGGTGTGTGTTTGCTTCTGGTGCTGGGTGAGTGTTCGCTCCTAGTGTTGGGTGTGCGTTTGCACCTGGTGCTGGGTGTGTGTTTGCTCCTGGTGCTGGGTTTGTGTTTGCTTCTGGTGCTGGGTGTGTGTTTGCTCCTGGTGTTGGGTGTGCGTTTGCACCTGGTGCTGGGTGTGTGTTTGCTCCTGGTGTTGGGTATGCGTTTGCACCGGGTGCTGGGTGTGTGTTTGCTCCTGGTGCTGGGTGTTTGTTTGCTTCCGGTGCTGGGTGTGTGTTTGCTCCTGGTGTTAGGTGTGTGTTTGCCCCTGGTTTTGGGTGTGTGTTTGCCCCTGGCGCTGGGTGTGCATTTGCCCCTGATTTTGGGTGTGTGTTTGCCCCTGATGCTGGGTGTGCGTTTGCCCCTGGTGCTGGGTGTGTGTTTGCCCTAGGTGCTGGGTGTGTGTTTGCTTCTGGTGCTGGATGTGTGTTTGCTCCTGGTGCTGGGTGTGCATTTGCCCCTGGTTTTGGGTGTGTGTTTGCCCCTGATGCTGGGTGTGCGTTTGCCCCTGGTGCTGGGTGTGCATTTGCCCCTGGTGCTGGGTGTGTGTTTGCTTCTGGTGCTGGGTGTGTGTTTGCTCCTGGTGTTAGGTGTGTGTTTGCCCCTGGTTTTGGGTGTGTGTTTGCCCCTGATGCTGGGTGTGCGTTTGCCCCTGGTGCTGGGTGTGTGTTTGCCCTTGGCGCTGGGTGTGTGTTTGCTCCTGGTGTTGGGTGTGTGTTTGCCCCTGGTTTTGGGTGTGTGTTTGCCCCTGGTGCTGGGTGTGCATTTGCCCCTGGTTTTGGGTGTGTGTTTGCCCCTGATGCTGGGTGTGCGTTTGCCCCCGGTGCTGGGTGTGCATTTGCCCCTGGTGCTGAGCGTGTGTTTGCTTCTGGTGCTGGGTGTGTGTTCGCTCCTAGTGTTGGGTGTGCGTTTGCACCTGGTGCTGGGTGTGTGTTTGCTCCTGGTGCTGGGTGTGTGTTTGCTTCTGGTGCTGGGTGTGTGTTTGCTCCTGGTGTTGGGTGTGCGTTTGCACCTGGTGCTGGGTGTGTGTTTGCTCCTGGTGTTAGGTGTGTGTTTGCACCTGGTGCTGGGTGTGTGTTTGCTCCTGGTGCTGGGTGTGTGTTTGCTTCTGGTGCTGGGTGTGTGTTTGCTCCTGGTGTTGGGTGTGTGTTTGCTCCTGGTGCTGGGTGTGTGTTTGCTCCTGGTGCTGGGTGTGTGTTTGCTTCTGGTGTTGGGTGTGCATTTGTACCTGGTGCTGGGTGTGCCAATGTGACAGTGATTCTGATGATATGATGCTGATGCAAATCTATTTCTGTTTACCCGTCCTACCAGCCCCATGAGAGACTGAGTACAGTAGAAGAAAATATTGGATATCTAAACAGTTTTGGAATAACATTCTGCCATTTCCCACAGTTCTTACCTCCCACCACCCCAATGAGAGATTGGGTAAAGTAAGAGAAAATGTAGGGTTATTTTGAATAATATTTCTCGGGCACCCTTACGAAAAAGTGTAAAATGTAAATGAAAGTAACAATGAGTTCTTGATACAATATTGCACCCTTATGTCCCGTGTATGCGTGTGAGTGTGCAGGCATGTGCAGGTGTCCATCCTTAGGTGTGCATCTGAGTGTGCTTTTGAGAGACTTGAAGGAATAGGAGAGATGGGTAGATGAAATTCTGCTTGCCTACTACGGCAGTACATTAAACTAACTCATAGAAGTGAACAGGTCGAATTGACCAAAACATCGGATCAAGGACATGCAGTAAATGTGCGTGGGAGGAGGGAGGGGTTGTCATTTTTTCATAAGTAGTCAAAAATATTTTTTAATTTAAACTTCTTTGCAAGAAATTAGCAATGGCCATTGCTTTTCAGGTTGAAAAATAATTTTTTGTATGATTTCTCCTCTAATGAGAATTGAAAATGGGTTTTCTTTTTTTTTTACTCCAACACCACACAAGGGTTGACCTCATATTCATTATTTTCAAATCTAGTAAGCATGAATAAACAATCAAAAAGATAAATTTGCATCTCTGCCCAAATACTTATGTTCTGCACCACATTTGAAAATTCATGCCAAAACTACAGTTACCAAAGTTCCAAATCCTTTGTCCTTACTGCAGGCGACAAAAAAGCTCTCTTTCTTGCCTACTCTTTGGGAAATTCTTTAAATGGAAGGAATGGTACTCTTTTCACCACAGAATCTCATTATTCTGCTCCCTCTTCAAGTCAATGACGCCACCTCTGAGCGCTGGCATTTAGAGAGGTCTGAACTTTCCCTTTCCATTGTCTGCCAGCAGAGCCAGCCATACTTGCCCTGAGAGGGTGCACCGGGTGTGCCTTGCGGGTATACTGAGCAAACTCAGTTCACTGACGCTCAGAGGCCCCTTCATTCAAAAGTCTATGGCCAATGTCTTCACTCTACCTTTGCAAGGTGATGCATGTATCTCCAAAAATACGACGACCTTTGACAAGTTGCAGAGTATCAACAAATTAATAACTGAGCTAAAAACCTCAGCAGGGGCAGCAGAGCTGCAAATGCTTGAAGTGCATGAAAGTAGGTGTTTTCAGGGCAAGGAGAGCAATTTACTGTTTATACCACTACTGTCCATGGTGAAACTGATACAATTTTTTCAGACAAAAGCTATGACTTTACCTGGGCACAAGAGTATCTGTCAGTTGGCAATCCCAGGGGTTGTCTTTTGCGAATGCATAAGCATGATATATATAACCTCATACCTCTCCATGCTCCAGAGGGACAAGGCGCGAGTAGTAGGAGGTACAGATAACCTCGTCGTCCCGCTTGTAGGTGGGGGGTCCCACACGAGGTGTGATGTTATAGCGGTACAAGCACTCCGTGTCACTGATAGCATAGTATTGCCAGGGCTGGTAGTCCACCCCATCCAGAGAGCGTTCCAGAATCCAGTTCCCCGGTCGCGGTGAGTTAGCTGCCTTGATGATGACATAGGCTACCTGGAAAACCTGAAAACAGCAACGAGTTTCAGTTAATGCCCTCCACTGAGCAAGCAAGGAATACAATAATGCTGCTTCCTATTACTGCTGCAGCCAGCCAATAATGACCAAGAGAACGGTGTAAAATTAACAAGATGGTCTCACTGAACAAATATCTATGCCTACATGAGTCAGAGAGTGTAGTAATAGTTACTGTGAAAATGCTCCCTCTCTGGTTGCCACATGAAGCCTTTGCTCTTGATCTCTCCCAAACTTATCCACAAAGAACATGGACTAGTACCCGAGAGAAGTGTCACAACAGCCATAACCTAGTATAGATACAGAGAGTGGACTGCAGATGTCCCTTTGCCAGGCCCCCACTGGCAGTGACTGAATACTCTACCACCGCATGCGGTGACAAAAGCGTTTTTTCCATTTGAGCCAAACCACAGCCTGGTTCCATTGGCAAGAGTGGAAATTCTCCAACAGAGATGCCCTCATTCATGCACCAGTGAATCCTACAGCAATTGACCATTTGCTTTATTCTGTCTGGAAGAAACCACAGAAGGGGCTGAACTATATATTTCTGCTGAATAATATGCTTACTAATATACAGTAAAACAAATCCTCTTCTATTCTTCCACTATCCCAGAAGAAGACAATGAAGTTTATGTTTTGAGCAGCGTATACAGGCTTTACAATTTGCAGTCAAGCAAGTCTGCCTAATTGGCAGCCATTATATTCACTTTCAGTTTAAAAGTCTGATGAGATGTCTCTGTGCGTTACACAACACAATGGGGATGCCTTTAGGTCACTGAGGACTGAATGGTGATTTTTTTTGCACCTCACTAACCACTCTCACAGAGCAGGGCTGCTGAGTCAGTCACATTCAAATCCTGTTTCAACAAGCATTCATTGGGTAACTGAAAAGATATCCACCTGTCCTTCACTGGTTTTCTGACCTGACTGGTTGAACATGTTGATAAATAAGTACTTGGCTGTATATCAAATTATGAGACAAAACTCTTAAGATTTGGGATACAAGAAACATCAATACAAATTGCAGTACTAAGATATGGTGTACACGTAATCTGAATTCCCTGACCACAATAATGTGCAAATCGAATGTATTACTAGCTAACGAGTGGCAAAGCAATCATAAAAATTGACTGCATGAGTGTGATATAAATGACTTTATTTCTTGTGCACTGATCCTTTGAAAAACAGTTTAAGTTTTATGCATTTCTTAGAAGCCAAGGGGCAAATACTAAATGCATGGGGCTTTCCTTAACATGAAATAAACATTTTTGCAGTGATTCCACTACAAAATATGAATATAAAGCTCTGAACAAGTTCGACACAACTCTTTCTTCTCTTTAACAGAATGAACACAATTTAATGGGAAAAGTTAAGATACATACAGTCGCGTGCAATGATGATTATACACCACCACTTTATTACTTCTCTATAATTTTTTGGTAAAAATGTATTGAAAAATACTATTATAGGCAATGAGAAGAAAAAAAAATCATTCCCACAAGTATATTGAGGTAAAAATATGGTTAATGAACAAAAACACGAAAACATTGAATTTTTATAACTATCAAAAGGTGTTGTTGCAAATTTTATTTATTTTGACTCTTGCATAACATGAATGCATGTTTGAAGGTTCATTCCATGATTGTTGATGCTAAAAAATTTGTTCACACTGGTTGGAGGCAACATTACTCTGCAAAATGAGCTCTGACGGTCAGCTGTTCCAGTATATCAGTGAACTTTGAGCAGTGTTAAACACGATGGCATGATGGAAGGAGCTCTCTGAGATTGTTTGTAGCCATATTGTGGCCTTAGATGATGCTAGTTGGTCACTCAGAAAAATTTCTGAACAGGTTAAATGCTTCCATGGCGCTGTAAGAAAAACCATCCAGCTTTCTAATAGACCGGTTCGCTGAAAACTAGTGGCAATAGAGGTTCCAAACAGAAGTTAAGTTTGTTATGTCTGTATGACAAGTAAAAAAAAAAAAAAAAAAAATCAGCGGGTTGCCAGCATGACAAGTCCGTGAAGATATTAACAGTGGCAGAAGTGAAGAGATGAAAATATCAAAATCTACTATATCCAGACGCCTGCGTGAAAATGGTCTGATTGGTCATGTTGCCATCAAGTGTAATGGGCGGTGATAGGACGCCAGGTGCAGCGACCAGTGAGAGAAAGAACAAAGAGCAGCCCAGATAAGAGACAAACACAAAAGGAGGTACACACCTTCTGTAAAAGCTCGCGCCTCCAAAGACGACTAAAAGTCCGCAAAACGGAAGCAATGCGAGAGAGAATAAACAAAGAGAGAAGAGAGAAAACTTCTAAAAGAAGCTATTCCTAACAATAAATGGAAGATAACAAGTCACTGGGAAAACTGACTAAAAATATCTTCGGCCGAAGTGCTAGAAACAAACAGACACTCTAGCGATAGGCGTGGCGAACCCCCGGCCATATATATAGAGTCCGGAAAACTCCGCCCCAGCTCAATTAGCCAGCTGGGCCAGGAATTCAATGCAAAAGAAATCCGATATCGTCCCGGACGATAGAACAAAGAAAGGTCCAACAAACAAACGCACGCCTAAACCATGACACCAAGAGATGGCAACATCTAAAAAAGACTTGAGTTTGCCAAGAAATTCAAGGATTGGAACTGGGAACTAGTCGTTTGAACCAATTAATCAAAATTCAAAAAATTTCTCATCCAAACGCAGAACATATGTGCGTCGTAGAGTGAGAGAAAGTTTCAAAAATGACTGTTTAACCCCTTCATTAAAACATGGAGGTGGTAATATTATGGGTTCAGTCTGCTTGAAAGAAGCCGAAGACCTCATAAAAAATTTACGGAATCATGGATCAAAAGAAGTATCAAACCATCCTTGTGAGGCACGCATCGCCATCTGAAAAGAGACTGATTGGTCAGGGATTTTATTTTCAACAAGATAATGACCCTGAACACGTTTCTCAGTTGTGAAAGAATTATCTCAGTTGGAAAGAATCATCTGGTGATATAAAAGTTATGACTTGGTGTGCTCAAAATTCAGACTTTAATCCAACTGAGCAAATCTGGGATTTGCTTGATACCAAGATAATCAAATCTGTTTTAACATCAAAAGAATCTCTTTGGAATCAACTTCAAACCATATGGAATGGTTTAGCGAGTGAGGAAATAAAAAAATGTGAAAACCATGCCTGAAAGATTACATGCTGTAATCAAAGCAAAGGCTGGCCACACTAGATACTGATCTTTTCTCTCGGAGAGAAATTACTGTTTTTGTTTATTATTTATTATTTATTATTTTGTTAATTATATATTGTTATCTGTTTACTTACTTTCATCCATATGAACCAATAGTACTTGAATAGTACTTGGTTTCTGATATATCTTCATTTTGTTAGATTTATGATCATCACTGCACATGACTGTAATTTATCTGACAGAGGAGAAAATTCCTTTACATTCCTGACTTCTCAAATGAGACATGGGAAAGGACAAACAGAAACATAAATCAAAGAATGGAAAGCTTTGATTACAGGTGATATTTCATCAACATTTCCAAAAGATTATCTTTAAATTTATATCTTCACTTTGATATACCAATATAATTACAAGTTATATATTGCAGCTACCATGAAAAACAAGCAGGCAAATAGTAGACAGAAGTATCAGTGAAGATGGCCAAATGAAACTGAGAAAATACCTTCCTTCGAAAAAATATCGGGAAATAGGCCAATTGACATTTTATAAGGCTAAAAACTCAGAATGGAATAATAGCCAATGCATTTAAATACACACTTTAAAGGAGTCAAGGGCCATTGAAACATATACCTTTGAGCAAATTAAGTAAAACAAGCTGCAATTTTTTCAGTGTTTGATCCCAATTCATGTTCTCCTGCCTTTTCGACTTTATTTTTGCATTCCTTTCAGCAGGACAAAATGAAATCATGCAGCATAAGAAATCGCATAATATTTGTGGGGTGCGTGATGTAAAAATCATATATGTGCAGTAATTACATCAATTGGTATAGCACCACGTGTTTCTTGGTTACAGTGGTCTTTTGTTTCCCTGGCTAGATAAGTGTGAATCCGATATTGTATGTGATGGATGTGCCCCTGAGAAAGTGCACAAAGATTGTGACTTTGTACGAACACATCAGCAAGTGATACGGGGATATAGCAAGTACAGCTGATGTCAGTCTTTCAGTCTTAAAAACTGAGGATTTCATATCATGTATTAATGTGAGTAAATAAATATGATTCATAATAAAAGTCCAGTTGAAATTTGGAAAAAATCAATAATTTGCCTTTTTCACTGCTTGCGTCAATTAATTTGCATGAGGGCGTATTGATTACATTGGCACCAGATGCCAAACAAACCCTTCGTATAGTTCCTTTAATGTAAACTTTGTCAAGTTGTGTTGCAAAATAATGCATAAGTTCCATATGCAGAATTGCACTTGAAAGAGGGCTGTGAATGTATGAAAGCAGTCAACATAGACCGCAATGTTTTTCAATGGGTTCACTGTTTTACTTCCTGTAACTCACGATTCCCTCAAGCTTCTCAACTCTTCTTGACTGAGATACAGAGCAGAACAGAGCACCATTTGAGTCACTCTAAAGACAATCACAATGTAGCTCAATGTTGAGAACAGACTATACACATTAGGGGTCAACCAATTATCAGTCTCGATATTCAGCATTTTTAGGATTACTGTTATTGTCTTTTTTTTTTTTTACCAACAGCCAATAAAATAAAATTGAAAATATGAACTAGGTTCTGATGTATGGAGTCAGATCAGTCTCATAATGAATGCATGGACCAGGAAGGAGTTACAAGTGTATTTTTTCATCAAAAAACACATTTCAATGTTGTGAGATAAAAACTCTCACTTTTGAACATGCACTTACAAACTGCTTGCCAATTGAGAACCTTACTGCATTCGAGGGCAGGCATAGACTCCCCTGCCCGGACGTTGCTCAATTCATAAATGCATGTTTTTCAACAAGGAATTCCATATAGCTAATCAGATACCTCCCTCCATTTCAGCCAATCACATTAGCATGAGAAACTAGAGAGGCTGCTGGAGCGAAAAGTTGCAGAAACCAATACGGCACCCAACATATTCTAACTTTCAATTTCCCCTTGGACCGTAATGGACGAAATTCCCGCCATTTCTTAATAAATGATATTTCCTTCCTGGTTATTACTGAAAAAACACATTTTAATGTTGTAAGATTTATATACAGACTGTTGAATATGCATTTACGAACTGTTTGTCATTTGTAAACCTCACCGCATTTGCGTGCAGATTCTTTGAGACTACACTACCCATCCCTGATGTCCCTCGATTCCCAAATGCTTATTCTTCAACACCAGTCACATTAGCACGAGAAACTGCAGAGGCTGTCAGAGCGAAAAGTTGCAGAAACCAAGGGTGTTAAATCTAATCCTTGTTTCCATCACTTGCGTCTTTTCCTTGCGTCTTAGTCCCTCCAACCAAGGATGCAAGGAGAGACACAAGGAAACATGATCTGGTGTAATGTATGAATTGGCATGCATATTAACTGCTGATTATTTGCAAAATTTAATCATCATTGTGTGAAATACAGTTCAACTGCCACTGTTGCTTTTTAACACCAGAAAAGTCATGGTGTAAATTTTCTGTATGACCGATTTAAAGTTGATATGTTTTCATGAAATACTGAAGTCCTCCAGTCTTTAATTCCTCCTAAAATTGTGTTACATTGCACTCCCTATTGCTAAATATTGTCAAGATGAACTCACATTTAAAACATGGGCATTTAGGCTATAGGATTGAATTGAATACTGAATATTTTCTATGGGCTGTTTTTAGATTTTACTAAGTATTGAGCAACTTAAATGTCATTTTCATTTAAGAACATGCAGGGCAAACATTCCTTACTTCATGTGCTGTACGGATTAATGGAGAGTAAAGTTATTATTGTCTCTCCTTTTTTTACCCCTCAGCCCTGAAAGAGACAAGCCTATCGATTTCGGGCGCGATCTGAAATCAAATATGGCAGTCACAGCCGCCATTTTCAATTTCCATTCCGTGTGATAACTGAAAAACGCCATCACTGATCCTCACGATTTTTGGTGAGGACATCGGGGTACAGTTCCTACACAAGCCTATTGATCTCGGTCGCAATCCAAAATCAAATATGGCTGCCACAGCCGCCGTTTTGAATTTCCAATCCGTGCAATAATTGATAAATGCCATCACCGATCATCACAATTTTTGGTCAGGACATCGGGGTACAGTTACTACACAAGCCTATCAATTTCGGGCGTGATCTGATATCACATATGGCTGCCACAGCCGCCATCTTGAATTTCCATTCCATGCGATAACTGAAAAACGCCATCACGATTTTTGGTGAGGACATCGAGGTACAGTTACTACATAAGCCTATCAATTTCGGTCACAATCCGAAATCAAATATGGCTGCCACAGCCGCCATCTTGAATTTCCATTCCGTGCGATAACTGAAAAACGCCATCACCGATCATCACAACTTTTGGTGAGGACATCGAAGTACAGTTACTGCACAAGCCTATCGATTTCAGTCGTGATCCGAAATCAAATATGGCTGCCACAGCTGCCATCTTGAATTTCCATTCCGCACGATAACTCAAAAATGCCTTTGTCATTCAAAGCCATTTTTGCTGTGTTGCTTGGTGTTGTGTATCTACAGAAGCCTATCAATTTTCATGGTGCTTGGATGTTCAGTATGGCCCCCACAGCCGCCACCTTGCATTTTGTATTTCGTAGAATAACTTCCAAATGCCTTCGTCAATTTATATTCATTCCAAATAATCCAGGGGCATAGAGGTAATGCCCGCTTTGCGGGGCTATTATTCTATTTATTTTGTTGATCTGAAAAATGATCCAATCCGTGACTTAAAAGTGAGATAATCGCAACTGAGAGAATTCAGATTTGTCGCACCATTTTTTACTGCCAGTGTCTGTCGTTACCGATTGATATCATGACTTTCAGTTGAAAGCGTTCCCGGGAAGGCTGCCCTCGTGTAACCTCACTCACAGCTCCTCAGACCTACCTCCTCACTCCTCTCAGAGGAAATAAACGCTTTGAGATGGCCAACAAGATGGTATATGGCAGAACAACTTGCGGGTCAATTGAGGATAGAGGAGCAAGGAAATACAAATATGAGAATTGAGGTGCCCCCCAATATGGTGTCCAATGGACACGTTCAATTTCCCCATAGACAATACTGAAAAAGATTCCTGCTATTTTGTAATTAAATGATGGGGCATGCAGCCATATTTCTTTCCTGGTTATTACTAAAAAGAAAATGAATCAAAGTGTCATTTTATGCGACATGGTTTGAGACAAAGTTAGAGGGGGGTTGTTTTTCCTACCCCTGACAGGAGAATTCCTGGCACAATTTTCTACCCAGGTTGAGGACCACAACATGAACATTTCTCGGTGATAAATTGTAATAGCCAATGTGTTGTGTATTTTGATGTTAGCATTAACATCAGTGATAAGTTAGACTTATAGACTTCTTGCCTTTTAACACAGAACCAAGGATCAACTGATTGATTCAATTTCAAGATAAATCAATTTGCTGGCTCACTTTATACATGTTACAGTCACATTGTGAAACCAGTCATTTCACAAAATGACTAAAAATTTTAGTCATTTCACAAAATGACTGGTTTCACAATCTGACTGTAACATACATTAGCACTGCTTTATTGCTAATTGCATCTGCACTTTAAATGTTCAGGCGAAAGCACAGAATTGCATTGCTTAAAGCAAGCCAATGTAATGCCATTTCAAACGAATGTGGAAACCTTTTGTGTCAAGATCATCATTTGTTCATTATATTAAAGATGGTGTTTTCCATTTTCAATGCATTAAATTTATGATAATGAATAATAAATCAAGAGACATTTTAAAAATTATGAGGGATGTATTTTCGTTGTTTATAATTTTTAATGAAAAAAGCTGCAATAAATGGAATTGTCAGGACAGTAAAGGTAATTTTGTATGAATTATTCAACTAATTTCCATACCTGCAATCTTGCATTGAAGAATACCTTAAATGAATCTCTTTCACCACTTAATCACAAGGTTATTTTAAACCTTCAGTATACATCTAGGTCTATGACTTTCACATGTAGTTAGTGGTTTTTGGCCACCTCTTTGAAGTTTTGAGAAAAAAGGGTCCCAAAATGACCCCTTTTTTTTGTCCGTGACCCTTTTCTGGCCGTTTTTCCCCAAACTTCATGGCTGTCCCACCAAAATAACAAGGGATTTGAATAAAGGTCCTACCAACTAAAAGATCCCTGCAGAAAATCTGCTGGGATGCCCTTGAAGTTTCAAGAAAATCTATGACAAACTTGATGAAAAAAATGGCTCAGAGCATTCTGTGCGCCCCCTGTTGGCAAACTTCAGTGGCCCCCCAAGTGATTACTACGTTATGGTCCTCTACCCTCCCTATAGACTCACTCTCAATAAACTTTGACCTGGGACACCACTGAAGTTCAGAATTAGAGAGGTAAAACTAGCCATTTGGTAAAGTTGGCCAAAAAGGGCCAAAAAAGAGATCACTGCAGCTTGGGACAGAAAAGGTTAACAGAGGAACGGCTCGGGTTTTGAAGTTTGGATACCATACCTATCTCAAAAAATAAAATTCAGCCAAATCCAGGGGGGTCAACAATTCTGACTGTCTGAACTTCTCAAAAACTGGCTATTATTGCGAGAGTTACCACTTTGATGACCGGGCAATTATGTTTAGTCAGCATTTTTACATTCATGAAATGCTGAATGAAATGCTGAATGAATGCTGATGAAATGGCACAGATTTGAGCTTGCAAGGCTGACTTTTCTAAAAGCAGTATATGGGCCCATTGCCCTCCACAGTGCTTCAAAATAACATTTCTAATGAATTACTAATGATTTCCGTCCATTCAGTCTCATATTGTAGCCTTTTTTCATCTTTGTCATCATCACATCCTAATCATTGGCAAGATATTAGTATTCATTATTCAGTAAATTAATTCTACAATTCTTTATCGGGAATAGGTCAAGAATAATATGCACTGAAAGGTGAAGCCGCTGTTTACCAGGACGACATGTCTCTGTTTATCACTTGTCAATTTTCATTTAAAATTGCATGCTTTCATGACCTTTGTTTTGTTTTTACAGCAATAAACAGCTAGTTTACAGTTCATACTATGTTTGTACATGTTTTTGAATATCACAAATGGATTGTAAATTCAAATTTTTTTTGTGGGGGGGGTCAGGCATTAACGGTGAACAGTCGAATCCCTGGGATACATTGCTTTTACACCACAGTAAGATAAAGTACATACCGTCACAGCCGTGATATAAGGTGCCATATAAGGTTTGTTCATTTAAACAAACTACATTCATTTAATCTCAGTCTATTCAAACACAGCATGGGTGCTTGACTGAAGCGTGGTGTTCTTGAGAAGCAATGTAGCATATTAGACTGAGAGTGGGCAGAGGAATTTACTGTAAAACATCAACCACAGTAGTGTGCTCATTCTAAAAAGCCTACTGTCCCATCTTTGCCAACAGGTCAATTCCTTGCATACAGTGGGGTTCCAAATAATGAATCTAAATACATTTTACATCATCTCAACCTATGTCTGTCAATAAGATAAGGAGTGAACTCAGATAGTGGAACAAACTGAATGACCTCACTTGAGCAGCAATCATTTGCTTACAATTAATAGGCAAGTGCAGTTTTATATTCAAATACGTCACAGACTGGTTATAAAAACAGGAATGTCTTCCATTTGAATTTGAGGGGCATATGCCACCATGGTCATAGTGAACCATACAAATATTTAGTCCACAGAAAAATCCACGCTGCAAGCTTTGCACTGTATTTTGCACTAGGGGCACAAGGAGTTCATTGTTGCGGAATGACACCCAAGAGAAACGGACAGAGACCTGCCTTTTCCCCTCCAGACTCTGGATTCAACATCTGCGGCATCTCCCAGACCTGCCTTCTCAAGGCCTGTACACCTGGGCTTGTGGGACAGCATCCAAGCCAAATAAGATGAGCAAGAATCAAAGGAACCCCCTCATCAGGGTACTACTGTGTCACTCTATAAAGGGACTACTCAGAATGTTGTGAGCTCAAGAATCTTCTGCAGATGAAATCAAGAGAAACATAATGTACCCAGGAATACCACATGAAAATGACTCCACCAGCTTTCTCGTGTCTACACAACTGTAAAAGAATCTTCTGTCTCTCAATGTATGTTTGGAGAGGGTAATCAATCAAAGACCAACATATATTCCCCCATCAGATAATTCACATTTCAAATCAGAGGCTGAATGTAATATTAGTTTTGAAAACACTGCAACGGCCCTGAAATGACTAACGCACATTCTGCCCCAGCATGTACAGAGCTATTTGATCCCAAAAGTGAACCTAACATCAACAAAGGAAACATTTAAAATTCCTCGGCAGTTACAATCATGTTACTATCTAACTGATAATTCCAATTTTCTACAACTGGCACAAATGGAAATGTGCATTTCTTGACAACGGAAGTTTATCACGTATCACATGTAAATGAACATGCACTGAGATCCAACTGTGATTTGATCCACTACAGTTATCTCAATTTTCATTATCTCTAAACAATCTGTCGGGCAGCCTAAGAAAGCGTATTCCTCGTGCATCGAAACGGTATTTTATCAAAGCAAATTTGTAGTCTCTTGCGGCATGTAAGACATCTGGCATGTGGTGTCACTGCATAATCTACAGTCTCCAATAAAGGTGCGGCAGGTGTTACATCAAGAGCTAAAACAAACAAGGAGGCCAATACTGAATTCAATCGGGTAAGCCAAATCAAAGACAAGTAGCTAAAATGCAATGTGTTCTCAGTTCATTTCATCCCCTTATGAAAAGAAAGAATGGGGGGGGGTTTGGAAACTCAAACCTATCTGAGAGGTCTGAGATGAAAACTGACGCCTATCCATGCCTCCCCAGGCGAAACTACTTATCAAATTATCACAGCCCGGCCAAAATCTCAGAGGGAACTCTTTCAGCGATACTGTCCTGTCCACCCCCCAGGGAAATCAAATAGGACAGGGCTGAGGATAAACAGAGATACTCCTGTCGAAACATCTCAGTGACCAGCTGTGTTGTTCCTTATGACTCCATCCCTTCCCAGGATGGACACATGTTGTTTCCCTGGGAATTAAATTTGACACCGCAGGTCGAAAGCACAGGACACACTGTAAATCATCATGAGCTTGTACAAGTCCCGCTACTACTTGGTTGTGATGAATTTCATACCAAGCTTGATAGGTCTCAAATGGACATGAAACATGGAGCAACAGTCACGACATTGCATGCTGTAGTAAGTAATATGTTAGATACATTCAAAATGTGATGCCAATTGGCTGCACACAACTGCTTTAAGCAACTTCTAATGAAATTTTTAAGATTTTGGGCCAATATGATTAATCCAATACTTGTGTGCAACCACTTGAAGTACATTTTTAACTAAATCTAACATTTCACTGTTCAGTGATGGCAAAATGACCATTTACTGTATGTTGGCTGTATGCAGCAAGACAGGGAAGTCCCCTTAAGAGGCTTGCTGCCCTCCACAATTCTTGTGAAATAAATTCGGCCATGACAGATAATTATCCCCACTGGTGGACATGCGAGCAGAATTTACAGCATCTTTTACCTCCCTTGTGAGGAGATGATATATTGCACAACGCACAACTGACACGATTTCAATTTTAGAGTCTACTCAGCAGGGTGAAATTATGTTGGATGTGTTCTTTGCTTATGTTCCCAATGAGAGTCGTGTCATGTGGAAATGCCTCATTATATGATTCTGCGTCTCAGTTTCTAAATTCAGGACAAGCTATGTATTGAGTATGTCTTCTGTTTTTTAATGCATCTGTACTGCACATACAAGCTAATTTTAGAATAGATGCAGGTTTTATTAGAACAGTGCAGGAGCAGCCCTTTTAGCATGCATCACTTACTCAGCAATGTGCCTTCACTGTACCTGCCAGCTGTGAGGTAGCATTATCAAACAATTTATCATTGTCAGCGTTATAGCCATCTCTGAAAATGGGCATGTAGAACTTGACAAGGCACATGATTCTGGTAATAGAAGATACTAAATAACTAACTGTAGGTGCTTACAAGACTGGTAAGCACCTGGCACACTTATTAGGGGTCTACAAGGTTAAGTTCTTCAATTCTAGCAGGCATAACCATGACACCTAACCGGTGGTCATACTCTCCCTGAATCCAAACATAACAAACATAGATGCCTAACATTCTTGGGGAAACCAGTTTTGCAACACAAACAACCATTTAATGTCTTCATTTATGTCCTTTTCCACATACTAATAAATAGCAAACTTTATGAATGCCTTTGACAACTTTTTCTCTGCCTCAAAGCCATTCATTAGTCATTTAACTCACTGAAAAGGTCACTTGATGAGTTTGTGCCACTCATCTCTCGACGTGTCAAACTGTCGAGCCATCTAATGTGTTAGAGACCTTCAGAGATCCCATTGATCCTGCCAAAGGTAATGTACTCAAGATTATGACAGAATACAAATGAATGAATCCTTTATTTGATATGGAGGAAACAGAGGATAACCTTAAAATGGATAAGACATTTGTAAGATCTGTTGTTTGTGGTGGACTCTGGGGTCAGACACTGTTCTGATTCTGTCAGACTCTGTTGTTCAATTTTGTGTCCCTGTGCACTACAGAGGAAACCTGACTACAATAGCTGTGCCCAGACCACGGATGGTGAGAAGTAAGTTGGTTCTTTTCTAGTGTCAGGACCTCACCACCTCAGTGTCTCAGTCTTCCCAATGGCTGAATCCCTTCAGCCTGAGGCTTGTTATCTTTGCCCCTCCCAAGAGAAAACCTGCAGCCATTCACAACAGAAGGTTTGACAGCGCATCAAAGGCGGCATAATGACTCGCTTGAATCCAAATAACTCTCACAGAGAGATGTCCACACCACTGTTCTCAGATTGTTTAATCTTACCATCTTTGAATTCAAGAAAGCATCTTTTGTTTATTTGGAAATCTGCCTGCCTACATGGGGCAGATTCTTTTGCTTATCCTTTTAAATTAGCCTCTTGCATAAAATGGTGGCTAATCTCGATCATGAAACAAAAATAAATTGGCCACACTTTCCTGTGAGACAGTTCCCAACAGCTCCAGTTATAATAGTCCAGCTCATAGATTGTGTAACTTGACATGGCATTGAACAGGGCTTTCAGCGCCACAAAAATATACTTTCTTTAAATGAGCTTACCCAGCAGGAAATTCTCCGAAATGGGAGGTAGCCAATGGACAACATAGGTAAAGTTAGATTAAGATTGAGAAACAGAATCTCTGCATAATTTAAAAAGTAATAGAAACTCCCCCATTCACATGTAAACTGCAGGCTTTTCACCCCAGTGTAGCGCTGCCTGCACTGAGATCCCTTCAATATCTATAATGTCTCTGCTTTCTAAATATCTTAATAAAGCAGAAAAAATACAGTATATAAAGGATATTTTACATACAAATACATACAACAAATACCTATATAAACAAGAGGCCTGTCGGCCTAGAGAGCTCCACTGAGGATGACTGAAATGTCCATGTCATAACTTAATTTCAGAAATCCTTGAAAACTATTGCAATATTAATACATATGACACATTAATGAAAGACTGAAAAAAATGAGCATAAACACTGATTTTCTAAGTCCAAAATGCTGAATTTCTCATAAACCAGGAAGTATAATTTCTAATTTTTGCAGAGAGTATTCAGAATATCATAAAGAAGGCTCACACCAAATTAGAACAAAAGTTATCAGACAGTTTTTGAGATATTCAAATTTGAAGTGAAAAGTTGACGCTGTACGGACAGACAGACGGACGCCGGACAACTCGGCATTAGAAAAGCTCCGCTGACTGCTGACTATGGTCACAGTGGAGCAAAAAAGTTATCAGACAGTTTTTGAGATATGAATGAAAGACTGAAAAAATGAGAACAAACACTGATTTTCTAAGTCCAAAATTCTGAATTTCTCAAAAACCAGAACGCAGAATTTTCTAATTTTTGCCGGGGATCATCAGAACATCATAAGGAAGGCTCACAACAAATTAGACAAAAAGTTATCAGACAAATTTTTGAGATATTAACGAAAGACTGAAAAAATGAGCACAAACACTGATTTTCTAAGTCCAAAATGCTGAATTTCTCAAAAACCGGGACGTAATTTTCTAATTTTCACAGAGAATATTCAGAATATCATAAGGAAGGCTCACACCAAATTAGGAAAAAAAGTTATCAGACAATTTATGAGATATTCAAATTTGAAGTGAGAAGTTGACGCCAGCCGGATGGCCGGACGGACGGACAAACGGACAGACGGACGACTCGGCATTAGAAAAGCTCTGCTGACTGTGACTGTCGTCACAGCAGAGTTAACAAGTTATCAGACAGTTTTTGAGATATTAATGAAAGACTTAAAAAATGAGCACAAACACCAAATTACGAAAAAAGTTATCAAACAGTTTTTGAGATATTCAGATTTGAAGTGAGAAGTTGACGCCAGACGGACGGACGGACAGATGGACAGACGGATGTTGGACGACTCGGCATTAGAGAAGCTCTGCTGACTGTGACTGTCGTCACAGCGGAGTTAAAAACTTCTTCAAAGTTTCAAAAGTGGAAAGAAAGTTGGGCATTGCATGAAATTAAAATTTTAAAAGCTCACAAGTCACAGTATATTCAAGTGCAACTCTGATGCAATGGACTTCTAACACTTGGATGTACTGAATACATTAGATAACTTAAACAATCTGTTGACTGAATTTTGCCTAGCAAAACACCAAGCTTCAAGAGAATATAACAAGCAAATAGGCATATGCCATGAAACATCATAATTCTCATAGTTCTTCAGACTGGAAGGTCCTACAGTTAAATCATTTCAAAAGGTTCCTAAACACTAATTTCAAAAATGCCAGTTTCGGATGTCCTACCTCAGAATAACATAGATATAAACGTCAAGGCCGTTTTGAAATGCAAATACTCCCAGATGATTTTTAATCACTATTTTTTATAAGCTCGTCCGAGACAGCGGGGGTCAATTCCGAGAGTTAATGAGATAGCCGGGTATGTGACCCGTGATGTCACAGTAGCACCCTGGAACTATATCAAACCAATGCTTACTATATTTATCTTGGCACCGCACGTGACTCGCCTTTTTTTGTGTGGCCCTCGCAATTTTTTGTCCATAATATGGAGTAGAATAACATTCCCGACAAATGATGTGATTAATGTGCAACCATTTAACTCTAATCCTTTGAGGAACCAGATCTCGAGAGTAAGTGAGGATGATTCCAACAACTCAGACACTTCCTATGCTAGTGAGAGTTCGGACATTAAGGCTTAAAATAAACAATCTAAATAAATTCAGCCTCACTTGTAGCTGGTTTGATCGGTTAGAGACTAAATGAAATCAAGGTCGTGTGCACGTTGCAATGCATATGACGCATGAGCTATAATCCGATTGTTATTGATACAAAATGGCATACATCCCAATGAATAGACAATTACATAGCCCTAAACAGGATCACTTTCCATTGGCACACAAATAAAATCAACGTTGTACTTACCTGTAACACACGCCTTTTTTTTAAAAGATCCTTGTTCGCCGACTGGCCGGAAGTCACTATGTTATTTTTTTTTTCCTAATTCAAGTGGGATGTCAGGTACCACATTGTCGCGTAATATGGGCCTTACATCCCTGCAACTATATGTTGCCATTGTAATGGCCGGTAGAATTCGGAGGCCAAGTGCAACGACCAGAGATAAAGAGAGTATCACGGACACAGTACAAACACAGAGAATAATACAGACCAAACGAAAGTACTCGCGCTTCCAAAGGACGTATAATAGTCCGAACCCCGAAGCAAAGCGAGATCGAAAAAGGGAGAACAAACTCCAATAATTAGAAGACAGAAAGTAATACAAAACCTGCCTAAAGATATCTTCGGCTATAGTGCGAAGCTAAAAACAGACACTCTAGCGAAGGGGGCGTGCCAGACTTCCTGCTTATACAGAGTCTGGGAAAGCGCCGCCCTAGCTCAATCAGCCAGCTGGGTAAAGAATTCGATAGTCCAGGAATACTATATCGTCCCGGGACGAGAGCCGCAAAGAAAAGTTCAACAACACGCACACATCACAAACCATGACAGCCATCCACTAAGGATCTTTCGCTAACTGATTTGTTGAAAAATATTTCAAGCAGAGACGAATGTAATCCGTGGCGGTCTTGAAGTTATCTCAGCGACAGTAGATGATTCATGTCCTCTGGCGAGGTTCATCGCTCGAAATCATTTTGGATCAAATTATAACCATATGCAGCTCAGAATAGCATTTCTTATCAATTCAAGGTGTAAACAATTGCCAGTGGTACACTAAAATAAACGAAGTGGAAATAAAGCTCAATTGCCTCATCGCACCAATACAAATGTTATGTTTCGCCACACGTGAGGATGCTACTGTGATGTCTTTGCGGGAAAGTCCCTAAGTCACTGGGTGAAATATGCATACGACTTCAGCATTTCTACTAGCAAAAGGTTTTACGAATTTAAAATAGGCAAACTTTGTATAACAGAGTTAAAGTGTGTAGGAAATATTTTTGTTTACGTATAATTGATATGTATTTTAAAAAACAAAGTCTAAATTAGTTTTTAGAAGTCCTTTAAGGAGGACATGATGTCATTAAAGGAAAACAAGTCGCTGTATGATTTTCAAAGTTCGCTTGGAAAAATCATTTATCTTCAAATCAGGAAAGTAATTAGAGGGTATTAAGGTGTCTGGCACATTCAGTCTAAGCACCACCACCCAAGTCTTTCTCCTTCAGAGCAGAAATGTCTCAGACTCTACATCAACCGGATTAGTTCAGAGAACATCAAAGAACATTTCCTCTCAGCAATGATACACTGTTCAATGGAATGAGAATTAAGACAATGTGCTTAGATGCTCCTCCAGTATTAACTCTTATTCAGAGAAAAAAAAAAAATACAGCAATAGAAATCTCAATATAAAGCAGGGAAACTCTGCCCCTGTGTATGCATGTCCTTCGAGTATCTAAAGTGAGTGAATTTCTGGGGAACAAAGGAAGTGCAGTGTGGAATTTGGTGCGATTTGGACAAGCGACATATTCAATTTTAATAAACTCGGAATAACCAATCGAACAATGCTCTCAACAGCAGCAAGGGCAGGTCTTTGAGCATGTCATCACCTATGTCCGCAGCAAGCCTTTGCAGGCCACGGCTCATAGTTTGTGTGTTTTCAACAAGCACTGCACCAGTAAAAATAAAACAGAGTAGGCCAGCACAAAGCTGAAGAACGTGAATTATGTTTAATATGACTGCTGGTGCCATTGTGTCAAAGTGGCTGGTAAAATGAAAATGAAGCAATGGTTTTGGAGGAACAGATAAAATTATGAAGCGTAAAATACGACAACGGAGACCCCGGACTGTTGAACAACTTAAGCTGTACATCAAGCAAGAATGGGAAAGAGTTCCACCTGAAAAGCTTCAAAAATTGGTCTCCTCAGTTCCCAAACGTTTACTGAGTGTCGTTAAAAGGAAAGGTGATGTAACACAGTGGTAAAAAGGCCCCTGTGCCAACTTTTTTGCAATATGTTGCTGCCTTTAAATTCTAAGTTAATGATTATTTGCAAAAAAAAAATAAAGTTTCTCAGTTTGAACATTAAACATCTTGTCTTTGCAGTGTATTCAATTGAATATAAGTTGAAAAGGATTTGCAAATCATTGTATTCTGTTTTTATCTACGATTTACATAACGTGCCAACTTCACTGGTTTTGGGTTTTGTAGTTAGCTAGCATGCTAACACTTTGGCGATTAAAATAATGAGTTACATGTGTATCTGTTATGGTAGATGCTTGAATTTATTCATTTAATGGTTAAAATCCATCATGCGAGCTAGCAACGTATTTATCCCATCTCATTAAACATTTCTTGATATACAACCCCGTTTCCAAAAAAGTTGGGACACTGTGTTTAATGTAAATAAAAACAAAATGTAATGATTTTCAAATCATTTCAACTTAATATTTATTTTGAAAATAGTACAAAGACAAATATCAGATATTGAAATTTTTTTAAAAATATCTGCTCATTTCGAATTTGATGACAGCAAAATGTTTTTAAAAAGTTGGAATGGGACAATAAAAGACTGGAAAAGTTGGAATGAAGCAAAAAAAGACAACTGGAAGACCATCTCATTATATCACTATATTTAATATCATTAAAGATTCTGAGAATCCAGAAAAATCTCTGCGCACATGACAAGGCCAAAATCAAATTGTGAATAGCTGTGATTTTCAGGTCCTCAGGCGGCACTCCATCAAAAAGAGACAAGATTCTGGGGTGGAAATCTCTGCATGGACACTTTTCTGTAAACCACTGTAAACATAGTTTGTCACTGCATTCACTAATGCAAGTTAAAACTCTGCCATGTAGAGATTAAACCATATATAAACAAGATCCAGAAACATTGCCTTCTTCTCTGGGCCTGAGCTCATTTAAAATGTACGGAAGCAAAGTGGAAAACTGCCCTGTGATTTGACTGATGAAAATGTGAAATTCTTTTTGGAAATCATGGATACCACATCCTCTGGGGTAAAGAGGAGAGGGGCCATCCAGCTCATTATCAGCAAACAATTCAAAAGCCAGCATCCTTGATAGTATGGGGGTGCATTAGTGCACATGGCATGGGTAATATGCATTTCTGAAGATACGATTAATGGTGAACAATACAAACAGGTGTAAGTTCAACATTTACTGCCATCCAGGTGCCTTTTTAAGGGAAGGCCTTGCGCATTTCAACAACACCATGCCAAACACCATACTCTGCATATATTACAACAGTATAGCTCAGTAGTAAAATAATCTGGGTACTAAAGTGGTCCACCTGCAGTCCAGACCTGTCACCCGCTGATAATATTTGGCAGATTATGAAACAAAAAATATGACATAGCACTCCTGTGATAGGAGGCTGCAAAGTATTGAGGAGCTGAAATCCCACATAAAACAAGAATGGGAAATCATTTTGCTTTCAGGACTACAGCAGTTGGTCTCCTTAGTTCCCAAACACTTAAAGAGTGTTGATTGAAGAAGATGTGATGCAACACAGTGGTAAACATGCCCCTGCGAAACTTTTTTGAAATGTGTAGCTGGGCACATATTTTCTAAAAAAAACAATAAAATATCTCAGTTTCAACATCTGATATATTGTCTTTGTGCTATTTTAAAATACAGTTCAAATGACATGAAAATCATTGCATTCTGTTTTTATTTACATTTTACACAGCATCACAACTATTTTGGAAATGACCTTGTAAAAAAAATCATATTTTATTAAATTTTTTGATATTTATTTTTATAATGACCCAATTACCTTGTATTCTTACAATTCAAAGAATTTTTGATTACTAATTTATAGCAGTTGTCCTAAAATAACATTGACTAATAAAGGGCAAAAGAACGCATTTATGCAAAATACGTCACTGAATCGGGGGAGCTTCTCAATGATGGCGGCCTCCAGCCCGCATTGAGAGGGCTGGAATCACGACAAGAAAATCATGATTTATATCTCTCTTGTGTATTTTGGTAGGGGGTTCCATAGATTGTTATAATTGGTGAAAATTCCTCATTTAATTGAAATATCTTTGTTTTTTGGGGTTCCGTTTCCTTAAAGTTCGAGCTGGTACTTCTGTTAAATCTATTAAATTAATCCGCATTAGACATGCCTGAAAAATGACCAGGGTCAGCAAATAAAACATTATGCTCTGCTCCAGGAATCGATTATCCGTAAGAAATTTCCATGCAAGGATATATAATAACAAGTTTCAAATGAGCGGAGCACAATGATTTTGGCATCTTGTAGACAATCAGAGAAAATCCTTTAAAGCAGGGATTCCCAAACACGGTCCTGGGGACGCACTGTATATGCTGGTTTTCGTTCCAATTACACTTACAATCCCAGAATTAACAAGCTGTTTTTCAATTTATTGCTTTTCAGGCCAGAGAGACATTTCACCCTCATAAACCGCTTTGACAAAAATGGCTATGCATTTCATGATGTTTAAAAGCCCAACGTTTATATTTTGCTTATTTTGTGACATTCCCAGTAGAAAGCCAAGCCAAGGTGGCAATAAGTTGCAAATTATCTAATTCAAGACTGTGGTGAATCAATGAGCTGCTAATTAGGCTTCTGAACACAGGTGTTGCAGTTTTTTCTGAATGGCTTTCCTAAAACAAATCACAAAAATAACACAAAACAGGTTTGACTCATCATAATTTGCTAGGTCGTTGAAATCTTAATTACCTAATAAATAGCTAGTTTTAAGGACCACATATCCACAGTTTCAACTATTAAAAGTAATTTGTTTCAACACTTTTAAGAGTCACAATTTTCCTCTTTTTATGCAAAAAAGTAATTTGGAATATAGTACAATTGTAATATGCAACTCTCCAGCTCTTCAGCAATCGCCCAAATAGCTATTTCTGACATAATGTGGATTAGATGTGTAAATAATCCATATGGGTATGGTAAGTACAGTTAAGAAAAATTAGAACTCTTTAAAATTCTGGAATTGAAATTGTGGCAGGAACAAAAACAAGCAGACACAGTGGGTCCCCATTACCCAGTTTGGGAATCCCTGCTTTAAATGAGGGCATATATCTGCAAAGTTCATCGCAGGTGTGCTACGACACGTGCCAGAATTATGGCTTTATGGCTTTGGGTACCAAACACTTGATGACGAGTTGTGGACTAAGAACAGGAAGGGCTTAATGTTGACAGCCAACCATAACAAAGGGAAAGTGCAGGCTTAAAAAAAGAAAAAAAATGTAGAAAAGACTACTGCAATCATAATCACAGTTGTAAAAATAGAATGATGACTTGTTCTGCCAGGTGCAGAAAAGCAAAACTGCATAAACACTCAGGTATTTGCCCTACCTGTCGCAAGTCCAGAGTTATGGTCACCCAGTGGAACTGACGGCCATTCTTGATGCTGGGGCTCTGCCACCATTGGTTGGTCCCGTCAATTGCTTTGGTGATAGGGTGTCGCTCTATGTTGCAAAACAGGCATGAAGAAAATTTCTATTGCATTTATAGTAGTCTTTGTTGCATTGAGAGCATGAGAATATAAGACTGGAGGTCATGAAGTCCATCTGAATGTCTCAATCTGGGTTCTTTTTATCTTCCCTCCATCTATCCTTCACCACATAAGTCAATAATTTAGTTTGATTCATGTTATCACTTTCAAAATTGCATTAAATGGTAAGTTTAAAGTGCTCATGACACAAGAGAAAAACCTCAAGAATTTGAAATAGTAATGTACTGGAAGGTTTGTATCACAGCTGCTCCAGCTGCAAAGAAATAATAACAAAAAGCAGGAGATTCAAAATATGCTTCTCTTGCGCCACTGAGTGAGTCTTGTTGTGCCGAGCCATTTTTACTGAAGTCATCGGCAGAATTCGAGTGAACCCATCCAACGCATTTCAACGGAAGGATATGGCAGAGCAGTGCAAGATATTTTTAGATTTATCAGACTGTTCTTCAGTCATAGACATTTTTTATCTCTATTTAAGATCTACATCATAATTATAGGGATATAGGCCTGCATAGTGGCCGGTACGTCATGATTATCATTCCCGTTTGTAATGTCTTGTTAATAATACTAGCATGCATTGTATTACAGTATGTCCAGTCTCAGTGTCGCTATGAATTACGAATTGGATAAATTATTACCATTGCCAATATTGCAAAATAGAGTTACTTGCATTGCACAGACTTGGCTTTAATTCTGTAACAAAATGTAAGTAATATTTGATGACACCATTGTGTGCTTAATACATGTTTCAGTCCAATATTGTCCCATACCTTTCTATTTAGTCACTTTTATGACAGTATTTAAGGAATTATTTATTTACTTGTAAATCGCTTTGGATTCAAGAACCTGCTAATTCAATGAATGCAAGTAAAATTACTCCTGTTTGAGTTTAGTTGCATTTTCCACTACTTATCGGAATTGAGTTTTGTACAGTACATCAGCCAATTACAATGCGTAGTCCAAATTGTTGTATAGCCATCTCATAATCGAAAGAAACTTCCTGAACATCAGTGTGGGTGGGAGCTTTTATTTAATCTCGAGTATATAACAGTTAGCTCAGACCGCACATTCCTGCTTCATATTCATCCAACGACTCAGCTGATTTCAATATGATGTATGCAATTCTTATGAATACATTAGTTTATCTTGAGGTTTAGAGTGTGTTGTGTGTTTCAAGGTCTATAAATTGAAGTTTAGACCACATTACTTTGTATCTTCATGTAATGACTTTCATTTGAGACATTGGTCGAGGGAACATCCAAGTTAACAGATGGCCCACAGAAACGTTGAAACTGCCACCTGTTCATAGAAACAGAAGACACTTGTGCAGAGTAAGCTACACACTCAGCAAATCAAGTATTATATTTAATAAACAGCTATCTGCCACCACTTCCAGGTAATTTCATTTTCAAAGTTGCTTAACACAGTTGCGCAGGGTCATTTGATAGTCTTTAACATCCAACATTTAATTTTAAAGGGCGATGAATTTTCTAGCCATCATAGTTAGCCTACAACTTTGTGACCTTAAGAGCTAATTAGAGAAAGGCCTACATGAACCACTCAGTTTACGGCACTGACTGAGTTTTTATTTGATGCACTTAACTTAAAATAGCTACTTTTTGGGAGGGGGAATGAACGCATTGAACAGAAATCATGAGTTCATACGGGTCAAGTTTGGCTCCAAATCAGAGAATATACAGTCAATCGCGAGTTCTTAATGTGACTTGTTCCGTCCTCAAGAGTAAATTTTTGCTTCCAGCACAGAGTCAGAATTGGTAGTGCAATGAACCCCAACCGTAGCATTGTGGAAGCAATCGCCCCAATGCTCTGTTTGTTGCATGTAGCATGAACCTTAAACTTAAAAACTCTGACCCATCTCATTTGTTCCTAGGGATATTGAGAAGACAAAAAAAAAACCCATCTCTCATGTATTACAACAAAATCTTGCTACACAATGTTGCAGCATTATGAAAAAAAATTGTAAAGGCAAACTGAAAGAAAAACAGAACTCCAGACGTTACAGTGTGTTTTGCTTGATTCGCCTGGAAAAATTTCTGCCGCTTACATCATATCCGCCTTCTTCCTCGGTGGCAACAAGGCATTCAGTTCATGAGTGGGAAAAACAAGCAAAAATCTTTATTCGCAAATAGTTGGTTCATTTCATGTGGAATGGCTTTTCTAGTGAAATTTTGGGGACATTTTCAGCATTTTCAGAAATAGATATGATATGGTGTCATGAGCACTTTAACTAAGTGTTCAAGTGCTAAGTTGCTTTTTACACTTTTTGGGTTTTTCCTTTCCTTTAGTGTGTTATATAGCTTTTTGTGCAAGTAAACCTTACAAAGCTACAAAACCCTAAGGAAGCTATTCTTTCCAATAGAAAAAAACAGCTCCAGAATTATCTGAGATGCCTCATTCTTAGTGCCCTTTCTTCCATAACTAGTCTACGTCACGATATAACACATTTGTACAATGCTCGCGTAATAGCAACTGGTTTGGCTCACCCTGAAAACAATGGTACTTTCAGCTGTAGGTCTGTTAGCCCCCGGAGCTAAAATTCTGCTATAGTAAGGGGCGTGACTTTTCCAACACATGCTCTCAGAGGTTGGTCAGTCACAACAAACTTGGTGTAATGGGAGGAGACCTAAAAAAAAGCAGGAGCCAAAACAGCCTGTTTCAGGCTGAGTAAGACCGAGGTGCTCCACACAGCCTGTAAAGCTGTAACTGGGTGCTTTTTGAAAATAAAAAACATGCAGATGGTTGTAAATAGACCACAAAAATGAAAACACTATGCTGAGAAATGGGCATATTATGGTCTCTTTACAAGTCAATTAAACACATCCAGTTTAAGCCTATATAGGCTGGAGGTCGGGAAAAAGCCATTAAGAACTACAAGAATGTCCAGAGTACACACCTTTTGGGTTGGCACTCAGGCTGTCACAGGTCCGGCACTGCGGGTTTCGGATCCGGTGTCGCGGCACGTGCTCCACCAGCTTACAGTACATCTCAGGCTCAGGTTCACCGCAGGTGGCGTTGGTGGAGATCTCAGCATTGCTGGCCAGGTTGAGGATGGCCGGGAAGAGGCCTGGAAAAATGCAGTGGCGGAATACATGTAAAACACTGCAGTAAGGAAAGAAAAGCTCCTTCAGTATTTAGTCAGATTTATTCAAAGCTGCTTCTGATGGTGCACACATGCTTAATTTCTAAGGCCTGTCAGTGTTCCATTTTGTATTTGTTTTTCCTGTTTATTCTAATTTACCTTTGTTTTCATTTTCCAGGTCTTTATTTGTGCTTTCTGCTCCCCATCTTGTGCATTAATTGTATCTCATTACCTCGTCTGTTACCACGGCCCTTTCTGCTCCCTTCCTGCCTCCTAACCTGCCCTGTATCTCCTTGATTGCTTCCCAGTGTATGGCCTTAGTTTTGTGTAGGCCAGTGCAAGCCTGCCTCAGTTCTTCCTGTTAATTACAAGTCTTTGTTGGCCCAAGAATTGATTCCTGGTCCTGATTCTCTTTGTTACATGGTTTAATAGTTTGGATTGCCCTAAGTATATGTCTGGTTTGGTTTTTGACTTTTGCTTGTATTTCAACTTATGATTCTGTCAGCTCCCATGTGCCACATTCCGTCTGCCTGGTTCCAGGATTACTGCCTGTTTTTCATCGCTTATTCTGCCTACTGTTTTGGTTCTGCAATCTTCCTGATTGGTGAAGAACTGGACTGCCTGACATTGAACTTTTCTTGAATAAACTGTGTGAAACTGAATGTACGTGTGTGCTTGAGTTCTGGGTCCCAGGTCTGTCAAGGACATTGCAGAGGGATTTTAAAAGAAGGATTACACTGCATTAGCTTTTAGTGGAAGAAAAACTGAAACTCATGGCACATGTTTAAAAAATAAGATCAACACTTATCACTAGGTCTAGGTCTACTGTATTCTGTTACTAGATGGAGTTTTGTTTAGACCTTCAACATATTCAGGTAATATGTTAATAAATAGAAAATACTTTAAAAGTCCTTAAGATTGCCTTGCAGTTTTGAAATCAAACTCATCTGTGTTCCTTCTGAATTTTAAGGTCACGTTCTGATTTGTCTAGACATGATACACAGTGTTGGAATGTCAAGTGCATCTTTTTGTTTGACGCAAGCCCCAAGCGAATTGAGCATGGTTGTCTTGGTGGGAGCACTCAAATTTAAAGTTTCTATTCATGAAAACCAAGGGAAATAAGAGCCTCAAAATGTAACTGACAAATAAATTGAAAAATCAAGACAGAAATTCTCCTTGTATCCAGATAAACCAAACAGGTGTAAAAGTGGTCATAAAAAGACTTAAGCGCGAGAAAAAACTACAAGCATACATCTAGGAGCACCCCAACCCCAAATTGGAGAAACAACCCCCCAACCCTTACACCCTGCTTCAGATGATGAGAGACCACCCTGAGGGAAGGCCTATCAGCGCATGTCCACAGCTTTTCAATTTGCCACTTAGTCAAAATGGTTGCACTGCAGGGCATTTCTTTGAAGAATGGTCATCTACCATCCCCCTCCCCCAAACACACACGCACAGACAAACACAAACAAACACACACACACACACACACACACATACACACACATTCCAACTGCATGTTTACACGGACCGCTGATGGGTACAATAACTTCTCGGACAATTGATGTTGGGTGAACTCCATTCATCTGAACTGCCTTGAAGGCTGGTGACAACCCCCTACGTTTCTTTCACCAGCTGCACCTATTCCTAGTAGAGGAACAAAAAAGGACCTGGAAGACATTCTAATACAAAATGAGACAATCTGACCAATCCATGTTAGAAGAGTGCTCAAATTACCAAGTTGCGATAGGAAAAGAAAGAAACTGAAGACCTATTCAATCAATGCAGTACTAAGAAAATAGTTCTCATTATAAAGAGGACTGTTACAGCTTGTGCATTAATGGACCAATATCTCACAGGTTTTCTTGGAGACATGCCTTGTCAGTATAAAATGAAACTGAACTAAAAATCCTTCAAAGCATTAATCAGCAACTTTAATGCTAACCTCCCAAAAGGTAGGAAAAAAACAGATATTTGATCTACTGTACATGTATGATTAAAGCACATCTCTGTATCCCGTCCGAACATGTCTGATAAAATCTTGAATGGCTATCATTTCTTTATGCAAAAGATTGATACGAAATCAAGCCAGACCACTGAAAATTGGAAAACAAATAATACGTTCGTTCAGCAAATATTACAACAAAGCCATAAAGAATAAATTAGAAGGAATACCAAATTTAAGGCATTATGTTCAGTTTATAAAGTTCCAAATTTCAGGATATATTCCAATATTTAAAATATATATACAGTACTGTGTCAAAGTTTTAGGCACCCTAATCTTTTTTAAACTTAAATTTGGTCTTGGTTGTTTATTTCTTGTTTTCCAGATTCCCATTTCAGTAGATGAAACGCTCATCTAATACGCCAAATGTTAATTTAAAAAAAAAAAAATCTTTCAAAAATGGGTTTTTTTTTTCAATAAAGAAAGTTGAAACAAATAATATTGCCCAAAGAGAACCCTGATCTCATCATCATCTCGTCCATCTTGGATTACCTGGAGCGACAGACAGTAATATTGTGAGCCTGCAGAAGAACTAAGGCAAGTTCTCCAATAGGCTTGGGACAACCTTACAGCCAATTATCTTATAAAACTGCAGAACAGTGTACCAAAGTTTCAGGCAAAGGCTGGTCACAAATATTGATTTGATTTAATTCTTTAAAGTTCACAGATCGTTACAGAACATTTCTCAGAATTCATAGTTTTTGGAAGCATCGCCACCTCACAGAATTATTTTCAATGTGCCTAAAACTTATGCAGAGTACTGGATGTAGCCTAAACATAACACTGTACAATATAACATTTTTATATTCATTAGCTGCTCATCATTCTGGATGTTTCTTTCTTCGTTGCTGAATTGCCTGTCCAAAGGGATATGTCAGTAAGACATAATTTTACTTGAAACATCACAAACAAAATAATACTTTGCATGGACTCAACTGAATGAACTAGCTAACATTTCAAGGAGAAAACATTAAATAAACCAAAATGTTTAGCATGTTGACACTTTTTGACCTTACCTGCATTTAACGCTATCTGACCCACGCTGAGATGTAACACCTCCAGCAGTTTTTATTACAGACCATTACGGTGGGTATTTGCCGCGCCGAGTGAACTCGAGCAAAAAAAATGAAGCACAAACTAAAACATCAGGTGAAGCTGAATTTTAACTCTGCAATTATTTGGTGATTGTCACTTCAATTGCAAGAAACTAAATGTGCTGGCTCAAAGTCTTCCCAGACTTCCTACTGTTTCTCAACTATAGCAATGTCTACAAGAAGCAGCCCAGGCCACAATGAGTGGCTGTTAACAACTTAGATCAATAAATCAGGCCAAACAGATGGACTTTTCTCTGTCCAAATGGGGGGGGGGGGGGATCTGCTCCCTTCACTTAATCCCTATGGTCATATCTGTCTTTCCCTGTTATTCCAGGTGACCTAGTGATCATGTAGGTAAACTGTTCCTCGCACCTGCTTTTCACTCTCTCATACAAATGCAGGATGGGATTTTATAGCACTGCTGTTGACTGCAAAAACAGCTAGGGGCCATATAAATGGAAACTAAAGAACCAAAGGAGTGAGAACCTGCGGACCAAACCTACAGGCTGCCGTAGGTTTTATAACCAGACAACCTGAATGAGAGAGAAGGGCCACTGTTATAATCAATGGGTAACTCAGATCACTACAGCTTAATTAAATTATACCCCGAAGGCTTAGAAGAGAAAATTTTTTTTTATCTGAGCAACAAACTTACATCAGTTTTACTGATGAATGACTTTCCACTCACATTGCTGAAGCCTATTACTATCACTCACCCTAAAATGATAAAGGGAACAAAGCAAACAGAGTGATTCCAGGTTTCATCAGTCACTTCCACACTCAAAGTGTATTTAATAAATCACTGAAACTAATTGCGTAATTCCTCACATTATTTCTCAACCATTAAATTTAAGTAAATTAGAGAATTTGAGTCATCTTACAGTTACAATTCTACTGAGAGATATGGATGAAACCATTTTTACGTGTTTATGATATGTAGCACTTATATATGCTTCGCCCACGGAGGATTAAAGCAAGATCTAAGTAACAAAAGGACTTTAACCACGATAAAAGGAGAGAGAAGGATGACAAGCTGAACAATTCCAATCGTTTAGCTTTCTTCGCTTTTCTTCTGTGCAACAGCAGTCAGAGGTGAACTTTCCCACTGAGTAAAACAGTAGGCTTTCAATGCAGCTCTGTCTTTAGACAGTGATCCCCTGTGATTGACTTATCTGAACTAAAATCAGTTCCAAAAGGTTCATCAGAATGCTCCTGAGTTACAGCAGCTGATTCTACTGAGCCTTGGCAATCTTTGGCATGCAGGGGCCAACAAACACAAAGAAATCTTTCAGCAGCTCAATCATTAAAATCATCTGTCTCAGCAGTAAAGAGCTGTGAGCAATATAATTGATAAAAAAGATTTTACAATCAGGGCAGACTAGGTCAGACTAGTTGCAAAAGGATCACTGAAACTGGAGACCCTGCCGATGACAAGACAGTCCACCCAATTACTGACTTCGGCTTAGTCCTCTTAAACCTGGATATGGCTAAAAAGAGGGAAGTCTTTTTTTCAGAAATCATTTTCAATGTCATTGTTGACAGTACAAGTGAAGTATATTTCTAAATGTACAGTTTAAATGAAAGACCATTTAAATTTGACAAAACCCATGGAAAGTTTTGCAATGTAAAAGTTGGATGGTACTGGGTATGTTTAATTCGCACTGTAACAGCAGTTGACTTTGGCACTTCCACCTCAAGTTCCCCAAGAGAATTCTTTAGAAGAAAATGTTCTTCTTGCAGTCATCTAAAGATTAGCTTAATCTCTTAGAACATATTCAACAAAGTTCTAAAAACAAGGTAATCTACAAGGTTACAAGCTGTTTAGCAAAACTGCTTTTCAATGAATGGGCTAATGTTCTCTTTGTGTGAGAAAGTCTTATGTCTTCACCCCCAACTGACCATCTGACCATCCCCCACACACACAAAAACCTCCCCCAACCTCAAACTCAGCTACAAATCCCACCTCTGTTTTTTTGAGGAACTTGCCGGAATAATGGATGAAGACTAGTTAATAGGAAAACTACACAATGACTAACAAAAAATATGAAATTTCTCGGAGAGCAACAATGTCATGAAATCTCAACACCTGTTCTCGAACTAGAAAAATGCTTTCAATGGACAACAGCAGGGTATATCCCCTAACAATAGCATTCTCCCCATAGTTCGGCCAAGTAGATGCACAACAGGAGAGAGTACAGGGTCCAGAAAATCATAGATAATTGTAGATATCCACAGCAGCTTTGACCAACATGCAGTATGCAAAATTTCAAATTGATCAGACAATTGGTTTAAGAGTTATGACCATTTGTTTGCTTATGTACCACCCATGAATGGATTTAAACCATTTGGTAGGCTTGACTCCAATGGCCTGTACCCAAGGGATCTCAAGTTTAGTGATAATTGGATTTTGCCCTCAGGAGTTATGGGTCATTATATCAACAGAAGTCATACCAAAAAATTTCATTGGCTAACTGGGGCTATATCTTCAAACATAGCTTGTTTGGATCAAAACCGCTAGGACCACCACAATTAGAGGAAAAATAGGGTGTTGGTTTGAAGTTTCTGTCCTAAATAGTAAAATGGTTATCCCTCAAAATGTGTTTTTGGCATTTTGGATTAAGTTATAGGCTTTTGGCCAGGACATAGTTTAATAAGACAGCATGAGACATGAAGTGGAAAGGTGAAGTTAAAAAGCAATTAAGTGTGGGACTCGACCTTGCCAAGTACCAATTGGAGCAAAGTGAGGTGAATTGTTGATTTTTGCCAAGTAACAAACGCAAATGGAATGAAGTAACATCCTCGGTGAATCTTCAATTTCCGCAAGTAATAAAATGATTATAACATTAAAATATCACTTGATACATTGAGAGGAGTCAATCTGATTGACAGAGGACCATAACGCAAGATAGATTCTGATTCTTGATAACATTTTGATGTTTTCAGTTCAGTGTGGTAATAAGATGCGTGTTTCCTTAAGTACATCAACAGATTCTCAAAAAAAGCCATCTAACCAGAAAACCCCAGCCAAATGGTTAGGCCTGCAGTAAAGCAGTGATTCCTTGTTGTAAAGCTACTCATTGGGAAAATCACCAGTGTTAGTTAATGCTCAGCAGTCCCAGACCTCCAGCATCCCATCCTGTACTAATAAATAACTTGTCGCCTGGCGGTAACATGGACTTTCACGCATTGTTAATCCTCACAATTGTCAACACAGCTGGGAAGACACTATTGAGTGGAAATGGAGGATGGGGTATATTGTTATCAGGGCAAAAGGGCACAACTAAACTCTGAAATAGAACAATACATAATTTATCAAAACTCAGCAAGTAGGAGAAAAGAGGAACAATTCACAGGAAATGCAGCATAAAGAGTCAGTACAATGATCGGACAATGATACCTAGGTTTGACAAATCTTATGGTTTACACTGCTACTTTGTTACGACATTGTTAGATTGATTTCACATCCAAATGTTTACAAAGTAGTTCTGTCTAGAGTAACACAATCAATGCAGTAAAAAGATATCAACATCAGTGCTATCAGATTGGATGAGATTTACATGAGATGATCAGTTTCTTTAGTGCCCATGCACTTTAAACTTTTAAACGAAAATGCGCTCGAAAATAAACGACTTAAATTATGCATGTCAGGTTACTGCATGTAAAATTACAGGGATGTACAATTTCTGCCTCCATACAGGTTCAATGTCCAAAGAGCTGAACAGCAAACTTTATTTGGTATTATTGCAAGTTATTTCAGGAGTGGTCAGCTAAAGTTTTACCTTCCTGTTTACAGCAGGATCATACCAGGTAGTCTGGAGGCTGGTCAGTGGTCTAGCTAATTAGAGTGTAAAAGATTCTTCTAGAACAGCATTACTGGCTATGTGCAGATAGTGTTGTGAGAAAAGACACTTCAGAATACTGACTACGATGGTCATTTTTTCTTTCAAAACTAGCTTTGGGTGTGGCATGAATGAATGCATTAAGCATTCTACAGCTCAAGATATGAATGAGAAATTTGGGCCTAGATTTTGGTTCAACTCAGGACAAATTAAGTTCACTAAGCCAACTGAGTAAGTAGTCCAGGCCAACTGCTCTATTCTGAGCAAAATGAAAAGACTGACAGGGCAGTGAAACACACTCACAGGCTCAGTATGAAGAAATTTTTTAAAATGAAATAACATGAATGTGACGTATCAATTATTCTATTATTATAAGAACTAATATTTATGAACAATTAATTTATTATGCATGTGACAGCATACAGCATGACGTGCAAAGGTTTTTCAGAATTAGTCTAATTAGCCAGAGGTGAAAGCATTACTTTTGATATAACATCACAGTGAAGTGTGATGGTGAACAGTTTGTTGCCAGCTGTTAACCTTATGGGGGGTCAAACTAACCAGAAGATTGTGAATTATACTCCTTAACTCTGGTGGTAAATCTCATTACGACACTTGTGTAATCTGGATTCTATTTGCAATTTCCCTGACTTTTGTTTTCCGCTTGTTAGCATCACTTTCAACAGTATTACTTTGAAGGGAATTCAAAAGATCTTTCAAATTGGAGCAAGCAGGGCCAAGTTTTCACTTTTCAACTACTTTTCATGGTTTTTAAACTGAGGTGCTAAGTAGCGTCCAACAAACTGCAGTCTGTTTCCTCATTAACAAAGGTTAATATATTCCCTTATTTCCTGATATTGTCTCTGCAGAGGCTTATACTAAATCAATACATTTGGGAATATATGCCACATTATAATCAGACAAAAAGTAATTAATGTGAAAACACATGCAAGCTCCTTCCATATCTTGTACACAAGTCAACAATTTGGCTAGCAGTAATTCCCAGCTAACTCAAGTAAATTATGCCTAATACACTGTTGCCCATAAAGCCGGAATAAATTTTTATTCAGAAACTTTATGTATGAAGAATAAATCACATTATCACAATCATTTCATGAAAAGAGGAGAAAAACATTTTATTCCAACTTTATGAGCAACAGTATACTTACAGTTCAAATCAAGAAATGAAAGCAGAATCAGAGGTGGCCAAGACAAATTTGGCCAAAATTAGGGTAAAGTGCATGAGGCCTCAGTGTATATTATTCCATTTTATTATGTATTTATTAAAAACTGCATCGAAGATGAGTGAATCGAAGTAAATTATATGAGGAGTCATGAAAATAAGGAATAAACTCACGCCCTACCATTCATTTGTATTATAAAAGCCAGGAATTTCACTTCATAAGTGCTTCTCTTGAGGATTTCGGTATAGTCATCGCGTCGGCAAGTAAACCGCCCGTGCGCTGTTGGCTATTAGAAGTCGAAGGGCTTGGAATTTCATCGGCATGTTAATAAGGAGCTTAACGTACATTTATTACAACAAAAGTGCAACATGATGACAAACGAAAATGTCTGTGTCTGTTATGGCACGTTTTTCGGCCAAACAACAAACGTAGAACAGACTGCTACTCAAAGAGAATGCAAAACGGTACTTTTTCAATTGTCCATGTCTTCCAATGAAATTTTAATAGGATGTTAAATGTCGTATTTTGCTATCAAACTTTATAAGAAACTATTATTAAGATGACATGAGAACATCCTTGAAACGTTTAACCATACATCAAGAGGAAATATAGTTACAAGATCAGCCTTGGTCATCTTTTTTTTTTTTTTTAAATTCACGATTCCGTTATTTCTAGACCTCGTGTGGCTACATCATTCACTGAAAATGCGCAGTAAATCGAAAAAGCATTATTTCCAGCTCACCTCTTTGCTGGCACTCCACAGAGGATGCACACAGAAGCACAATCACAATATAACCCCTCATTTCACTCGCAGCACGTGGATCAGAGGTTATCAATAATTTGTATTTAAAATTATTGTAGTGGTGTTTTATACGCTTTGGCAGATTTTGGTATCCGTCTAATTTCTTTCCATTCGGGTTTCCGTTTCTTCTCCTCAGCTTGCATGCGGTTGGCTCCCCCTCCACGCTCCTCTTGTGCACCCTTTCATCCAGCACCAACTTTTGTCTCAACTTTTTATTCTGTCCCGCTACAACGTTGAGGGACTCTGGAATGCACCATTCCCGAAGAGAGTAGGGGTGTGAGAGAAATGGCAGATAAAATAGAATCGTCCAATCTAAATTCCAGAGGCGTGTTTTGTAATCCCGATTTCTTAATGTACATCTAACACCTAATCCTCCGATCTTATTCAACTTTTGTATTGTAAAGAACAACATATTATATCAAAGGGGATTGCTGTTCAAGAATTTGGTTCTCCGCATATCTTAGCAGATACTGATTTAATTTGCATGCTATAAATATTGATAAACTATTGTTATTGAATAATTGTAGTTATTTGGTCGAGCCTCTCAAAACCTTTGAAATGATTATTATCAGTGCTGAAACAAATCTGTTTACAGATTATGATCAGGGGTGAACCAATAATACCCACAAGAGAGGTCAAGCCTGGTTTAGCCAGATCCTTATAAGGGTGGTCAAACATTCCTCAAGCAATGTCATCACAATGGACATTTTACAAACGTACAACAAAACTGATGCATTGGCTAACTTTAACAGGTCGTTTAATTAGGCAATATATTAAATCAAAATCAATGAACGTATTAAATTGTTTGCAAAGACACTGAAATACACACAACCTCATTTTCAAAGTGGTTGAGAGGGACAACAGCAATGCAAATACTAAAAGAAAAAAAAAGATTTGTAAATCATCTGTACCTGAATTAAATTGAAAACAGAGCAAAGACAAGATATTTAAGTCTTTCTTTTGCTATTTTTTTATTATTACGTTGTATTATTATTATTATTATTATTATTATAAACACTAATTTGAAATTTAATGCCTGCAACACACCATTAAAAAGTTGAGACATGGGGGTGTTTTTTCTCTGTGTTAGATCACCTTTCTTTTCAATAGTGCTCAAAGAAATTGTTTGGGGCACAGAGGATGCCAATAATTCCAGCTTTTAATGATTTTTTTCCCCCTTCTTCCTTTATTCTTTAAGTGCTGAGCCTTTTGAGGACTTCAGTGTAGTAGAGCCTACAGATAGAGAGAGTTGCAACAAGAAAGTCTCAGAAAAATCTGGTCAAGTGATGTGACATATAAAGCCAATTTGTTTCCATTGTGTTATCATGTGCTGTCAAAGTCAATGAGTTCATACATGAAAGAGCTCATAATTTAAAAGATACAAAGTCAAAATTTGTTAATATTATGCTTGAGAATGGCCTCAAAATGTACAGGTTCCCTGCTGATCCAGAAAGAACTACAACATTGTAAAATATAGGCCACTGAAGTATGTTATGAAAGATGGAAACCAACCTTGACATCATTTACTTTGAGAGGTAAGCCCCTCCTCTCATCATTAACACTGCTTTACCTTGCCATCAGACAGCCAAATTCTTTGGAATTAATGTTACTTTTTCTCAACCATAGAATTTAAATATTCATACTCACCTTGCTTGCTTGTAAAACAAAGCAAAAGTTATAAAAGTTCTTTGTTAAATGATTGCGAAATTGAAAAAAGTTACCAAAAAGCCAACTAAATAATTGTGAAAGAAGGCAGGGAAGACTGTGTATGAAGGAATTCTAGTTTTTCATTCGCAGAAACTGCCTAAAATAAAACAGAATGCTTTTCAGGGAGTGATTGGTTTTTCTACGTTTTCTCTTCTCTCATGTCTGAACATTTTCTCCTTCTATGCTTGATTCCACTTCTAGCTGGTTTATTGTTTTTACCCCAAATGAATTTCTTTCCCTTCTGAGAAAAGAATGAAATAATCTAACAATTTCCATTGTGCAAAATGACTCAGTGTCACGCAATGGGAACAAAATGGCATCGATTACTGAGTTGTCGCGACATTCTCAATGTCGGGACTCAACATTACAGTATTTTATAGCACTTCTTAAAGCGCTGCATATTTTCAGTGGGAAACAGGTCTTAGTTGCAGGTAGATTAGTGTAGCAGCATAGGACACCACGCTGCTGCAACGTGCAGAAAGTGACTTGTTGTTGAAATGAGAATGGACACCCCCTTAATCCAGACACAGCCTACGTTTCTCCAAAATGCATACACAGTACCAGTCAAAAGTTTGGACACACTTTGCTAATGTCACAGCACTGTTTTTAGAGAAATGTAAACAGCTTTACTTCTCTATATGATCTCAAATGGAATTTTGTAAGAGGTAAACTGTTATGATTACCTCACATAAACAGTCAGAAGTAAAAAGAGTAACTGACTTGTTTGAATAAAGTCCAAAATTTTGGAATTCTCAAAGAAGCCATATTTTGCAAAGTACACAGACAAATGAGCTCCTTCTATTTTCCAACAGCCGAATTAAAGTCAAGCAGTTTTGGGACTTTTTGGGCGAAAAGGTTGAAAAGCCACCTCAAGTGCAGCACGTCTTTGGGAAGTTAGACAGCCGAGCGGCTGCAAATTCATTTTAGTCACATGACTGCTCTTGTTAAAAAGTAAAAAATAAAAAAATTGAGAATGCTCTGCAAATATAACAAGAAATGGCGGTCAGTTTGATGGATTTAAGAATTAGATCTTTGTTTGCAAAATAAAGTCCGCTCATTTCTTCATTTAACATATATTGTAAGAAAAATGTGGGTATGTCCAAACTTTTGAGTGGCACTGTACGTACAAACTACAAACATATGTCCTTCAGCATCAAGGGACAGACACACATGTTCCAGTTATCCATGCCATGGGTGCCTGAACACCCCCATACCATGACAGATGCTGGCTTTGTACCTTACGCATCTAACAACTGGGAAGGTCCTTTTCTTCTTTAGCCAGGCAAACACAAGACCCATTATTACCGAAAAGCAATTTGCAAGATTTTCTTGACCAACAGCAGCTCCAGTGGGTCTACTGAACATCTGTCCATTCCAGATGAGCTGCATCCTTGGTGCTTAATACAACCTTCACTTGTATTTTAGGTTAGGATGCAATGATGCATGGTGATGATTGACAAAACTTTTTAAAACAAGTCCCAGCCCATGTGGTTATATCCATCACAAAAGCATTTCCAAACCATTGAAGAATCGAAGATCAGGGACACACAGTGCTCATTTTCAACCCCAGCCTCTATGTAGATAATTCTCCAAATACATTAAATCTTTTAATAATATTATGCACCATACAGGGTGTTGTCTTGATATTTATGTTGCTATTAAATTGTTGTGTTAATAAATTACACATTTTTTGTTGCAAAAAATAGTTGCGAGTCTCAACCATTACTTGTGAACAACTGGACCTTTTGTGGATGCTTCTTGTATATCCACGCATATAGGTGCCACCTTTTTAACATCTATACATCCATTTTATAGCACTCCATCTCTTTCTTTATTTTATATTGTCCTTGTCCATTCTTCTTTAGAATATGTTGCAAGCATCAAATAAAGAAATAGCATGTGCATCAAAAAAAAAAAAAACTATATACTTGATTAGGTAAAATATCAAATATTTTGTCTTGTACCATTTTGAATGCAGTACAGGTCAAAGATTACAAAGAAATCGCTGTGACTTTTGTTTTTTTTTTTTTTTTTTACTTGTTCAATTCACATTGGCCCTATGTTTTGTTAGAAATGGAGCTGTATCATATGTATATGTGTGGAAATTTCACTTATTGGCATGATTGTAAACAGGAGACTGTCCAACAAAGCTGCCTTAATGGGAAAAATGGCAATATCATGTCCTGAGTGTTTCCTCAGTTGTTTTTTCATGCAGTTGAGCCGTTTGTGTCAGTTTAAATCCTGTTCCATTAATTGTTTAATTATTGCCTTGTTTTACTTCTTCCCTCTGTGCTCCTCCTCTTGCTTGCTCACTTTTCTCCCATCTGCTGATTGGGTTCTTTGTGTATTTAACTTCTTGTGTTTTGACTCTTCCTAGCTGGATTATTACCCTTTCTCGTCCTAAGCACCAAGCCAGTATATTCTCTCTTAGTCTTCCATCTTCGGTAATTCAAGAAAGCTTTAAGAAACAAACAAATAACTCATTTATTGGGGAATATATTCCTGGAGTCAGTAGTTCTGATGAGAGGTGTTCCTTCCAGTCCCTCCTGCGTCAAAGTTTCACAAATGAAGTGCGCACAGTCCAGCATGCCTTTTACCTCTGTCTTGATTCTCCAGTACTGACCTCAGTGCAATTACACCTCTTATGCCTGATCGCCTGTATTCCTGTTTACCCCTTGCCTGACTTGGACTGTCGCCAGACCATTCTTCAGCCCAAAGCTTTTTTATGTTATCTTCTGTTTAAGTGTCTCTTTTCATTAAAGGTGCCCTCGCAGCTTTGTTTGAGAAAACTACAGGGGCTTCCTCAGTTGGTGCTTAAGTTTCTTGCCAATTGATCCTTGCCAATATTTCCATGATTCTTGACTTGGGTGGGCAACTTTTGTGAAACTAACTAAAGCAAGGTATATTTTGAGAGTGACCAACCTACCCCAACTTCTAAGCCCTCCTTCCAAAGTCTCTCTCCTGAAAGCAGTGAATGCGCAGAGTCTGTGATGCAAGAAACATCGGAAACAAAGAATGTTGGGGAGAGGACAATAGTATGCTAATTGTAGTTTGGGACAATCAGAGTACAGAGGTTGCAAAGGCAAAGAGGGTCCATCAGCACACAATGGGATCACAGATGCCTGATTTTCTCAGAGGTCTCTTGCATGACAGATTGCTGGAGTTTTATTTTGACATTTTGGCCAAATAACATGAAAAAAAAAAAAAAAACCTATACCTACTCTAGCTTTAATTCATGACACTGTTACATAAAACAAAACTTTTATCAGCCTCTTTTTCTGGAGTATGAAGGCTTTGTAGTGTCACTTAGAGCTGGCCCATTTGCGAGTATGGCTAAATTCATGTTACCTGTATATCAAATAAGAAATAAATGAATGGAAATCAATGTAATAAAACAAAAATCTAATTCCCAGCGAGGGAGAAAATTCTGATCTGTTGCAACACAATGCCAATACTGAAATAAGGCCATGGAGTTCTGTATGCTCATAGCTGTTCAGTCACAGCTATGTTGTTGTGGGTTCATAGGTTGGTACTCATACATCCAAAAATCACATATTCCTACTGAGTCCTGTACAGTGATAAATCACAAAATATGAGACTGTCGGCTACAATGAGCATATATGTATAAAGGGAAAAGGAAATAAATGTGAGAACCAGAACTGTGAATTCACTACCATATTTTACTTTTGAAATAGCAAAAATTAATTCAAAAAAGAACTGCACCAAGTCAGGGGAAGCAGATGCTGAGAATGTTTTACTTTTTTAAAGGATGTTTAGTCTGTATTTGCATTCCATTTGACCGTCATAAAACATTCTTGAATCCCTATGCAATGGGGGCCATTGCTCAGTTTCTGTTGGTGTGGCTTTGAGTCCAAGCATATGCACTCTTAAACGATCATATATATTTGATATTTATTAATTGACCCATGATATGACAAAGATAAAGTGAGAACAGGCAGACTATTAAGTGGAAATTCTCAAAATGATAAATTGGGCTGAGTCTGACTAGCTCATCACTGGAAAAAAAATAAATTTATAAATTGAGCAAAATACTGTGTGTGGCCGTGAAAATCACAACACACTTTTGGTTAGGCCAAAAAATTTAAAGTGTACATAGCAACAATAGCAGTTTTTGCTTTTTCTTGACCTTGCCACATACAGTGCTGTGAAAAAGTATTTGCCCCCTTCCTGATTTCTTATTTTTTTGCATATTTGTCACACTTAAATATTTCAGATCATCAAATTTTAATATTAGACAAAGATAACCGGAGTAAATAAAAAATGCAATTTTTAAATAATGATTTCATTTATTGAGGGGAAAAGCTATCCAAACCTACCTGGCCCTATGTGAAAAAGTAATTGCCCCCTCAACCTAATAACTGGTTGTGCCGCCCTCGGCGACAACAACTGCAATCAAGCGTTTGTGACAACTGGCAATGTGTCTTTCACATCGCTGTGGAGGAATTTTGGCCCACTCTTCTTTGCAGAATTGTTTTAATTCAGCCACAATGGAGGGGTTTTGACCATGAACGGCTTGTTTCAATCAATCAATCAATCAATCAATCAATCAATAACCTTTATTGCAGGGAAGTCCCACTGAGACCGAGGTCTGTTCCGCAGGGGAGCCCTGATTACAACAAAACAATTACAATGGTAGGTTAAAGACAAAACAGCACAGATAAAAATACACAAAATTCACAAACAACAATTCCAGATCAAAGGAATAACAAATGTTAAAATAGAATAAGAAATAATAAAAATGAATTAAAAAAACACATATATATATATATATATATATATATATATATATATATATATATATATATATAGGACAGAGAACAACGATGTGAAAATCCTACCTTAAACTAAAAGCAAGTACATCTGGCTTCAAAAAGTAATATATCCAACACTAATTTCTTGAAGGACACGAAGGGGATGAGGCAATCTAACTTCAGAGTATCCTGGAAATTATTCCACATACAAGGTGCGAATGCACTAAAAGAGGTACAGCCCAAATTTGTTCCAGTCCTGGGAGCCTCTAACAAAGTCCACTCTTGTGATCTGGTATGCTGACTTCTGATTTTCATGGATAAGAGCTTAGTAAGATAAGAGCGAAGTTTGCCTAGCAAAGCTTTGTAAATAAATAAAATACAATGCAGCTTCCTTCTAAAATGAAGGGAAAACCACCCTACATAATTATATAAAGCACAGTGATGGGTTGGGAAACCATCACCTGTGATGAAGTGCAATGTGCTATGATAAATTGCATCCAAGGGTCTTAAGACACTATTAGAGGCATGCCTGTAAAGGACATCTCTGTTGTCAAAAATGGGTAATATTGTCGCCTAGACAATCCTCTTCCTATTGTCCAAAGAAAAACAGGACCTGTTTCTGTAAAGAAACCCAATTTTCATTCTAAGTTTTTTGGATAGGTTGGACACATGCATCTTAAAAGAGAATTCATGATCCAACCAGATACCCAGATATTTGTTAGACTGAACCTGCTCTATTTGAGCACCAGTCACTGAGAAAATGGAGTCACCTGGCATAATTGCATTCTGTGCAGAAAAGATCATGAACTTTGTTTTATCAGTATTTAAAACCAGTTTAAGATCAGCCAGAGCATGCTGTATAATGTTAAAAGCAGATTGTAAGTATGTGAGGGCCTGTAAGCATGTTGGAGCAGAGGAATAAAGCACTGTGTCATCTGCATAAAAATGAACCTTGCAATTAGTTACATTAAGAGCAATGTCATTTATATAAATAGTGAATAAAATTGGCCCAAGAATGGAACCTTGGGGGTACTCCTTTTGTCACCTTTAAAAACTGAGACTGCGCATCCCCAGAAATAATAGCTTGTGTTCTATTTGAGAGGTAGTCCTGGAACCATGAGCACACTCTGTAACCAAGAGCAATGGAGAACAACTTATTTAAAGAGATAATATGGTCTGTGTCAAATGCTTTTGCTAAATCAATAAAAAGGGCCGCACATTTTTGTTTACTATCCACAGCTGTTACCAAATCATTTATAACCAATGAAGCTGCTGTAATGGTACTATGTCCAGGCCTGAAACCAGATTGCTGTGACGTTAAAATGTTGTTGAAAGTTTAGAAGTTGCAAAGTTGTTTTACAAGAGATTCACTTCGGCTCCGGAGCGCAAGCAGTTTCCATTCGGCACCCATGTTAACCAATTAGAACGTTTACATCAGCTGCGAAGCGCTCCGAAGCGCCACGAACAGCTCGCGAACTGCAGCGATGGTTTCAGCGTCGACTTTTTTTTCCTTGCGCTGCACGCGAATCTGACAGGAAAACTGTGAGGATGCGTTCAGGAACCAGAAGGGAGAACCAAAAGATCCAGCAAACTTGTTCTTTATTAATTCTGGGTGGAAACCCCGGCAGGACAGTATGCAATGGTACAGAGTCCACAATCCAAAATCAGAATCCAGTAGTCGTAATCCAGTTCGTAAACAGGGCAGCAAACACAAAACTCAGGGTCGGGCAAAGCAGGTTCGTTACACGGGCACAGGTATATCAAAGAGGACGCAAAAATCAAAATCCGGGACGTTCCAGTCAGAAGTATAACACGAAGAGTACAAGGCATAAACGACATAGCACAAGGAAAACGTTCTGACAAGAGCTGGCTGTGAATTGACTGCTTCAATACACGTACGGGAAGTCACATGCTATAATAGGGAACAGGTGAGCTGGATCAGACTAATTACAAAGGTATGAACAAGAGGAAGTTCCTAACCACATGAAATTGGCGAAAGCCAAAACGCGGACAGGGATTACACAGACAGCCTATGACAAACGGCTCCGGTTAGGGAGTTCTAAAGTGCACAGAGTGAAAGGCAGAACAGTGTTTAACAAAGTGCGGAGAATCCGCTGAAGCACAGCAAAGTAAATTGAGTGAAGGCAAAGGGCGGAGACTAGAGCAGAGCGAGTGCTGAGAGCTCGTTAGTGAATTAGTAATGTGCAGCTATACAATCCCTAGTGCTTGTAAGTTAGTACTACAAACAATGTTAGTTATTGTTAGTAATTTATCCAAAATAACAAACTGTTAGTATTTGTTAGTAAAGACAGAACAGCAAGGCGAAGGAAGCAAACGAGATTGGAAGGAATAATTGAAAACCCAGAAACCATGAAATCACCTGAAAACGTGGCACGCAATACTGGGGAATAAAACTGTCACATCACATATGACCAGACAGGGGAGACAATGAGCAATGCAGGGCATGAGAAATACATAAACCAGAATAATAACTAAACTGTGAATATGAGTAATGGCAGGCAAAAGACATGGCAAAGAAAGACAGGCAAAATACAAAACATGGCATGGACTAAATCAAAAAACATGGCTTGGAAGCAGAGTCATAGCGAAAACATGGTCAGGCATAACAGAATCATAACAAAAACAGACTGAAAAGTGATTATAAATGATAGGAAATATTTATACACGTTATATATGCATACGTGTGTGCGCATGCGCGATGACAGCAAACAATGGAGGTGGACTTATTACAGGTTTAAAGAATTTAACTTTGCATAAATACCGTGAAGACAAAAGCATATCAGAAACAAACCTCAAAACAGCTTCTCAAATGAGAGAGCGAGCGAGCGAGAGCGAGATGTAAAGGGTAGGCGGTGAAATGCGCGTCTGGTGTAAAAGCCAGGCGCCCGATCGTACACGATTTTGCGCTTCGGAGTGCTTTCGTGTCCGATGTAAACGAGGCATAATTGGTAAAAAACCGACGACAGTCTAATTTACTTTTGATAGCACTGTTATGCATTGCACCACAAAATTATGAGGCGTCTTCTGCGCATAAATGACGATGTAAAATATCAATGTCTTCATAATTTCAGCGCTTGTAAAGCAGCACAGATTTGAATCAGTCCTTTATTTTGAATGTTGTCACAGCTAGAGGGCGTTGTAAGGTTTCACAATCCCAAGGACGGAGAAAATAAATGCTGTGAAGTCAGCGAAAGTTTTGGATTTACAATGCCATATCAATTATATAAATGTAGGCAATGGGAATTCACCTTTCATTACCATTTCTAATAAAAGCACCAGAGGTGCTGATGCCTCGGTGTGTATTGCTTAACCACTACTGATGTACAATAGTTGTACAGTAACATAAAAGCAAGCTTGAATACATAAACAGTCAATAGAGTGCGGTCCTTGTGCCAAAATCATGTGGGTGTGGCTTAACATTATGTACACAAAACGTGTATACTGAAACATGAAGTGCTACAAAAAATCGAAAGTGTGCATCATGTGATCGTGAAAAGAAAGCCAAGAAGCTAAACTGATACTAGGTTTGTGTTGGTATCTCTTCCATAGAGTAGTAATTGTAGTACATGTACTATAAGTAGTGCTACTAACTCTCCTGTGCTGCATATACACTTCAACCAGAAAGTACCAAGAACAAACATGGTAAGCAAATAACTTCGTAGCTCTTGAACTGAATCCTTTTTCAAAATTCTGGCACATTTAAAATCAAGAGAACAGTGTTTGTCACTCGTTGGCATTGTTACTTTAGCTTGGATGCACACGCTGTCGCAGTTATGATGGTAACAGACAGACAAACAAATACACAGACTGAGTACCGTATGCTCGCTGTGCGCATGCGCACACCGAGGCATAATTATAGGTCATGTATTGGTCTTGGTCGCTCAGTCGATAAATTATTTTATCGTTAATCACGGGCCAGCTTAAATAAAAACAGCCTGCGGGCAGCCAAGATGTAAAGGGAGCGCTTACTGAAGGTCCTTTGAACTACTCCATGGCCCGGATGAAAGGAAAGAGAACTGACGTCATGTAAGAGAATAACTGATGCACAAGCACCGTGGCACTGGCGTTTGAGTGGATAATGCATTCGAAATGCACGCTCACCCACTATATGGGGCACTGTGTAGTGAATGTTCTACATTGAAAACAATATAGAGTGAGTGAGCAAGTGGACAAGTGTGCATTCTGAACGCAGCCGTAGATTCCAAGTAAAAGTGTCTGCCCCCTGGTATTGACGCCGATTTGAAGACATGCCGGTTTAAAAATGTGTTGCACTGGATCATTACCATATTAAAATGTGACGGTGCGTTCAGGAACCACACGCGAGAGAGGGAAATCCAAAAACGTACGCCTTTAATGAGGTCCGAGTCAAAGCAAAAAAAAAAAAAAAAAGAATTGCCAAGCCACAATATGAAATCCAAAAACAGTGTTGACTAGACAGGCAGGGGTCAGAACCAGTAAGACAGATGAGCAAAGGTACATAGGCGGTAGGCAAAAAGTCGTAGTCGATGAACAAAGCCAAGGGTCATACACAGGGCATCCAAACACAGAAATCGAGGTCATACAAAACTAGGTCAAAATCCAAAAAGACAAAATACAAGAAGGGCTATGGCAAGAATCGTAGTCAGACAAACCAGTCAAAGCAAAAGAATACTCAATGACATACAAGGCGTTCTGTACAAAGAAATATTGATCAACGTTCTGACAAGGAGCTGGCTGTGAAAAGACTGCTTAAATAGACGGGAGGAAAGTCACATGCTATGCAGGGAGCAGGTGTACTGGATCAGACTAATTACAACGGGAGAATCACATGAGGGAAGCCCTACCCACGAAAATTGGCGAACGCCAAGACACGGACGGGAATCACACAGACAGCCTATGACATTTAAACAGCTCCGGTCAAGGAGTTCTAAGTGCACAGATAACGTGTGCAGGAAAGTAATTAAGCACGTGCGAGAGAGCTCGCAGAAACGCAGGGGGAGACAGTTAAAGCTGAGCAAGAGGCGGAGACTAAAACAGGGCGATTGCTGAGAGGGAATTAGTATTAATTAGTAGCGGTGCAACTTTACAGATTTAACTAAAGTGCTCATTAGTAAGTTAGTAATCTATATACAGGGATTTGTTGTGTTAGTAGACTATAATACAAAATACAAACGTTAGTTTTGTTTGTAATCAGAACAGTAAGGCGAAGGAAGTAAACGAGAATCGAAGGAATGCGTTAAACACCAGAATACATTTAAATCACCCGAAGTAAGTTAGCACACAGACCGGGAAGACGGACTGAACCAACTAGATCACAAGACAGGGGAGACAAGTGCAATGGAACTGAGAAATGGAATGAACTAAAACCCAAAGTATAACAATAACCAAAAAGAATAAATAAAAGACAAAATCATGAACACTGAACATGAACATAAACATGACCAAAAACCATAGCCATGACATAAAATTTATAAAACTATGCATTTTAGACACTTCAGGAATTCTACTGTCCGCTGAAATATACTTTGCTGAGGTGCTGTCCCCTCCTTTAAGTCTGGACTTTTACTAGACCACTCCAAAACCTTCATTTTGTTTTTTTAAGCCATTTAGAGGTGGACTTGCTGGTGTGTTTTGGATCATTCTCCTGCTGCATAACCCAAGTGCACTTGAGCTTGAGGTCAGGACTGATGGTCGGACATTCTCCTGGATTTTCTGATAGAGAGCAGAATTCATGGTTCCATCAATTACGGCAATTCGTCCAGATCCTGAAGCAGCAAAGCAGCCCCAGACCATCACACTACTACCACCATGTTTGACTGTTGGTATGATGTTCTTTTTATGAAATGCTGTGTTAGTTTTACGCCAGATGTAACGGGACACACACCTTCCAAAAAGTTCAACTTTTGTCTCGCAGTCCACAGAATATTTCCCCAAAAGTCTTGGGGATCATGAAGATTTTTTTAGGCAAATGCGAGACGAGCCTTTGTGTTCTTTTTGGTCAGCAGCGGCTTTTGCCTTGGAACTTTTCCATGGATGCCATTTTTGCCCAGTCTCTTTCTTATTGTTGAATCATGAACACTGACTGTAATTGAGGCAAGTGAGGCCTGCAGTTGTTTAGATGTTGTTTTGGGTTCTTTTGCGACCTCCTGGATGAGTCATCAATGCGCTCTAGGAGTAATTTTGGTAGGCCAGCTACTCCTGGGAAGGTTCCACCACTGTTCCAAGTTTCCTCCATTTGTGGATAATTGCTCTCACCGTGGCTCACTGGAGTCCCAAAGCCTTAGAAATGGCTTTGTAACGCTTTCCAGACTGATAGATGTCAATGACTTTGTTTCTCATCTGTTCTTGAATTTCTGTATATCGCGGCATGATGTGTTGATTTTTGACATCTTTTAGCCTACTTCACTTTGTCAGACAAGTACTTTTTAAGTGATTTCTTGATTCAACAGGTCTGGCAATAATCAGGCCTGGGTGGGGCTAGCGAAATTGAACTAAACAAAAAGTGTTTAATCACGGTTAATTCATGATTTAACAAGGGAGGTGGGCAATTACTTTTCCCACATAGGGCCAGGTAGGTTTGGATAGCTTTTTTTTAGCTTTTTTCTAACGACAGGTGCGTCGGACCAGGATAAACAGTTCAAAGGAAACAAAGGAGTCCCTTTTACTGTCTAACTTGCAAATAATAAAAAAAGTTTAATGTGGCGTTTTTTAAATAAACCTTCATCAGACAAATACAAACCATTGAAAAAGCCATCTTAAATAGGGTGTGGTCCAATTTAAGATGGCTTCTTTCAATGTGGTTTGTATTTGTCTGATGAAGGTTTAAGTACCGAAACGTCACATTAAACTTTTGCTATTTGCAAGTTAGACAGTGTGTGGGACTCCTTTGTTTCCTTTTCCTTTGTTTCCCTTAATAAATGAAATCATCATTTAAGAACTTTTGTATTTTGTATTTACTCCAGTTATCTTTGTCTAATATTAAAATTTGTTTGATGATCTGAAACATTTAAGTGTGAAAAATTGCAAACAAATAAGAAATTAGGAAGGGGGCAAATACTTTTTCAAAGCAGTGTATGAAAAGATTTTGGTACAAGTACTTTATCAATCCCATATAATTAATATAACAGAGCGAAACCTGGTCTATAATGCATTTTGTAAAAAATTTTGAGTGTAGAAATGGATGACCGAACAATGTACATAGTTGTACCAGTACCTATAGGGAATTATGCCAGATCTAGGAGGACAGGACGTTGAGGACTAGACTCAGGTGCAAGGATGATTTAATGATTTAAAGGTTATGATTTAATGACCAACTGCATGGCAGAAGGCACAAACGTAGAAAATACAAAACAACGAGGAACTGAGGTTCCTGAATATGCAAACTATAAATAATACAAGACTTGGGTATGCAATAACATTTTATTACAAATAGGAAAGCAAAAAGGAAACGAGGTTCCTTAAAATTAAAAGTGCTGGTAAAACAATAAACCGCAAGGATTCTAGGGTTTACTATAAGTTTGTGAATTCGGAGTATTAGCCTATACAACAAGACTACATTGTCAAACAGGCATGCGGTTACACAGACTTTACAAAGAGCCTGAGGGAAGCTCAGTCTTAAATACACACTGCTACCACTCAGTGAAAATGAGAAACAGGTGTTGATGATAATTGGATAATGACTGAGGTGTGCTCTGGGATTTAGTAGACCGGTGAGCAGGACAGCTGGAGGCATGGCCTTACAATGATCAGTTGTACTGTTAAAGGACATAACTAAATGCATAAATTAATGCTCTGTATTCTCCTCTTTGTAGCTCCCAGGCAAAAATAGATTATGTAATAGAATTAATTCAGAGCATTACAAAGAAATATTTATGGTTTCAACTTGTCCTATTACCATACATAAAATAATTTGTAGTGTAGACGCTGAGCTTAATAACACTTATTTTTTCCTGATTTGCCTTTTGATTCAACACATTTTAATTTAAGATAATTCAATTTCTGATGTGCAGACAGCTTTTATTAAAGGGTAATTTATTTAGGGGCAGAATGAATAATGACCAGGAACGCTGATAAAAACACCAGCTCGGAAACTCTGAATATTCTGATTCAGATCTGTATTCCCTCAATTCTGTTGTGATCTGTTCTTGTAAGGGTTTTGCCTTGCAGTCCCTCCCCCTCCTGCTGTCTACGCCTCCACTTCAACGAGCAACAGGTGTGGCTCGTTGAGGTGGAGGTGAAGGCAGAGTATTTAAGAGCTGCATTCTGAGATTTTAGCCCTGCTGTTTTGTGCTGCTGCTCCCCTGATCTTTTGATTGTCTTTTTCTAGTACTTATTAAAAGTTCTTTTATTTTTGTATCAGCCTGTGCGTGTGGGTCCTATCTTCCTGCTTTTGGGCTCCTCGTCACAGTACCCGCCAGATTGCAGGTTACATCCGGCGGGACCAAACCATGACAGTTCTGTTTACCTTTGCTGTTTTTAGGTGTTTGGCACAAGTTGCCATACTTTCTGACACAGTTGCGCTTGCTACCTTTAATAAATTTGCTCGCAATTTGGAAAATGAATATTTGGAACTGTGAAGAACTGTGTTCTTTTGTCTTTGAAGACTCACTTCACAAAGCGTTTCTGGTTGGACCTCATTTTAGAAGACGAATGCCTGTTACCCAGAGCCGTATATAGAGAGAGTCTGGCCAACTCGGAGTTCGAACGTCTGAGCTATCCCGCTATGCTGATTGGTTCTGAGCTGGTCACGTGTTTTATGGACGCCATGTTTGCTACCATTAATCAATATTCATCCTGTGATCCCCATAGCGAAGTGTCGAATATGAGGTAATTAAATTCAATAAGTTATTCAATTATACAATTATTTGTACATTTATTTATTTATCCTGGTTTCTAAAATAAGGATATGATGTTTACATGCACAAACGCAAAAATGGGATTCTCCAAAAACCCGATCATACCCGGGATACTGAAGTCCATGTAACTAAACGCACTCAGTAGAGAATACATTGCAAATGCTCATTTACTGTAACGCCAGCGGCATTGAGATCTTCCTAGAGTGGACGTGTCATATGAAAGTTAAAGCTCACAACAAACGTAAAATTTACTCAACTCGTTTCATAAATTTCTTGTACACCAAGAGTGTAAGGTTCTGTTTATCACATAACAGGGAAGCATAATTTAATAGAAGACAAATGTAATTTCCGTCAGCACCTTGATGGAAACGTTAATTAATTCGCAGGCATTGTAGCATTGCGCTAACTCCACTACACTTGGTATTCAGTTTAGCTACATATTAATAGCGTGACGAAACGCAGAGCGGTTTTTTTTTTTATCAAGTACAACACTGGCTAAGGTGACGACTGTATTACCGAAATTGCCAGACAATCAGCCACCATAAAGCTGCTTTCACACTGGACGCAAAACGAATTTTTCGCACGACAGATTACATTCAAAGTCAATGCGAAAACACGAATACACGCAACCTTTTGTCCATTGGCTTTCGAATGGGAGCGCTCGGGCACTGCTATGATCACATCTAAATCGCTATTTTTAAACCGCCAAGACTCGACACAAAATGAAACTTCGCTTGTAGTATCACCAGGCTCTCTACACGTGAACTCGAGCATTGTGAACATTGTTTGTGTACAAGGAGTTTACTTAAATAACGCTTTTAACACTGGACTCACCTAAGCCAACAACCCGGAAGACAACGCGAGGTAGGTCCCTTGCTAACAAAAACGTCTTTTAAGCAAACTCTTTGTATACGAACAATGTTCTCAATGTTGGAGTTCATGTGTAGGGACCCTGATAATACTACAAGCAAATTGTCATGTTATGTCGAGTCTTCTTAGTATTTTAAAACTAGCGATTTTGATGCGACTATAGTATCCAGCCCATAGGGTTAAGCCGTAGAATCATCTGCCGTTGGTAGCAAACATGGAGCCCATGATTCGAGTTGGCCAGACTCTCTCTATATACGGCTCTGCTGTTACCCTCCAGACCAGGAATCAAACACGGAGTCAGAGGCACAATACAACAGGTCGTTTATTGACAGCAATACAGCAAAGATTCGAGGCAGAACCCCAAGATAGGATGGTGGGAATGGAACCCCGTGGAGGATAGATAGTTCAGCACAGTTGTAATAGGCTAAGCTTGACCAGTAATTGCTGGCCAAGTTCCAGGGTGCTGCAAGGTGTTACACGAGCTCCGCCAGCACTGAACTGCTTCAGAGGATGAAGGGGTTGCTCGAGGGGAACGTGGTCCTTGTCCTGGCTGCAGTTCAGGATTGGAAGCTTGTTTCTTGCAAACTGGACGAGGAGTGCAAACTGGATGGGTTCGCAGAATGCAGTCCCAGTCTTGGACCCTGATAAAGATTGGAAGCTTGTTCTTAACAACTTGAACAGATGAACAGGAACAGCCAAGAGTTGAATCAAATTGAACTCGGTCCAAATCCTGGATGCTAATTAGGATTGGAAGCTGGTTATAAATGAACTAAATGAGTAGAATGACTTCCTGTGGAAAAGGCCGTCACTAAAGTAATAGTTGCATTAAACAAAGACGAAAGAGTTTTGACACTAAGCATTAACCAGGGTAATTTGCATGAGAGCAAGTTTACATTCCAGCAACTTGCATTTGAACTAAAGGGATTACATACTCATTATGCCATGATTAAGCACACAACTGCATAATGAGATTCAACCAAGTGGGAGAAACACATATGTCAACCAATCACAGCACACATACATTTAATAGACACACATAACAAGAGCAAAGAAAAATAAGTCTCAGTTTTGGGAATTCACATTCTAAAGATTTCAATACGTCAATGTTTAATTATCATGTAAATATTGAGGGGCCTACATTAGATAATTGAATTTTTTAAATGAAATTGATGGTGGATTGGCTGCTTATTTTCTGTTTATATTACAGAAATATCCTTCCACTTGCTTTCTTTTTGAGGAGATTTATCAGAAATATAATGACCAATCAAACTGACTTCTCAGAAATTGTGGTCAGCATGGCTTCGCAGCAGAAGAGTCTGAGTGCTCAACTAGCCTACCTGCAGTCCAGACCATTCACTAATTGAAAACATTTGGTGCATCATAAAATGAAAAATCTGGCAAAAAAAGCACCAGGGCTGTTAAGCAGCTAGAATCCTACATCTGACAAGAGTGGAACAATATTCCTCTCCCAAAACTTCAGCAGTTGGTTTCCTCACTTCCCTGACATTTACAAACTGTTGTTAAAAGAAGAGGGGATACTAAACAATGGTAAATATGGCCCTATCCCAACTTTTTGAGATGTGTTGCTGCCATCAAATTCAAAATGAGCTAATATTTTTCATGAAATGGTAAAATGTCTCACTTTTAACATGTTCTACTGCAAATAAAAAGTCAGTTTAGGAGATTTGCAAATCATTGCATTCTGTTTTTATTTACATTTTGCACAGCATCCCAACTTTCTTGGAATTGGGGTTGTACACAGTTGTCCATTGCAATTTGGCATGTCTTCTAAGTTTACGCAGCTAGCTAGCTTTGGGATGATGGACTTCATGCAGAAACGCATTTAATAAAAGCTAGCTAATGCAGGATTGGTTTAATTACTTAACTTGCTAGCCTATTTACAATCACGTCATATCTTATCACCAATTACACCAAAAATAGAATAAATTCATTTTTAACTGCATTTTTTTGCAAGACAATCTCTTACTGCGTGCATTCACTGACTGCATATTTACAACACAATCTGGAGTTGGCATCTACTGCCCCGGGAAAGCAGCTGAGGTACGAAGTGTTCCGATACCATGCTGTGGTGGGTTGAATACTGTAACTTCGTCCCTGGTAAGCAGTGACAGCTTTCCAACCTTTTGTACAATAGAATTATCACCCTAAATTCGAACACCGCTCTATCATATTTTGTGATTTTGCCGCTTGCTGGTTTAATATCTGCGGCAAGCATAGGCTCCCATCAGCACAGCAGGGCATCTTGTTGAAAGGCTAACTGAAGGTTATTCATTGCTCACTAATTGGCCAGTTCACATGCCAACACTGATTCCTGCTACTGCCGACATACAGCATTAAATGAAATCCTGAATTTCACTGACCAAAAAAGATGGCACACACTTTTTAGATGGTCTGCTCGTACAATTAAGCGCACAGCAAGACATTATTTTCCAGAGATTTTGATGAAGAATTCTACAGTTGCCACCAAATCCAAAAATGCAGCCTAAGGGTGAAGTTCAGTGACTCAAATTTGCCCAGGTGAGGTGACGCCCAGCAGACAGCTAGTGGGTGGGCAAACAACTGTCAAATTTAAATTCCAATTCACTGTGGGCTTTATTTGACTGATTAAAGTGAACATTTCGTATTGCCAAAGCATTAACATACAGTTTTGCTCAAAAGTTTGCATACCCTGGCTGAATTTGTAAAATAGGAAACACTTTTTATCAAAAACATCAATGGCCAGGCAAAACACGTTTGTTTTATTTCTTAGTGGATTCATATCCAACTAGATCATTTTGAATGGCACAATCGTCAAATAAAACATGGTCATAAGGGAAAAAAATGGAATAAACCCTGTTTAAAAGTGTGCATACCCTTAGTTCTTAATACTGTGTACTGCCCCTTTAACATCAATAACAGCGTGCAGTCTTTTGTGATAGTTGTTAATGAGGCACCTAATTCTCTCAGGTGGTATAGCTGCTCATTCTTCCTTGCAAAATGCCTCCAGCTCTTGCAAATTCTTTGGTCGTCTTGTATGAACTACACCTTTGAGATCTCCCCAAAGTGGCTTGATGACATTAAGGTCAGGAGACTGTGATGGCCACTCCAGAACCTTCACGTTTCTCTTCTGTAACCACTGGAGGGTCAACTTGGCCTTGTGCTTTGGATAATGGTCATGCTAGAAAGTCCAAGTGTGTCCCATGCGCAGCTTTTGGCTGAAGAATGCAAATTGTCTGCCAGTATTTTCTGATAGCATGTTGCATTCATCTTGCCATCAATTCTCACGCAATTCCCTGTGCCTTTAGAGCTCACACATCCCCAAAACATCAGAGAGCCACCACCATGCTGTACAGTGGGAATGGTATATTTTCTCTATGTGCCTTGTTGACTGCTCTCCAAACATAGTGCTTATGGTTGTGACCATAAAGTTCTATTTTTGTCTCGTCACTATGAATGACAGTATTCCAGAAGTTGTGAGGTGTGTCAAGGTGTTGTCTGGCATATTTTTGGCAGGCTATTTGATGATAAATGACTTCACATGTTCACTATCCTTAAAAAAAAAATGAAAGACAAGTTTTTTTGCATGATGAGTCATATTTTCAAAATAAATGGCAACAATTCACAATTCAGCTTGGGTATGCAAACTTCTGAGCACGACCGTACATAGCAGAACACTGGAGAGCATGCAGATCCATGACTATCGATGTTTTACACCATTTTGGTGCATAACCACCACCTGCAGAGCATATTATGTAAAAATGGGGTACTTATATGGCTTTATGGCTACATATCCTTCAAAGTGGCCACGCCCTTAATTATGCAAAACTTTAAGCCTTAATTGTGAGGCGGAATGGGACGGAGGCCCAGACGCGACACAAGATAGGGTATCTAAAAGCCACCCACGTAATGTGAGTGACCACTAAATAGAGAAAAGGAAACAGAAAAGGGAGCGTAACTCCCCGGCAATTCCGCCAACATAAAACAACCCGGAAAAAATGGGCAAAAATCCTCCCAGAAAATAAGAGCTTTCTCACAGGAGACAGACAGGGTTACCACCCTTTCCTGCTAGAACAGGAGCGAACTGACAGAGGTCTGAGAGCAAAGAATATGCTCCAACGCACAAAACCTTCTGTCGGACAGAACATAAACTCTGACAAACAAAACATAAAATCAGACAGGCAAACACCAAATCCTAAACTCTTTCAAGGAGTTTCCTCCGAGTAAACACTAAGGGCTTCGTAGACCTCGCAAAAGTGTCACAAAAGCACCAGACAGCACAGAAAATGTCTCTTAAATAGTCTGTCCGCAGCTGCAATCACTAAGCAATCAGAGAACCCAACCACCTGCATTCCCCAGCAACATAGCCCTCAGGTGGCAAAGAAAATGCACAGCAGGCAGCAACCCCCCCCCCCCCCCCACAAAACCATGACATTAATATAATGCAAATGCGTGAGCTATATAAAAATTCAGCTCCCACTCCCCGCCCCCAATTTTCATGGAGGCAAAAATTTGCTATAGAGACCAAAACCATTTTTTGAACCAAGCTGTAAACCTGTTATTTCCATTGTAAAATTGGGATATTTCAACATGGAGATCAATGGAATTTGACTCACTTTTGCAGCCAGCTTCAAGTGTCCATTCAAGGAATTGCAGTGTTTAGCACTTCCGCCTTAGCCTCACTTTTCAGCCCCAGAGGATGCCGCTTGCTTAAGTAGCCATCCATCAACACATGATTTATAAGGCCAGTAGCCTAACAAATTAACTGTTTGCCAGTTAATCAGAATGGATGTAAAATGCTCGGATATTTTGTTTAAACGATGTTTCCATTACAAATCGAAGTTAATCATTATCGTAACTCATAAATGTAGCTAGCTAGCAGGTGCGGCAAATTGTCAAGCAACATTAGCATTGTAAAGGCGTTCGTGGTTTTAGCAGAAAATCGAAACGGTTCAAATTACACTATGGGTACAGGTAATGCCGGCTAGCTTTACCATTTCTTAGCAATGAAATTAATTAATGAGAAGGAACTACACGAACAAAAATATAAATGCAACAGTTAAGTCCTTTCAATATTCTACTTAATTACTTCTGGGGTTGGCTAAGCAGGGTTTATTTATGTGACCAAGGCTGTGTGCCACTGGTCTGTGTGTACTTCAGTCACCTCCTCCGTATCATTGTCAAGTTCATTCCCTTTGTCAAAATTAGCCTGTTAGACAGGTGGGGTTTATCCAGAGCTGCTGAAATCAGGTATAGACAGCCCAGGCATATCCTGTAATCTGGTCAATAAAAGGCCACCTCAAAAGTCCCAATTCTGCCATTGTCCAAAATGTCATAGGTGCCTCAAGCCATCAGGGAGCATGGCACTAGCATGCTCAATGCAGGAAGTAGGCAGGACAGCAGACCACCCACATGACGATCATGTGTGACGACCCCCGCCTAAGACTGCCATATCCGGACTCTCCATTTCTATGACCGTCTGAGACCAGTAACCGCCACTGCAGATGAAACAGCTGGTCCCCAAAATTGCTGCATTTTTGCCTAAACCATGAGAAATCATCTCCAAGAAGTCCATATCTCTGCGCGTTTGCTCTTTGTGGATTGGACCTCACCTCAGCTCGACGAAAAAATCAGTTCAACTGCATGAAAAGACACATTTGATGGCTAATGGCACAATAGAAGACTATTTTCTTTACAAACGAGTTATATTTGCAAATTCACAGAGCGGATGGACGGGGGATTGTTATGATGACATCATTGTGGTGCGCACGGTGGCACATGGTGGTGGAGTGCTGGTTTGGGTGGGAATATCCCATGGACATTGCACCCAACTGCATTTCATTGACAGCAACTTGAATGCAGTGTATTACGATGAGATACTGCGACCTATTGTCCTACCATTTGTCCATCAAAACAATGACCATCCAGCATGACCATGCCAGACCCACATCACCCGTGTATGCACTTAGTTCCTTGAGCCTCAAAACATTTGTATGCTTGAATGGCCGGCTTATTCCTCAGATTTGTCCCCCATCCAGCATCTTTTGGATGTCCTCAACCAACAAGTTTGTCATTGGTTCACATTTCCGGCCAATATCCGCCGACTCCACACAGCTCTTGAGAAGAAGTGGGAACACATCCTTCAAGTGACAATTGACAATTTGATACAGTTCATACACCAGAGATTTGAAGAAGTGCAGCATACCAAAGGCGGACATACCCAATATTTATTTGTGAAATTTGGACTATAGACCCCATTCCATTTATCATGACAACTTTGTGAGATTCTTGTTTGTCTGTTCCAATCATTGATCAAAATGTATTGCAATATGGTACAATTTGTCAACACTCAATGAAAGTACAATGAGCTTCTGAACTACTTAATAATGATATTACATGGATTCGAAAAAAAACAAATAATACAGGCTAAAAAAAATTAATTAACCCAGTGCTTTCTCTGAATCCCATCTTCCATTTTAGGATTTTTTCAGCAGAAGGATCTAATTTATTTTACAGTTGCACTTAATCCTGACGTTTTCCAGTTCTAGTATTACTATTTGTTAAACATTGTGTTTGGAACCTCTGTTCCTTTTTGTTTTGTCTGCAACATCTGTGCTCGCTGCATTGCAGTTGGCACCATGACAACCAACCTAATCCATCCTTGCATCTGAGTCCAGTCCTCAACTTCCTGTCCTCTGCGCAATACATCGTGCATGAGACAAAATCCGTTACAGAAGACTTCACCTCAAGATGGACTCAGCAGGGATTCCTTTGCCCCACAAGGTGGAAGAGTTCACTGCCCAGCTTCCTGACCTCTACCAGCTGGTGGGCGAACAGCAGAGGGAGATCACATGTCTGGGGGCCGCCCTGGATGAGTTGGTTTGCAGGATCCTCAAAGTATCCCTCCCCCGTGCACCGCCACCAGCACCTCCTTCCATCTCTCCTAAAACACTGCAGGCTCCCCCGGTCGTTCCCCAGGGTTATTTGCCAGTGCGCCTCCCTGAGCGCGATGATGGCAAGCCCACTACATGCAAAGGCTTCCTCCTTCAGTGCTCGCTGTATTTCTCCTATCATCCGGTTCTGAGCAAGGCTGAGAAGATTGTGGCAGTGGTGATTCGTCTCATGTGAAGAGCGCTTGACTGGGCGACAGGTGTCTGGGAGGAATCACGCTTTCACACCTATGCCGATTTCCTCCAGCAGTGTCAGCTCATCTTCGATCACCCCAAGAAGAAGGCTGGGGACCAGCTGCTGGACCTGAGCCAAGGCACCAACACCGCTGCACATAATGCCCTCAAGTTCCGCACCTTAGCTGCAGCCAGCGACTGGAATAAGCCTGCACTCCTGGCCATCTTCAGGAGGGGGCTGAATCCAGAGCTATGGGTGGAGATGCCCTGCAGGGACCTAGAGATGTCCCTGCCATCCTATATCAGCGCGCTATCAGCCTGAACCAGCTCCTGCAGGTGAGGGGGCGAGCCCAGCCCAGAGGCCCTACCCAGCTGCCGACCGAAGAGGCGGAGTCAATGGAACTGGGGCACTTCCAACCACCAGAGCGTCGCCCCTGGACGAAGACCGGCCCCTGCAGTTACAGTCAAGACGGAGGAACAGCGCCTCCTAAGGTAAAGGTGTCACCTACACTATTACTGGTCAGCGCTTCAAGATCCCAGTCCCCATAGCTTGTAATGCTGTGACCCTCCGTACAGAAGCCCTGATTGACTCCTGTGCAGTGGGCAACTTTGTCTCTGACCAGCTGGTGCAATGACTCGGTGCCCCAGAGTACCAGCTCCAGACCCCCCTCACAGTGGCAGCCATAGATGAGAAGCCTCTGGGCAAGAGCAGCGTGACCCATCAGGCGGCATCGATATCTCTCTCTCTGTCCAAAAGCGCCATCTGTAGGAACTTCCGCTGCTGATCCTCTACTATTGAAGCCACCCACTCATTCTCGGACTCCTGTGGCTGATTTTTCACAATCGCTCCATCTCCTGGCAGACAAGACGTCTCCATTTCTGGTCACCCTTCTGCCGATGGCACTGCGGCCCCCTCACCATTGCCTCTATGACGGTGAAGAGTCTTGACCAGGGAGAACAGCCAGCGATTCCCTAAGAGCACTGAGACCGACGGACCAAAGCAATCCAGTTACCTCAGCACCATCCGTGGGAGATCCGTGGGTGTCCGGCACATCACCCCCCAGGAGCCATGTGTACCCCCTATCGGTGGCTGAAACTCAATCAATGGAGCCGCATGTACAAGAAGCCCTACAACAGGGCTTTTGCCCTTCCACTTCACTGGCATCTGCTCAACAGATTCAGTATCCCACTGCATGGGAACCACAATCTGAGCCGCCGGAATAACCGGCTCAGAAATGGGATCACGCGTGGGCACCCCGGTGGCACATCGGTCTAAGCGCGCGCACCATAAAGGCTGTGTCCTTCCCGCAGCGCCCTGGGTTCGATTCCAGCTCAGGTCATTTGCTGCATGTCTTCCCCCATTCTTTTCCCCAACTTTCCTGTCTCTCTACACTGTATATCTGTCAAATAAAGGAAAAATTCCCCAAAAAAAAAAAAAAAAATGGGATCACGGCCCAAGCGGTCATAAATCCGTGACAAGGCCCCAGGCTTGATGTTTTGGGAGCCGGGCCGATAAGTTAACGTAAAGTCAAAGCGATTGAAAAACAATGCCCACCGCGCCTGCCGGGAATCACGTCGCCTAGTCTGCTGGGCACACTGGAGATTCCTGTGATCCATCCAAACCACAAACAGATGTTCAGCCCCCTCCAACCAATGGCGCCACTCTTCTAACGCCAATGTAACAGCTAACAACTCCCGGTCACCAATACTGTAATTCCGTTCAACCGGTGACAACGACCGGGAGAAGTAGGCGCATGGGTGCAACTTATTGTCCCGAAGGGGGCGCTGGAACAATATGGCACCCACTCCGACCTCCGAGGCGTCAACCTCCGCCACAAATGGGAGGGAGGAGTCAGGTTCAGAGCTAAGTCGTTTCTTCAACTCCTAAAAAGCAGCCTCCGCTGCTGGAGACCAAGCAAATGACGAGGAGGAATTCCTCTTAGAAAGCGCAATGATGGGGGCGGCCACAGCGCTAAAATTTCGAATAAACCTCCTATAAAAATTAGCAAAGCCCAAAAATCGTTGAACCTCCTTAACATTCTGAGGGGCAGGCCAATTCCTAACCGCTGCCACCTTGTCAGGGAATAGTTTGACCTCACAATCGTAATCACAATGCGGAGGCAAAGACGAAGCTCGTTGTTTTCCAAAATCCTCCGCGAGATCAGCATAATCATCTGGAATGTTGGGAGGTAAACCAAGGTTCAGCGCGGCTCCTACACATTAATGTTGTTCAGAACCCGACGCCTCCCCCATGGGTTGAAATTCGGGGTGACTTGACAGAATCTCACTACAGTGAGACCTACAGTCAGAGCCCCACTGGACGATTGGGTTATTTTGACTGCCCCAAAAGATCTGTGGCCTTTGCTTAAACAACCATGAATGAACTAAAACCACAGGACAGAACGGGGAATTGATTAAGAAAAAACAAATTTTCGCTGAATGACTACCAAAAGGGATAAACATAGTCAAAAAATCAGAGACCTCAGTTATAAGCCCATCTCCCAACGGTCGACCATCCAAAGCTTTGATCGAGTGCGAATGTGAGAGAGAGCTGATGGGAATGGAATGTTTTCTAGCCCACTCAGCATCCATAAAACAATCAACAGCCCCCGAATCCAAAAAGGCTTTAACCCATATTCTCTTTTTCCCCATAGTCAACTTTACTGAAATAAGAGTTCGAATGGGAGATTGGGTCTGTCCCTTTAGCACCCCACCTCCTACTGCCAGAGGGGTTTCCCATATCCCTTTAAGCTCGGGGCAACTTGGACGAATACGTCCCGGTTCATTACAATGATGACCAATTATTTGTCTGTGAACAGGCTAACGAGCCCGGCTCTCATATGAGCCATCAACCTGCATGGGCTCCCTAGAACTGGACATTTCAGTGAGCGAAGTTGGGGAAAGGAAAGGAAAAGAGCAGCACGGACACAATACAAACACAAAGAATAATACAGACCACCGGACAGAGCTTGCCCTTCCAAAGGACGTATAATAGTCCGAAACACGGAAGCAAAGTGAGATAGAAAAAAGGGAGAACTCCAGTAATAACGAGAAGATAGAAAGTCAAACAAATCCTGACTACAGATATCTTCAGCTATAGTGCGTAGCTACAAACAGACACTCTAGCAAAGAGGCGTGACGAACATCCGGCTTATATAGAGTCCGGGGAAGCGCCGCCCCAGTTCAATCAGCTAGCTGGGTAAAGAATCCAATTGAACAGGAATTCGATATCATCCCGGGATGAGAGCCACAAAGAAAAGTCCAAAACACATGCACAAACATCCAGAACTATGGCAGCCTTACCATCTGTGCTCCAAGTGGCACATGCTATATTTGAGCAGGTATTTCTCAACTTTGGCCTTCCAGAGGACATCTTCTCCGACCATGGGCCTCAATTCACATCCCGAGTGCGGAGGGTGTTCTTCAGGAAACTGGGAGCCACTGTGAGCCTCACCTTAGGATACCACCCCGAAACTAATGGGCAGGCAGAGAGAGCCATCCACGACTCGCGGTGGTTCCAAGTGGTCCCTGAAGAGCGCCTCCACTGGACTCACTCCCTTCCAGTGCGTGCTCGGAGGGCAACCTCCCCTGTGCCCTTGGGAGCACAGCCAGACAGAGGTCCCGGTGGTGGACTTGCCTTGAGACTCTGACACATAAAAGCATTACTGCTTTCAGCTGTTGCTGTTCAATATTCCTTGAGTAATAATCACCCAATTTTTTACTGAATATTCAAGACCAATATATAAGCATGTGATTATTAAGAAAGTATTAAGAAATAACAGATCACTGAAGGGCTACATTGACAATGTAGGCTACTTAATAGTGATATTATATGGATGCAAAAAAACAAATAATTGTCATGGTTTAGTCCCGCCGGATGCAACATGCAATCCGGCGGGCACTGGGACCATGTACCCAAAGGCTGATAAAGGGACCCACTCGCACAGGCTGGTACAAAAAATCGAAAGATATTTAATTAATATACTTTAAAAAATGACAAAGAGACAGGGGCGCAGCAGCAACACACGGAGCTAAAATGCCAGAATGCAGCTTGGCAGTGCAGCTCTTAAATACTCTAAACTTCACCTCCACTTCAAAAGCAACAGTTGTGGCTCGTTAAAGTGGAGGCGAAGACAGCAGGAGGGGGAGGGACTGCAGGGCAGAACCATCACAGTACCCTCCCCCCTAGGCACGCCTCCTGGCGAGCCAGGAAAGGGCCACCCGGAACTCATGGCGCAGCCGAACCCTGGAACTCATGGCGCCGCCGGACCCCATGGCGCAACCCATGGTGCCGCCAGACCCCGGAACTCATGGCACCAGCCAGACCCCGAACGCATGGCACCAGCTGGACCCGGAACACACAGCCGGACCCAGAACACATGGCACCAGCCAGACCCTGAACACATGGCACCACCGGACCTAGAGCACTGAAGAAGACCTCCACCGGACCCGGAACACACTGGAGAACACCTCCACCGGACCCGGAACACACCAAGGAACACCTCCGCCGGACCCGGAACACACTGGGGAACACCTCCGCCGGACCCGGAACACACTGGGGAACACCTTCGCCAGACCCGGAACACATTGGAGAACACCTCCGCTGGACCCGGAACACTCTGGAAAACACCTCCGCTGAACCCGGAGCACACTGGAGAACACCTCCGCCGGACCCGGAACACACTGGAGAACACCTCCGCCGGACCCGGAACACACTGGAGAACACCTCCGCCGGACCCGGAACACTGCTCCCCTGCAAAAAAAAAAAACTGCTGCTGCTCCCCTCACAACCAGCCTGGCTGGGTCCCTAGCTGGCAGCAGCATTCTGTCATGGTTTAGTCCCGCCGGATGCAGCATGCAATCCAGTGGGCACTGGGACCATGTACCCAAAGGCTCATAAAGGGACCCACTCGCACAGGCTGGTACAAAAAATAGAAAGATATTTAATAAATATTCTTTAAAAAATGACAAAGAGACAGGGGAGCAGCAGCAACACACACGGAGCTAAAATGCCAGAATGCAGCTTCACCTCCACTTCAATGAGCAACAGGTGTGGCTCGTTGAATTGGAGGCGAAGACAGCAGGAGGGGGAGGGACTGCAGGGCAGAAGCATCACAATAATAATGAATAAACACATTAATTAACCCAGTGCTATCTCTTAATTCCATCTTCCGTTTTAAGATTTTTTTCAGCAGTGCGGCCTAACTTATTTTACGATTGCACTTAATCCTGATGTTTTCAGCATTCCAAAGAGTAGATTGCATTTGCAGGGAAGCATAGTTGCACACTAGTAGCTGCGCCAAGCGATAATAATTAATTTATTAAATTACAAACATTTGCTACGTCGAAGCGTTGGTAAGCAAATAATTGAGTAAACTGGTTATCAGTGCATTGTGAAACTTCAACGCATGGCATGCATTTAAAATCATTTAATATTCATGCCATGCGTTGAAATTTCAAAGTCATTCATGAGGTCTTTACAGTCTAGCTTTTGACACATCAATTAACTTATTAAACAAAATCTAAACCTCATCTAAACATCACCTTCAGCAGCATTTACTACATAACATTCTACTCCAAGATGGAATTTTGAGAAAATTCAGTTAACCGCTGGAAGGCCATGCCTCCAGCCATCCAGCTCACCAGTCTACTAAGACCCGGACTGCACACTTCCTCATTATTCAATAATCACACGCATCTGTTGTTAATTCCCACTGAGTGGTAGCAGTGGAGTATAAATGTCCGAGCCTCACTCAGTTTCTTTGTGAAGTCTCGTAGCGCCACGCTTTAATGGTGTTGTTAGTCTTCTTTAAACATGTTTCCGTATTTGCGTGTTTAAAAATCTAAACCAGGGCTCTCCAAATCCGGCCCTCAAATCCAAATGCAGTCCTGGTTTTCCTTCCTTCCAGGCAATTAAGCGAACAATTCATGCTGCTGATTGGCCAGATTGTCATCACACCTGACTCTCAGGTAAGGGAGGGTGGAAGACCAGTAGTTCTCGGCCCTTGTGGACTGTGATTTGAGGAGCCCTGCTCTAAACTCAAAACCTAGTGCTGTTATTGTTCAACGCAGCACTTTAATTTTTAAAGGAACATCGCTTCCTTTTGTTTTGTATAATTCATAGTAAATGCAGTGTTTTCCAGTACTAGTATTACTATTGGTTCACCATTAAGTTTGGAACCTCTGCTCCTTTTTATTTTGTCAGCAACGTCTGTGCTCGCTGCATTACAGTTGGCACCATTAAAACCAACCAAATCCATCCTTGCATCTGATTCCAGTCCTCAACTTCCTGTCCTTCCTGCAATACAATATGCACGAGGCACAATCCATTATAACCACCGTCCATGCAATCTCATAATGAAGCCTTCCTCGTGCACACAAATTTATATGTCTTAACTTTTAATGGCAACGCAGCTTGTTGAAAGCCCATTGGCTCAGTAAATTAATTCAGTCTATCACCCGATTCTTACTCGGATATACTTTGAGTGTTAACCTGCATTATGGTCATGTCACTGGTTGTAGACAGAGGTTTTTTTTTTTTTTTTTTTTTTTTTTTTTACATTAGCAGCCTTAACAAGCGGACATGAGTCTGCAAAACCGCAAACCGATTGCACGCGAACGCAGGATTAAAAAAAATAGTTTTGTGAGCTGCAGGAATTCAGACATTGAGTCATTGAGCCAAGGAGTACTGGCAAAAGATATCATCAGTTTTTTAATATGTTAATTGCTTGAATGATCTTGGTTACCTCCTGTAAAAATCTCTCAGCCAAATCTTTTGGGGTGTTAAGATGTGGCCCAATTATGGGATTCAGCCCAGAATGGAGTCTACACCAAAAGTCTTCATTTATGTGAAGTCAACTCAGCACCAAAAGCGTAAAATAGTCTTTCCTGATTGAAATGGAGTTTGGTGCAAGTTCAATCAGGAAGACTACCTTATTCACTACGCCTCATGTTAAGCTATGCCTCTGACTCCTCTGTGGGACACAATCATTATCCTGTCTGCTCTTTTACAAACCCCAATCAGCTTCCTGAATCATGTCACTGGCCTGATGCCAATACGTTGGTTCGACCACCACCTTCCCCACCACCCTCAGCATAAGGTCTCCATTCATCATTTAGAGGATGACTGACTGGGGGTTTAGATGCTGCCTGATCAGCTATCAGCCACAGATTGAGTCTGCGCCAAAGCCCTCATTTCTGTTTGGTCAATTCAGCATCAAAAGCATAAACTGACTGGAAAATGTGCGGTCCTCAACGGCAATTCTGACCCATGTGTACGCACATGAACTGGTGAAATGAGAAACTGCGACTCCCATGGCAGAAGGATGAAACGGCGTGAATTTGATACCATTGTGTAAAATAAATCTAACTATTACCTCTTACGTATCAAATATGAAGAGTGTATTTGCAAAAATGGATAGACATGAATAAACAAACACCTGTTTGATACTCCCTGGAGTACTCACGTGAAAAACATGATTTAGAATATTAAAAAAAAGCGGAGATATGTTATTATAAAAGAACCCCTGAATGAAGACCACAATGGAAAAATGATCAGTCACATCTTCATGTTGTGGAGAAATGATTAAAAATTCAAAACGATCTTAGAAACAAAGCACTGAAAAAATATGTAAAAAAATATAAAACATGTAAAATATTATAATTATATATAATATAATTATATATTATTTTAAATACTATAATCATATATCATATATAAAATATACAAAAAAGAAAAAAAAAGTTTTTCCTTTGTGGTCTTCATAGGTCCTGTAATTTTTAAACAATATTTGCATGTTATGAAATTTATTCTCATATATAATAAGATGAACAGTAGGACAAATTACGTTTACACTGCTGCCGTTTTCCATGGTCAGTCGGGCAGATATGAGTTTATAGTTCCATATACTATCATATATTGTGTTATGGCTTTTAGTTCGTTTTATTTCTGTGCGTTGAATTTTTAATTTCATTGTAAAGCATTGTGTAACTGTTTTGAAAGGTGTTATACAATAAAATTTTTAATCATTTAAAAATTTAAGATTTTAATCTTACTATTAGTATTACTGTTATTACAACCCCAATTCCGAAATAGTTGGGACAAAGTGTAAATTGTGAATAAAATCAAAACGCAGTGACTTTCAAATCACACCAGCCAGTATTTTATTCACAATAGAACAGAGATAACATAGCAAATGTAGAAACTGAGAAATTTTATAATTTTATCCACAAAATGAGCTCATTTCAAATTTGATGGCAGCTACAGCTCTCAAAGAAGTTGGGACAGGGGCCTGTTTACCATGGTGTAGCATCCTCTCTTCTTTTTAACACAGAATGGAGGCGTCTGAGCATTGAGGAGACAAGTATCTTGAGTTTAGCCATTGGAATTTGATCCCATTCTTGTTTAATACAGGCTTCCAGCTGCTGGAGAGTTTTGGGTCTCCTTTGACGGACTTTTCGTTTAATTATGCGCCAAATGTTCTCAATCGATGAAAGATCAGGGCTGCAGGGAGGCCAGTTCAGCACACAGACTCTTCTACTACAAAGCCATGCAGTTGTAATAGCTGCAGTATGTGGTTTTGCATCGTCCTGCTGAAATATACAAGGCCTTCCCTGGAATAGATGTTGTCTGGAGGGGAGCAAATGTTGCTCTAAAACCTTTATATACCTTTCAGCATTCATGGTGCTTTTTAAAACATGCAAGTGTCCCACACCATATGCACTAATGCATCCCCATACCATCAGAGTTGCTGGCTTTTGAACTGAACGCTGATAACAGGAGGGATGGTCTTGCTCCTCTTTAGCCCAGAGGGCACGACGCCCATGATTTCCAATAAGAATGTCAAATTTAGACTTGGCTGACCACAGGACACTTTGCCACTTTGCTACAGTCCATTTTAAATGAGCCTTGGCCCACAGAACATGGCGGCGCTTCCGGATCATGCTCAACAATGGCTTCCTATCACCCGATTCTTACTCGGATATAGTTTGAGTGTTAACCTGCATTATGGTCATGTCACTGGTTGTAGACAGAGGTTTTTTTTTTTTTTTTTTTTAGCAGCCTTAACAAGCGGACATGAGTCTGCAAAACCGCAAACCGATTGCACGCTGACGCAGGATTAAAAAAAAAAATAGTTTTGTGAGCTGCAGGAATTCAGACATTGAGTCATTGAGCCAAGGAGTACTGGCAAAAGATATCATCAGTTTTTTAATATGTTAATTGCTTGAATGATCTTGGTTACCTCCTGTAAAAATCTCTCAGCCAAATCTTTTGGGGTGTTAAGATGTGGCCCAATTATGGGATTCAGCCCAGAATGGAGTCTACACCAAAAGTCTTCATTTATGTGAAGTCAACTCAGCACCAAAAGCGTAAACTAGTCTTTCCTGATTGAAATGGAGTTTGGTGCAAGTTCAATCAGGAAGACTACCTTATTCACTACGCCTCATGTTAAGCTATGCCTCTGACTCCTCTGTGGGACACAATCATTATCCTGTCTGCTCTTTTACAAACCCCAATCAGCTTCCTGAATCATGTCACTGGCCTGATGCCCACTTTGCTACAGTCCATTTTAAATGAGCCTTGGCCCACAGAACATGGCGGCGCTTCCGGATCATGCTCAACAATGGCTTCCTTTTTGCATGATAGAGTTTTAGGTGGCATATGTGGATGGCACGGCGGACTGTGTTTACAGACAGTGGTTTCTTGAAGTATTCCTGGGCCCATTTAGTAATGTCAAGAATCATGCCGGTGAGTGATGCAGTGGCGTCTGAGGGCCCGAAGATCATGGGCATCCAGTAAAGGTCTTCGGCCTTATCCCTTATGCACAGAGATTTTTCCAGTTTCTCTGAATCTTTTGATGATGTTATACACAGTTGATGATGAGTCCTTCTAAGCCTTTGCAATTTGATGCTGAGGAACATTGTTTTTAAAGTATTCCACAATTTTTTTAAGCAAGCCTTCACAGGTTGGAGAGCCTCTGGCCATCTTTACTTCTGAGAGACTCAGCCTCACTAAGGCATCCCATTTATTGCCAACCATGTTACACACCTGATGCCAGTTAACTTAATTACTTGCTAAATGTTCTTTCAGCTGATTCTCTTATATATTAATTGCTTTTTCAACCCTTTTTTGCCTGTGTCCCAACTTTCTTGAGACCTGTTGCAGCCAGAAAATTTGAAATAAGCTCATTTTGTGGATAAAAATGTAAAATGTCTCAGTTTCAACATTTGAAATGTTATCTATGTTCTATTGTAAATAACATATTGGCTCGTGTGATCTGAAAGTCATTGCATTTTGATTTTATTCACAATTTACACTTCGTCCAAACTATTTCGGAATTGGGGTTGTATTAGTATCACCACGCGTTCATTGTGCAACACTGCTTGTCAATTACAATCAGGATATTTCCCACACTTGTAGCTTTTCAGATACAATCAATCGATGGGTGGGTATAAAAAGGCAAGCAATCAGTGCGCAAAGATGCACAATGGCTTACTTGGCACTGTTAGAGGATGTGGTGCATGGGAGAATCCGGAGGGAGCGGGTCTTCAGGGACCAGCAAGACCTACTGGCAAATGGCGATGAGCTGGTTTTGACTGCCATGAGCTGTGCTCCTGGATCTCTGTGCTGCGCTGGGCTCGGCGTTACAGAGAAGCACCCGCAGAAACCAAGCCGTGCCAGTCCCTCTTCAATTGCTGACAACACTGGTTTCTGGCAACCGGCACCTTTCAGAGGGAATTGGCTGACAGGTTGGGAATATCACAGCCTACCTTTAGCCGCATTACACCACACGTTAGGAGGCATGACATCGGTACATACAGTTTTCTTACACGGTGGGTGAACAGGCAATCAAAAAAGCGCAATTTGCAGCAAAGTCCAGTTTTCCCAATGTAATCAGTGCTATTTTATTTAACCTTTATTTAACCAGGGAAGACCCATTGACAGGGCTCCCGACTCTCCCGCATTCCGCATGAGATTTAGTGGCATATGCATGTTCCCGTGCCGTAGTCAGCAATTATTCAATCAACACAATGAATGTGTTTCACGATCATTCAAATTGTTTAAATGAAATAAGACCATTTGAAACGTTTTTATGCTATTCCGTTGTTTTCAACCCCTGAGTACAGAAAAGCACGAGAAGTCCGGAGTCATAATTGATTTCCATGTTACTAGTGGTGAAATCCACCACGACGCATGTGAAACTGATAAACCTCCGTGCACAAAGACTTCAATTCCATCTGAGAATCTCTTACAAATGCGCTGGCTGAATAATTGCTGACATACAGCACTTGAACGTGAATATGCCACAAAATCTCATGCGGAATGCGGGAGAGTCGGGAGCCTTGTCAATGGGACTTCCCTGGTTATATAAAGGTTAAATAAAATAGCACTAATAACATTGGGAAAACCGGACTTTGCTGCAAATTGCGCTTTTTTGCTTGCCTGTTCACCCACCGTGTAAGAAAACTGTATGTACCGATGTCATGCCTCCTAGGCTGTGATATTCCCAACCTGTCCGCCTCTGTGGAGTTCCAGGGCATGTAGGCTACGACTGAGCTGAATTTTAACTTTTGGTAACAGCAAAAAGTAAAAGTTATTTGATGTAGACTGATGGTGACCCAAATCCAGACCATTTGGAAGCTGTGGAAGACCACTGATGTCCATGCCAGGTGCTGTGCCATCCTTTTCCTTAGAGCAACAGGCTTGGATGGGTCCGCTTAAGCACTGTCTCCATGGATGAGTTGCCCAGGTAACATACAGATCAATTGTTCAGAGACTTCTCAGATGCCAGGTGGGTGTGGAGCTGTGTTGTTTCCTGTGTCTCCCCAGACAGGTCTCTGCCAAAGTCCTCCCTAATGGCTGAGTACGTCCCCATGAGACATGAGGGACGTAAGTCCATTGAAAGCCAAAGCCATTGGAGACACAATAGAATCATCAAGCAGGTCATTTCAAAGACGAATTGTTTCTCTAGACCACCACGGCTATGTGGTGAGCTTCCCACTGCTCATGGGGGGGCTCATGAAAAGTGGCAGAAGGTGATGATATTCATGGCGTTACCATCATGGCCACTCCTAGGCACTTTATCATTGGCTTTTAAACCCCTTTGAGGTGTTTGTCTGTCGTTCTTGTTATTTTTTCATTGGAATGGAGATTGTATTATTTCATTTATTTTGATAATCTTAATGCTTCTCAGAATTTGTAATTTTTTTTAATTGTAAATAGATACGTATTTTGAAAGACAACAGTCATCTGAAGTGAATTGCAAATGATAGAACTGTCCTTTCAGTTTTACAAAAATTTTTTTGGTAATTTTGAGACAAAATTAAGCTGAATGATAAGTACTCAAAACCATGGATTGAAACACTCACAAAATTATGTATTTTTATGTTAACAGCAAGCTTTAGTCATGTAAAATGTCCTATTGCTCCTCAACACCACAAGGTTAAAAAAGCTCTCACTGAAGCCCCAAAGTGTCTAGCACTCCGTTTACACGTGGCCGGCTATTTTCATAAACGAACATTTCACCGTCTCCACTTTCAAAAATAATATCATGCACTCGTATCAGTTTTCAGAAAAGTTTTCGTTTACACGTACCCGTATATATATGCCGTCAAGAGCATATCAAACCTGTAGATGGCAGTGTAATGATAAGATCTAGCCCATGTTAGACAATCAGAATCCCGAAAATAGCAACAACAGAAACGAATCCAATCACCACAGCCAAATGAAAACGTAAACATTGGTCGCACTTTTGGCGCAGGTGCAAGTTCTGGCGCATACTGTGACGTCGGCTGCTTAAAACTCCGTTTTTCTCAGTTTACATGCAAACTTGCAACCAAAGTTTTCCAAAATCTCCACTCTGGCCGGAGTTTTTAGAAAGGATCGTTTTCAGAGGCGAATTCTCCGTTTGCGTGTAAACGAAGGGCACAAACGCAGGGAAATGTCTCCGTCTGTCAAAATAACCGTGTACGTGTAAACGGGGCCTAGTTTCCCATGAGTGTTCTGATATCCAACAGCCAAATATAATGGTATTTTAATGATCTGTAAAGAATCAAATCCTCAATTGTGTTTTTTAAACAATATGATTACAATTTTTTATTGATACTTTAGGGATAAGTCAACGTGGCACGTATAAACAGCTCAGTGAAATGAGTTCAGAATGAAGTCTATTCTGGGAGTTTGGGGTAAGCAAAAATGTCCATCCTCCGTATGGGGCTTTTATATAACACTTCAGGAGGGATAAATAGTCACATGTATGAAAGGATATAGGTAGGTAAGTTTGTATGGTTTTCCAGTGGGAGCAAGTGAGGAAGGATATGCAGTATAAAGGTAACCTATTGCACATGCATTGTTATCTAACAATGATGCCACCTAGGCAAACCACATTGGCTAAATCATAAATTAGTTCACGAAATGTGCTAGCAGTGCGTAGTGCTTAAATCTATGGCAAACTTCCCAAACCCCAGAATGATGAAAGAAGTGACATCCTAATTATACTTTTGGTTGTACCTGCAATAACATAAATATCCCCTCAAAATAATGAGTACGAAAGACAACTCACATTTCCCTCACGTACTATGTAGAAAAATTAACAATTTGAGAAAAAATTGAAGAGTATGGAATACCCTAGGGCCTAGTCAATCAATGCAGAAAAGGAGGGGAGAACTAATCTGTGGATCAACCTGGAAAACTTGTTCACCTTCGACAACTATCACTAAAAGTTAGACATTACGGCATCCGAGCCCAGGAAAAAACCAAAATGCGACTGGTCCACTGAAACAGACAAAGAAATCACAACAATTGAGGTCAAAGTACTCCAATCCATAAATAGCAAACTTTCCATACTAGAATTACTCCACACCGATCTTAAGGACTTGAAAGCTAGTCATGCATTCTCCAAATCACAAATTGAAACACTTTTCCGAGAAAATAATGAACTTAAATGAACTTTCAAAACTCTGTCTCCTTAAGTTACACTCCTTTCCAACGAAAACAAAGTCATGAAAGATACAATACGAGATCTGAGCCACAGCATGCGGGACAATCTAATAATCTAGGAATCCCAGAACAAACACCAAAAAACAATTAAGGAATTCATGCTTACATCTCTTAAATTACCCAAGGACACAGTAAACGAGATAACATTCCGAATTCACTGCTTTACCTCCCAAGATAAAAGCAAACCAGCTCCGATCGTGGCTAAATTTGAGCATTATAAAAAGAACTCGTTAAAAGGCAAAGCATTAAGAGGAACAACATACAGGATGAACGACCAGTGCCCAAAAGAAATATAAGAACGAAGAAAAAAAAAAAAACCTGTCCCAATTTTGAAGGAGTTAAGCAGAAAAGGAAAGCGAGCTGTACTGTGCTTGGACAAACTGAACATTGAGGGAACGCTCTAGTGTCCGCAACATTAGGCCCACTACTTGGCTGGAACCATTCTCCTTCGCGCCAATATCAATCTCATTCTATTATTACGCGAAGACCCCGCTGTCCTTTGATGCTGAATGTTGTACCCACGCCCAGTACTTTGTCTCTGTTCTTCCTCTTTCTTCAGTTTTAATATCTGTATGTGCGTCCAGTCTATATATGTTCAGTGTATTTATGTTTCTGTTTAAATCATTCTGGAAATGTGTGTAATGGGGAACAATATGCACAAGAGGGTATTGATATTATGGTGGAGTCACTCTACAATGACATACATTTATCAAATTGGATTACTCTAAATATCTTCAGTCAACGCACCCATAAACACACATTTCATCACACATACAAATTTAATCTTTGCCCCCTCAATTCCTCCTGCCCTCCTGTGTAATGATTCAGTACAGGAACCAGTAGCAAGCAAATGTTGAGAAAAATAGAAGTCCTTTATTCAGTCCGAGTCCAAGCCAGAGATCACAAAAATAGAGTGCCACAAAATGAGATCCAGTGATCAGGGTAGTAAGACAGGCAGAGTTTGGTAACTGTGAGTCAGATGGGCAACAGAACATAAACGAAAGGCAAAAGCAGTGTCAATGTACCGTAAGCAAAAGACCACAAATCATGGCAGCAAAAATCAGGAATCGTAGTTGGACAGGCAGGGTCAAAACCAGAAAAAAACAACAAATCCAAAAACGGGCACAGGCAGAAAAACGGAAGTCAGGCAAAGGGTGTCTCAATTCTCACAGATCAACTGGTGTACGGGTCTCTGGCACAGAAGAAACGGTCAACGTTGCGACAGAGTAAAAACAGAAATGCAGGGCTTCAATAAACTGAAGGGAAGTCACATGCTACAAGGAACAGGTGAGGGGAGTAACCAGATAATGAACAATGAAGGTGAGCACACGCGGGAGCCCTAATACAATGATTGGCAGAAGCCAAGACGCGGACTGGGTACACATAGACAACCTATGACAAACAAACGGCTCCGGTTTAGGAGTTCCACGCACGCAGATAAAAGAGTGCAGGATAGTAAAAAAGCATGTGCGAAATGTTTCGCGGAAACACAGAAAGATACAGGGAAAGCAAAGCAAGGGGCGGAGACTAGATCAGAGAGAATGCTGAGATTACATTAGTAATTTCTAGTAGTAATGCAATTTATAAATTATCCCAAGTGCTCGTCAGTCTGTTAGTAATATATATACGGGTTAGTTACGTTAGTAACCAGTAGATAAAACATAAACGTTAGTACTATTAGTAAACAGTGTAAACAGAGCGAAGGAAGTAAACGAGAATTGAAGTAAATATACGAAACACCAGAAACCACTGAAATCACCCGAAGCATGTTGGCACGCGAACTGGGGAAAATGAACAAACCATAATCATCACAAGACAGGGGTAAACACGGGTGCAATGGAGCAGTAAATAAACAATGGCAAAAACAGAAACCGGGATGATGAATGACAATACTTAATAATAATGAAAAATAATAAAAATAGAAAACAGGCAGATGCAGGATCATGACATCCTGTCTGTCATCCTCTGTGACTTTCTCCTTTCCCTTTCTTCCTCTCTCTTCATCTCACCTGCACCCACATTTGGTAATGCACCTGCACATCAAGCATACCTAATACACAATTATGCATCCACTTAAACTGATATCATGGAACGTTCGTGGCTTTCATTCTCAATCTAAAAGAATCCAGATTATCAATCATCTCATAAAATTAAAAGCTAATTTACGTTTCTTTACAAGAGGCACATTTAACAAGTGGAGAACTTCAACACCTCAACGCCACTCAGGCAACCTCAGTAACTCAAGATCTTGGCACTTATCCAAAGTTATAAAACAATATATGACTATGGCCTTAGCGATAGTTGGAAAGCGAGAAACCCATCCTCGAGAATATTCTTACTTTTCTTCAGTTCACCAATCCTAATCAAGAACTGACTTCTTCCTCATTAACAACTCTCTTACCCAAAGGATCTCAGAAAATATTATCCATCCAATTGTCATTAGTGACCATGCTCCAGTATCCCCATCAATAGCTATGCTACCACTTAACAAACTGCCCAGCGATTCAACACATCACTGATAAAAATCCTGATTTCACTACTCTGATTAAGAGTTGGCATCCCTCCTGGAAATCTCATCATCAAGTCTATGGGAAACAGGCAAGGCAGTCATGAAAAGTATAATCATATCATATTCATCATATAAGAAGAAACACCAACAACAATAATAAAACACCATAAAATAAAAAATTAAATAGCTAACATACCAGCAATCTAACAGCCCCAGAAAAGAACAGAAATCAAATTAAAACTACTTAAAGCACAATTAGAAATTATACTAGAAAAAAAAACACAGTTCTTAATCCAACAGCTCAAATATGACAAAATCATTATAGCAATAAGGCAAACCGATACCTTCCAAACATGTTACAACATAAGATAGATAAAGCAATCATCCCATCCATTCTTAAAGGTGTTGTGTGAAGTATCTTAGCAAAATGTTGAATAAATGGTTTTCAAGTGTAAAAGATGATAAATAATTGGTATCAGGATAAAAAAAATTTAAAAAGAGGTGGTCATTCATGTGTTGTGGGGCTAAAATGACTATTTTCCGAAGGTTTTTTAAATTTTCCCGCAAAAGACGGCGAACCCGGAAGTCTGACGTCAAAACAAGAACAACACAGCGAAAAAAGTACTGGAACAAGTAAAAGATTTTTCGGAGACTGAGTCAGAAACCTTCATTTCCGAGGTTTCTGAAGTTTCTGGTGAGCCTCAAGTCTTTGAGGAGACAGACGAGGAAGAGGGCAATGCAGTGATGAATGTTGGACCGTATATGTATGAGCCAGAAGCCGTGGATAATCCCGAGTACGTTGCCCCTGAAAGACCCAATCTTCCTAGACGTGAATGGTCTTGCTGACTTGTTTCATCCATCAGATGTCAGGAAGGCCTTCAGCAACAGCACCCTTTCCCGCATAATTGCTCTAAACTGTTTGCGATCAAGTTTACCAGATTAAAAATCAAAAAAATTTATTAACTGAACAACCACCATTGCATGACACGTAATGATAAAGAAATGCTAATGACAAAGTGCCTATTGCCTATGTTGATCTAATTGATGTGACTCCGCAAGGATGACAATCTGCAAAAAATCTGAAACTTTCGCTGACTTCGCAGCAGTTATTTTCGCCATCACTCAGCTGTGCATCGTACCTAACAACGCCCTTTAAGCAGGGTTTACACATAGGCATGATGCGTTACGAATATCATTTTCCATCATTCGTGGCACATTCGTGACATTCGTAATGTGACTTAACGCATCTGAATAGGGTTAACAGCGCGTGTCAGTTCGTGACATTCGTGATATTCGTGGAGCATGTTTTGGGCTGTCAAAAAATCTTCCACGAATGTCACAAATCACCCTCGATTAGTGGAGTTCGCAACTGAGCGTGTCGATTCGTGGTGATTAGTGGTGATTTGTAATAGAGCGTGACAGCATTCGTAGTGCATTCTTGCCATTCTTTGAGCCCATACTGTCACGCATCGTAACGAATCGACATGAAAGCTGTCAAGAACTGAACTGAATGACACGTGACGCCTCTGCCCTGAATCTTCAAATTCAATTCAAATTTGTGATCCTCGGTCACAAATTTAGATTCGTGGCATTCGTGACTTGTCGTCGTTATGTGTAAACCCAGCATTAGCTGTCACTACATTCAGACTATACTGTAGAACGGATTCTCATGGCTTATTGCTAAATGAGCCTCGCAAACTAATTTACGCAAATCTGTGCTGTTTCACTAGCTACATGAGCTCAGAAATTTTTAAGACATATTGATATGTTTCGATGTCATTGATGTGCGGCAGAAAACGCTGTATAATTTCGTAGTGCAATGTATAACAACACTTTCAAAAATAAATTAGACTCTCGTCAGTTCTACCAATTAGTCTCAGCAACTGTTGCTAATCGGGAGAGGTAAACTGCGAGAGGTGTAGGTCATTAAGTAGTGAAAGGTGAAGTTATTGCTGGCCCTGTGTTTCTGCTGACGGACCGCCACTGGTTTCATATGACTTTGTCTGTCATTGATAAACATGCATACAAATGTGACATTGACAACGAATTTATTGACGTTCATGTAAAAAGTCATATTTATCATAAATGAATACCCTGTATCTACGGTCATTTGGCGGTGGGACTAATGCATGCTTATTCATGTAGATGTATGTATCGGCGTCAGTGGCGGCTCGTGAACTGGCAATAGGGGAAGCTCAAACAATCCCTTAAAATTAGTGATTGGTCATGGCCTGTTTTCAATCATTCATTTAAAGCAATTCTTACCTTTCTGGGATGTCACACAGCACTCAGTAAAAATTTGAACATGAACGACTCCGCCTCCCTCCAAAGTCCCACCCTCTTCCCCCATTGCCAGACTTCTCCTACGAAAAAAAATATAACTGATACATCAGACTACAAAGGTAACTAAACGTTACGAGGGCATTTTATTTTATACCACATATAGAATTGAATATTATTTAATTACTGTTGGTTAGTTTTCACTTACCGATGCCTCTGAATCTGACTCCATTGACCCGTTTCACTCGCACTGCTCACTTCCTCGCGCCGCACGCAATATTTTTTTTTCGTAGGAGAGTGAAACGAGTCAATGGAGTCAGATTCAGAGGCACCGGTAAGTGAAAACTGACCAACAGCAATGACAGAATATTCCATTCTATATGTGGTATAAAATAAAATGCCCTCGCAACGTTTAGTTACCTTTGTAGTCTGACGAACTACCATTAACGTTATTATTGTAATTATAGCATTTCAGCACCCGTTTGTTTACAGTCAAATGCATTGTTTTTTTTTCTGCCAGAGAGGCGCGTGACTCCCAAGCGGTGACAGCTATAGGCAACTGGAAGGGGCGCTGCGACGGATGACAGACAGAAAGCTCAGCAAATCATTTTATTCGGACCGAAGAAAATGATTGGTCAGACTTTTATCAGAAATATATGAGAATTGAATATTGAAGAGTCTCAACACCTGGTGGATTTCTTTTACATTTTAGTGTGCCATGCGCTTATTCGGAGCATTTTAAGATTACAAAAGAAAAGTGTAAAAATGCCGGAAAGGTAAGAATTGCTTTAAATGACAATTAAGGCCTTTGTACGCCAAGTCCGTTTTTTTCCGTAAACGTTATTTTAATCCGTCATCCGATAAAAATCGTGACGCACAGAGCTTGCACACTGGGTCTGATATGTTTTAATTCTATTCGTTGCGAAAATTCACAATACGAGACAAAATGGAGTCTTCGAGCAGTGATGATGATTTTGTAGTCCTGTCGCTTCTTCAAAAAAGAAAAACCTGCGGAATTATCTCGACCGTTTCCAAGTATATTTCAGGATGTCAGTGGTCCAGTTTGATACGCTGCTAGCAATGCTGGAACCACAAATTAAAAAAAGACCACCAATTTCCGAGATCTAATTGATCCTGAACTGCGGTTAGCAGTATGTCTAAGGTAAACATACGCACGCGCGCACACACACACATACACACACACAGACAGTGATGTGCAGATCCGCTCTGACATCTGAGTCTGCATGTAGCCTGTCATCGGTGGCCCTGAATAGCCAAACAACTCTCGTTTTGACATATGCAAAAAAAAAAAAAAAAAAATGCACAAAATCGAATCCGTTCCGACACTTTTTATGACAAACGAAAGTTTCGGATACAGTGTGTAAAGGCCTTTGCACACTAAGTCCGTTTTTTCGTCTAAAATTTTCGCACGTTTAAAAACAAATACGACCCCACGTTCTGTCAATCACGTTTACACACTGAATCCGAAACTTTCGTCCGTCATAAAAAGTTTCGGAACGGGTTCGATTTTCTGCGTTTTTTCGTTTACTTGCAGCAATTCCCCGGCAAAAAGACAGACCGGGGTAAACGGGTCAAGCTCAGGAATTCGGGTGGATGATAGGCTACGTGCAAACTCGGATGTCAGAGCGAATCCGCACATCACTTTGTGTGTGTGCGCATACCTTAGACATGCTCCTAACCGCTGTTCAGGATCAATTGGATCTCAGAAATTGGTGGTCTTCTTTTGTAATGTGTGGTTCCTGCATTGCTAGCAGCGTATCAAACTAGACCACTGACATCCTGAAATAGACCTGGAAACGGTCAGGATAATTCCGTAGGTCCTTTATAAGCAGGTGAAACTCCCCTTGCTCTGGACGCCTTCTGAGGATTGGATGGACCCAATATTTTCTTCTTCTTTTTTGAAGAAGCGACAGTACAACCAAATCAACCTCACTGCTCGATGACTCCATTTTGTCCTGTACAGCGAATTTTCTCAACGAATAGAATAAAAACCCATCGGACTCAGTGTGCAAGGTTTCTGTGCGTAATGATTTTTATCGGATGACGGATTAAAAAAACACATACAAAAAAAATGGACTTGGTGTGCAAAGGCCTTAAACGTGATTGACAGAACTTGGGGTTGTATTTAGTTTTAAACATCCGGAAATTTCAGACGAAAAAAAACGGACTTTGTGTGCAAAGGCCTTTACAGAAACTCCTAAAACTCTCAACAATGTTCTGATGTGGCCAGTTTTCATTTACAAGGCATACCGATCATGACTTCGGATTTCTCACGCTTTTCTTTACTCAGGGGTTGGAAGGAATGCATGTGTTTCATGAGCGTTTTAATTAAATAATAGCCTATCATTTAAAACGTTTTTATGCAATTCCATTGCTTCCAACCCCTCCATGCACAAGGACTTAAGCGCAGGAATCTCTCACATATGCGTTGATTGAATAATTGCTGACTACAGCAGAGGAGCATAAATATGCCACTTAAACTCATCGAATGCGTGAGAGTTGACAGGTATGTGTTGTTAATGAAAACTGGCTACACCTGATAATGTTCAGCCTCTCAAACAGCTGTTGGGCTGAATGAGAACAATACATCGCGACACACCGCCGAGGCATCCTAGGAATTTTGACAGAAAGCCACCAAAACAGCAAAGAATGAACAGGAATTTCAGTGGCATGCACTGAATCATGATAATGGCTGTTCTGGAATGGAGGCGTTGCACTGGATGCAGAAACAGTCGTGAAAGTCACATGATCCCCGAAGTAACCCAGGAAGATGGCTTTGATTGAATGAGGATGCATCGATTAATTATTATTTATTTATACAAAAAAAAAAAAAATTATTTCCTTGCTCTGAAAGGTCGCATGTATTACCGGATATTGAACCTCAGGTCCAAGTGCTCCGCCTTATTCACGACACTAGCTCAACAGACTATGTATTTACTGGTCGATTTAGCACTTGTATAGCTGTGCTGTGTTTGAACTTGAGCATATTGGCGCAAGGATTCTCAGTTATAAACCGGCTTTAAAAATAACAGCTGAATATTTAGTGGTTAATTATCGTGAATATACAAAAAACAAGCCATTTTAAGCGATTATACTGCTGAGGTCTTCCAGTGCATAGCATAATGGCGAGAGGACTCGCAGATAGACTGGCTAAAACAATAGTAAGCGCAGATTTACCCACAAACAGCTTTTATGACAAAATATCAAAGGTAAGAAAATTTTTTGCTCATCTCTGTAGCATGTAAAGTGTATGCCTGCTGTTCTTTGAGTATGGTGACAATTTAAAATGACAAGGCTTATATCGTTGGAATTTGTGGACTGTCCTTTTTCATTTGAGGTATCGTTTGTATGCATAGCACAAATTCAGCAGAAATGCTTGTGATAGAGCACTGATCTTATTTTATTTAATGTTTTGCTAGATGCTTATTTACTTGCTCCGTACTTGAATTGTGTTCGGTTTAGGTAAAAACGGTCATCACGATCTTTTCGTCGAGTTTCTTCGCTTTAAGAGGATATGCCGCATGACGAGGTTGCTATTAGGAAGCATGCTGTATTTATTATGCAAATTCATTGCCCCGTTACGGGGGCGTTAAGACTTAAGGTTAATATTTGTATAGAATATATATTTAACACTAATTTCTTTAAATCTTCACTTTAAAACCAGTTTTTATTGCAACAAAACCGTTGACTTAGTTGTGAACCTCTGGTACGTGAAGCAGCTTTTCTCGAAATGCTCTGAGCAAAGAATTGAATGTTTTGTTGGTTTGTAAGGCTGTCCACGGTCAATTCTTCTTAATTTAACAAGCCACTCTTTCAAAAGGGCTTCACTATTTCGTGGAAATTGATGGAAACTTATTTTGCCGTATTTTCCAGACGACTGAATGGCATTATTATTGGTGCAAGCAACAGCAGCACAAGATTTCCCCATATTCACTATGCTGAGATCAACCTTTGTGTACATTTTGCTTTGGGGATCATGTGACCACGTACGTAACGTGCAACGAGCTCATTGACGCAACAATTACCAAAGACCAAGAAGAATTTTGTCTGCGTTGCTAAGGGCGTTGCTAGGGCCATTTCTCGTAAACCGGAGGGAGTTTTGGAAAAAATTCCAACGCAGAAAGTTTTGAAATGAGTTTCTCGTCACAAACAAACAGAAAAACTGAACGAAAACGATATGTCCGCCTACTTCACACAACCCCTGTAACACCTCAGGCAAAACCATTCAGAATCTGCAGGACATAAACAAGGTTTTCCAACAATTTTCCCGTAACTTGTACACTCCTGGTAATCAGTCCACCCTTTCAGAAATTGACCCTTGCGGTTTAAGGGCATGAAAAAGCAAGATTTGGAGAGCGCAGGAGCACTGAACATTTTCTATGCTAGAAGAAAAACTGGAGACTGTTAACAAGCCTGCAGTCAGCGAGAGGAGAGCAATCTTTCAACTCAAGGTTCGTGAATTGAGACGGATATGCAAAGAATTGGAAGTACCATGCTCAAAGCTCAAAAAGGGAGAATTAGTTGAAGCGATAATTGGAAAAACCTCTGCTGTCAAAACAAATGTTTGGGCACAACAGGCTAACCATCCCCCTTTACAGCCCACTCTTTCTGACGTACAACGATCATTGGGTCACTTAAAACGTTTGAAAAGTAGATTGACATGGATTTCATTTCACTGCTTGCAATAATCATTTAGTTTCTTTGTGATTTCGATTACATAATTACTTGCTATGTATAGCCAACAAAGTTGAATTTGCTTGCCAGTTAGTTTTGTGGACTTGATAATGTCATTTACACCACGATGATTGGGTCCCACGCCATCAGTCAGCTAATAGCTACAATGTTCCTGCAACGAATTCGCATCGTTCAAAACAGCCGGGACACAAACATGATCCTAATCTCTTCTCAACATGGATAAATGAGCAGGTACACATGTAAAATACAAGGCCAAGATATACCAAAACAACATCATTACTGTTTGACTAAACACAACACTTTTTTTTTTAAAACATCTTTTTTATTGAGCAATTAAATTCAACATAAATTCCAAATATACATTCAAAACTAATTTTCATGACCGTTACAGTTGTGCATGTGACCTTAGAGCCAAGAGGAGCTCAAATATTGTAGTAGGCACAAAGGTAATATGAAAGGTTATCAAGAAATAAGGTGCAATAACATCTAAAACAAAACAAAAGAAAACAAAAAAAACAAATAACATAAAATAAGGATAAGGACAATATCAGGCTGTCTGAGGTCCACCCTTCCTCACCCACCCCACTAACCCTCCCCTACTGATGTCCCCCCTTCCCATCTCCCTCCACCCAGACCTTACCCACTTCAACCATCTCAGTTGCTGTGCAGTGTGCGCTACATTGTGGACTGCTGTACTGGCTTTGTAGTTGCCAGATACAGTGGCCCTCATTTATCAAACGTGCTTACACCAAAAAAATGGGTGAACGGTATTTATCAATCTGAACGTGAGCGAACGGTCCGCAAAAATCTCACGCCAGGTCTGACCTGGTGTACGCAGATTTGAAACCAGTGAACAGCATGCAGGAACGAGTGCAGCTGTCAAAATGAGTAATATGCAGCGATGCGGACGTCATGCTGTTGTTACTCTTATTAGTAAAATGAATAAATAGGCTAAATAGATAAATAGGCTAAATAAATAAATGAATAAATAAATAAATTAGACATCTGTGTTGAGAAATTAATCAAACTTATATTTTGAGACAACCTGCTTGTCAGGCCAGATGGCTGACAATTACAATCAATCTGATTAAGCGCAATGCGTGGCTTGGCAGATATGTAGTGTTATGTCAGACGCTCATCCAGTCAGATATACGCTGAACAACAAAAGAAACGCAAGTTAATTAAAAGCAGACTGGAAAATACGTTTGCGCGTAATTATTTTAGAAAATCAAATTTATTACTTGCGCGTGCACATTTACACTTGTTTCATCAAATTTTTCTTTATTTTGCGGTCACTTTGACTGAGTAACCATAAGAGTACATTAACTAACTAGCTAACTTGCGTTTCTTTTGTTGCTCAGTATATATAGGCCTACGGACGCTTTGACCGTGATCACATTTTGACAATGGCAGATCTTCTATTGTTAGAGGAATAAGTTTCTGTCCGACGTGAGAGGAACTGTCGGCATAGAGAAGATCTCCTCCGGGAAAGTGACGAGTGGCTGCTCGTTTTGTGTGGTACCCAATAAAATGTCATGGAGTAATACTAATAAGAGTACAATGAAGAGTGATCTCTGCAGACTGTATTTTAACAATTACCCTCATGCAGCTCCGATCGAGGCGGTGGGGACTCATCCGCTCCTTGAATGGTGACAGCTGGAGGTTGGAGTCTGGTTGGCCTCCACCGATCTGTGCGCTGCTGAGCCTGACCGCCACAACCCGTTTTTTGGTGGCGATCTTAAAATCGGACCACTTTTTTTTTTTTTTGAACCTACATGTAAAGCATTTGGATTGTCAATTATGTAGGCTTTATAACATGAAATATCATGGATCTATAAATTGAATTTATTAAGGCCGATGTTATTCGCACTTATACTTGTGGCCAATGCTGATTTTTTTTTTTTTTTTTTTTGGCCACACTTATAAGTGCGCCAGTTGATGACCATTCCAGTGCCGCTTATAGAAAATACCGCTTAACATAAATTTGGCCAAGAAAATTTTTTTAGCTTTGGACACACTTAAAATAAGTGTGGGCAATGGAGAAATGTGCATCTTGGCACACTTATAAGTGCGTCTAACGCGAATTTCGATCAATTTTTTGTGCTTGGACGCACTTAAATAAGTGCGAATAGTCACTTCGATTTATTAATGAATTAAATCAAACGTCTGCTGCACTCCGGTTTTCCACCCCAACGGGGTTTACCGCAGCAGCAATAGTTTTCCAAACTGCAGCCTTCTGGGCTCCCTTTATGCCACTTTTAAGGCTTCCAAATAAAATTATTTTGTTTTTCTCCACCTCGGACGTGATAATTTATATTTCCTCCTCAGTGAAGTTCTTTCTTCTTTGCCGTCTTTCGAGAGTCCATGTCGTAAAGTGGGCAGGACTATGCCTCCCGGAGCATGAATTTATAGGGGCTTGTCATGTAAATTACGATGGTTTCAGCCGCCAGATTTATCAACGCCACGCCTGTTCTACGCCGAAATCAGCGACATACACACTTTTAGTAAATCAGACGTGACACCTGGCGGACGCTGATATTTACACCAGAATCTACACCAGATTCTACGCAAGTTTGATAAATGAGGGCCAATATGAGGGGTTTCCAGGTTTTATTGAATTGTTGAAGCCTGTCTTTTAGAGCATGTCTTATCCTTTCCAAATGGAGTGTATTAGTTAAGTCCTCCAGCCACATCTTAGAGGTAGGAACAGTTGCGCTCTTCCATAAAATGAGGATTAATTTCTTTGCCGCTATGAGGCAATAAGAAAGAAAGCGCTGTTGTATCGCGTTTAGTTTTCTGAAGGTTTCAGATATTCCAAGAATGATGAGCAAAGGCTCTGGTTTGATCAAAGTATTCATGACCTCAGACATAATGTTACAGATATCAATCCATAAAGATTGGACCTTTGGACATAAAGCAAAACTATGAAGGAGTGTTGCCCCAGACGATTGGCATTTTATTTATTAACGCAACACATTTGATTTTGGATTTTCACTTGTGCTGAATATAATGTTGAGGACTTACCTTGACAATATCTCGTCGATATAGCCTTTCAAGTCTACATTGTGCAGAAGGAGTCAATGCTTGCAGTCAATGCTTGGAGAAAACTAATGGAGCTTAGTCTATATCATCAGGGGGAAAGAATTCTGTATCCAACATCCTCTTTTTTCGGCTTGCATTTTGGCTTGCCAGAATGATTTTATAAGAGGGCCGCAGATGTATTTTGGGGGGTTTTACCAGAAGATGATAAAGGGGGTTTAGAGAAGGGGTTTTAGAATTTAAAATTAATATTTAATTTCACGAATGCATATGCTGCGCCTGCCCTAGCAACCCGGTGTGTCATCAGTAACATGGCAGCTGCCGTTATATGCTATTACCACGAATAGCAGCACCAGAAACTAAACTCTAAATTTCCTTAACTGGATGTACATGTTTTCACACTCAAATGTTTCTCTGGGTACCCAAACATCAATCCTTATTGGTGGAGGTTGAATACAGAACTCTTAATCACGCCATCTGGACACAATGTATGCTGCACACCCAGGGCTGGACTGGGACAAAAAACAGCCATGGCGGCCCAACCTGATCGTGACGTGACGGCCCGCCATACGCGCACACTTTGCTGTTACCAAAAGTTAAAATTCAGCTCAGTCGTAGCCTACATGCCCTGGAACTCCACAGAGAAAGGCCCCAGGCCGGAATTGAACCCACAACCTTCTTGCTGTGTGGTGGCAGTGCTAATCAGTGCACCACCATGACAAAGAGGAAGTTGTTATTATTATTATTATTATTAATATTAATATATTTACTTGAATGAATGTGAAAAAGAAATGTGACTTTGGGGCCATTTATAATTTTTCAATAAGACCATTGCACTATTTGGATTGATTCATACATAACCTTTTTAAATAACGTTACATATCTTACAGACTCAACAAGGCATAGAATGGCTCACTAGCTTCAGAACCGCAGTACTCGCTGGTTGCAAGTTTACTGGCAGGTGATTCTGAATGTCAAGACAGGGTTTTAAATAGGAAAATTTGAAAGTCTTCTTTGCTGTATTCCAGGACAAATTTTATTCGCCACTGTAAAACAACAAATCAATATGCATCAAATAGTAGGTTAGTAACAGCTGGTCCATCAGTGGGGGCCTTTTGTAAGCTCAAGCAAATTTTAACCGAATTCATACTTGCGATAGCCTGTTAATTTAACATCAGTCTTACAGCTTTCCGTGTCCCCCTCCAAATGAAAGCTACTTGCTACATGAGGATAATCATGGCCAAACAGCTGGTCAGTTTTTTTAGCGTTTGAAAGCCTGAGGCTCCAATGTCTGTTTACTTTATTCTCAAAGCTTTTCCGCCTCTCCACTGCTTTCTGAAATTTTCGTCTGATCTCGTAGTCGTTGAAACGCGTTTTTAGACTGTTAACGCAACTGGGGAAAGCAAGGCCATTGGTCAAACTAATTTCCCGGCAAGCCTGCCTTCTTAAACCTTTAGGACGAAAACAACAACATTAAATAAACTGTACATGGCTTAAGCCTTTGCATCGTTTTTTTTTTATCTGCAAGAATAGTATTTCGGTAATTCCTATATCATAAAACGAATATAAATAGATACTGAAAAATGGCCAAGAAGCAAGATAACCGGAATAGTGAAGTAGAAGAATAAAAAGTGGTTTGTAAAGCATGTGTCACTACAAACACTCAGGATGACTACCTTAAGTAATTTAGTGTAAGGAGAGGTATACATTGACTGTATACTGATTTTCTCTGTATGAAATCTCACTTCGAATTAGCTAAAGTCATCCTGTTGTTAGCTCGCTTTAATGTGGGCCACTGGCTACCAACTGGCCGTAGGTAATTGCATTTTTTTTTTCCCTGAGGAGGGAGGGCTCAGAGATTTCATTGGGCCAGCCCTGTGTCAGTGTAGAAAATGAACCAATGGGCCGCTTTCCACGTTTTAAAGGCTGGCGCGGTCATTCAAAATTATCCATCCACAATTTTATAACTATGATTGCATCGGCCCAAAATGTGCGTCGGCCCACTGGGCATTGCCCGGTACGCTAGTTCACCAGTCCAGTCTTGTGCACACCCTAGAATGTTCCAGAGGAAAAATTATTCCTGTTTATAGTTTGAATCCTCACCGTAAGCTGCCTTTTACCATGGGGAAAGTGAAAAATCTCATAATTTCCCCCTTTTCTAATACGATTTCTGAATCTTCTGCCATGTGTAGTCTGCAAAGACCATGTGTGCGACCCAAATCTCGCTAAAGCCAAACTGTTCTATTGACGTTTTCTCAAACTCCCGTGATCTTCCCTCATTAGCTGAAGAGCAGAGAAATAGTTTAGAAAAACCACTCACCCCCAAAGAACTCACTAAAGCATTATATTGCATACCAAACAATAAATCACCTAGACCAGATGGACTAATGACCAAATTTTATAAACACTTCTGGGACATTCTTTCACCACTCTTCAACAAACTAACTGCCGAAGTCAAAGCCAACTCCACAATACCTATCCACATGAACACAGCTCTGTTTACCCTCCTATTGAAACCCAGTAAAGATTCAATCCACCCCTCAAACACCGGCCCCTATCGCGACTCAACACTGACCTAAAAATCATCACCAAAGCATTAGCAAACAGGATAGAGACACATTCCTATACTAATTAACCCCAACCAGACAGGCTTTAAGGGGTCTTCAGGGTAAAATTTCCGTTTTTTTTTTTAAATTTCAATATTTTTGATTTTCACATGAAGTAAATAGAGGAATGCAGTGAGATGCCAGTAAACACCAAGAATCTATGTTTTTCCTCTGCCTCGATTGTTACTTGTGACTTGAATGCAAATTACCAAAAATCACAATTTTGACTCATTTTCAACCTTGTGGCATTCATAAAATCATTAATATTCATCTGATTGACTTGAAATTTGGACTGAAGTTGTATCTGTTGGAGATCTATGAAATGACATTGGATTTTCTAGATAGGTGCATCCCTAGGGGGTTGACTTTGACAAAAACAAATGAAGGGTTGATGATTTTTGATTTTTGTTATGGTTAAATTAACAGCTCTTATATATTCATTCAAATGTTCCAAACAAAAAAAGTACTAATTCATTTCATAGAACTATCTTTAAACCTTTCACATGAGACTAATTTTTTCAGTAAAATCTGGCCATGGGTTCATTGAAATATCAGTTACAGACTCAAAAACTTATTTGTCAAGACAGGGTTTTAAATAGGAAAAGACCATTTTTATTCGCCACTGTATTATGCATCAAATAGTATTTTAGTAACAAATCCCATCAGTGGGGGCCTTTTGTCAAAAATTTTATGTAAATACTTTTTAACATCAGTCAAAATTCTACATTTTATGAGGTTAAAATCAGGTTCAGTATGTTTATTTCTTAGTTTTTACATTATTCTGGTTATTTCTATACTTCACCCTGAAGACCCCTTAATCAAAAACTGACGCGTTTCAGATGACATCTGCAGGCTTTTCAGTCTCATTGTGCGTTTCCATGTCGCAAAGACAAAATTCAAAGTAAACCCAGTATATTTCTTAGTTTTTACATTATTCTGGTTATATTACCCTGAAGACCCTACAGAAAAGGCATCTGCATTTGACCAAGTAAACCAGAATAGATTCATTTTGACCACCCTCCACAAATTTGGTTTTGGAGAGTTGTTCATCCATTGGATAAGAATACTTGACACTGAACCTAGGGCTACTGTGATCACTAATGGGATCACTTCACCAGGGAACCAGACAGGGATGCCCACTCTCACCATCGCTTTTTGCCATTTTCACTGAGCCACTTGCCGCAGCGATAGGTCAAAAAAATAAAATTAAAGGAATACAAAATGCCAACTCGCAACATAGAATTAGTTCATATGCAGACAACCTATCACTGTACCAACAGAACCCCCGTGAATCACTCCAGGAAACCTTCAGTGTCACCAACAATTTCTCTAAAGTCTCACATTACACAAATCCATCATACAAACCACTATTCCAATGAAGTTGGGATGTTGTGTAAAACGTGAGTAAAAACATAATACAATGATTTTCAAATCCTTTTCGACCTATATTCAATTGAGTACACTACAAAGACAAGATATTTAATGTTCAAACTCATAAACTTTATTGTTTTTTTGGAAATATTCATTCATTTTGAATTTCATGCCTGCAACACGTTCCAAAAAAAGCTGGGACAGGGGCAACAAAAGACTGAGAAAGTTGGGGAATGCTAAAAAACACCTGTTTGGAACATTCCACAGGTGAACAGGTTAATTGGAAGCTGGTGAGTGTTATGATTAGGTATAAAAGGAGCATCCCCAAAAGGCTCAGTCATTCTCAAGCAAGGATGGGGCGAGGTTCATCACTTTGTGAACAACTGCGTGAGCAAATCAAACAGTCAAACAGTTTAAGAACAACATTTATCACCGTGCAATTGCAAGGAATTTAGGGACTTAATCATCTACAGTCAATAATATCATCAAAAGAATCAGGGAATCCGGAGAAATCTGTACACGTAAGCAGCAAGGCGGAAAACCAACATTGAATGCCCAGGAACGTCGGTCCCTCAGGCAGCACTGCATTAGAAACTGACATCATTCTGTAAAGGATATTACTATGTGGGCTCAGGAACTCTTCTGAAAACCATTGTCGGTTACCACAGTTAGACGCTACATCTTCAAGTGCGAGGTAAAACTCTACCATGCAAAGCGAAAGCCATATATCAACAACACCTGGAAACGGTGCCGACTTCTCAGGGCCCGAGCTCATCTGAGATGGACTAGTGCAAAGTGGAAAAGTGTGCTGCGGTCTGACGAGTCCACATTTTAAGTTGTTTTTGGAAATCATGGACGTTGTGTCCTCCGGGCTAAAGAGAAAAAGGACCATCCAGATTTTTATCAGCGCAAAGTTCAAAAGCCAGCATCTTTGATGGAATGGGCAGGTGTTAGTGCCCATGGCATGGGTAACTTGCACATCTGTGAAGGCACCATTAACGATGAAAGGTACATACAGGTTTTGGAGCAACATGTGCTGCCATCCAAGCGACGTCTTCTTCAGGGACGTCTCTGTTTATTTCAGCAAGACAATGCCAAGCCACACTCTGCATGTGTTACAACAGTGTGGCTTCGTAGTTAAAGAGTGCGGGTCATAGACTGGCCTGCTCACAGTCCAGACATGTCTCCCATTGAAAATGTGTGGCGCATTATGAAGCGCAAAATACGACAGCGGAGATCGTTGAGCAACTGAGGTTGTACATCAAGCAAGAATGAGAAAGAATTCCACCTACAAAGCTTCTACAATTAGTGTCCTCAGTTTCCAAACGGTAATTGAGTGTTGTTAAAAGGAAAGGTGATGTAACACAGTGGTAAACATGCCCCTATCCCAGCTTTTTTGGAATGTGTTACAGGCATCAATTTCTAAATGAGTAAATATTTCCAAAAAAAATAATGTTTATCAATTTGAACATTAAAGGGGATTATGAAAAATGAACTTTTCAGTGCTTTTTCTTGTATAAAATAACTCTCTGGTGTGCCTACTGACACATAAAGTGTACAATATGGCAACCAGGCCAATCTGGAGTAAGCTGGCCTTTCCTTTACTACTGTACTTCTGCGAGCCAGTCAGATTTTGTCCTTTCTTCTACGTAGAAAGTAGGGCATGGCAATGCCCCTGTGCATTTTTTTCTTATCGTGGGCGGGGTCTACTGCAGTGTCCTAGGAAAAAAAGAATGGACCGGAAGCTATTTTCCCCCCCGCAAGCGACAGGTCAAGAAAGGAAGTGATGGCAACGAAAGGCAAAAGCGGCGGCTGTTCTATGGTGGTCTGCGAAAATCGGCATCAGTGCTTGCACAAACTCCCCGCTTCAGAAGAAAAAAGGGTGGAGTGATTACACTTTATTTTTGATGGTAACGTCCCAATCCACGTCCGCAAGAGGGACTTTCTAAAACACTTAACTGAAAAAGCTTAACATGGCTTAATGCTCCAAAACGGCGACCAATAATCACCAAATTCCTCTCGGACATTTCCTGTCTGGAGCACCTTCTCCAATCAAAAAAATAAAACCTAAGAGTAAGGGATATGGTAGTTTTGTCAAGTTAAGTGTTTTCCCCTCTATTTATATACATTGAGGAAAAAGCTGGGATAGTAATTTTTTTTGAAGTGAAGTAGTATGAGCTACAAATTGCCTCTACGTACATTAGATGCAGTAGAAAGCTCCCTGCTCTCCCCCAGTTAGCCGCACCAGTGCATAGTGCTGGATGGAGACTTATGCGATTCACTGTTGTGAACGTCCCAAAGTAACAGCGTAGCTATTTTTGTGGCCTAAAAGAGGTCCTAACTGAAAATAATACACCACTTTAATTTTACGCTATATTACAACAATTTACAGCGCTTCAGCAGTTCGGAAAAAACACAGTTGCCCTTGAACTAACCAACTGACATATTCCATCGGAGTTAACTGGGCGTTGTCGCGATCAGCTGTTAGGGTCACAGTCACTGCGGTTGCGAAGTCGGACAGTCGTTAAACTTGTGCAAACATTTCGAAAATGGTCCGTGTGTGTTACTTTCCTAGACATGACAGCAAAGCTGTATCCTGATGCACTTACAGCTTCCACCGCATTCCTTTGCGGGATATTGGACTTCGGCAGCAGTGGCTAGTTGCGCTCAACATGGATATTGATACGCCACCCGTATCCCGAAAAGAGCTCTGTGTTTGCAGTAGGCCTATTCATTTTACCAAAGAGGATTTCCGTGAGGCTACATTCAGGGAAATCTCAACAGTGCACGCTGAAGAGCACTCCTGTACCCATGCATCAGGTAAGAGAGTGAAACACCTGTGGAAAAGTCTAATGTAACATTGCAGCACAAATTGAAATCACATAGGGTCTACGCAGCCACAGACTGTGTATTTGCTGTGCTGGTTATAATAGGGATTTTATTAAATTTGAGATGTAATTCTATGCCATTTAAATGCTGTCTCTGCCACAAACGGCTCAGAGTCTGACCCAAACAGCTGATCGCTACAGCGCGCAGTTTACGCCGATGGAATAAGTCAGTTGGTTAGTTCAAGAACGACTGTGTTTTTTTCCGAGCAGCTGAAGCGCTGTACATTTTTTTACAAAACCCAAAACCAGTGAAGTTGGCACGTTATGTAAATCGTAGATAAAAACAGAATACAATGATTTGCAAATCCTTTTCAACTTATATTCAATTGAATACACTGCAAAGACAAGATGTTTAATGTTCAAACTGAGAAAATTTTTTTTTTTTTTTGCAAATAATCATTAACTTAGAATTTAAAGGCAGCAACACATTGCAAAAAAGTTGGCACAGGGCCTTTTTTGTGTTACCATCACTTTTCCTTTAACGACACTCAGTAAACGTTTGGGAACTGAGGAGACCAATTTTTGAAGCTTTTCAGGTGGAACTCTTTCCCATTCTTGCTTGATGTACAGCTTAAGTTGTTCAACAGTTCGGGGTCTCCGTTGTCGTATTTTACGCTTCATAATGCGCCACACATTTTCAATGGGAGACAGGTCTGGACTACAGGCAGGCCAGTCTAGTACCCGCACTCTTTTACTACGGAGCCATGCTGTTGTAACACGTGCAGAATGTGGCTTGGCATTGTCTTGCTGAAATAAGCAGGGGCGTCCATGAAAAAGACGTTGCTTGGATGGCAACATATGTTGCTCCAAAACCTGTATGTACCTTTCAGCATTAATGGTGCCTTCACATATGTGTAAGTTGCCCATGCCTTGGGCACTAATACACCCCCATACCATCACAGATGCTGGCTTTTGAACTTTGCGCCTATAACAGTCCGGATGGTTCTTTTCCTCTTTGGTCCGGAGGACACGACATCCACAGTTTCCAAAAAACAATTTGAAATGTGGACTCGTCAGACCACAGAACACTTTTCCACTTTGCATCAGGCCATCTTAGATGAGCTTGGGCCCAGCGAAGCCGGCGGCGTTTCTGGGTGCTGTTGATAAATGGCTTTCGCTTTGCATTGTAGAGTTTTAACTTGCACTTGCAGATGTAGCGACGAACTGTAGTTACTGACAGTGGTTTTCTGAAGTGTTCCTGAGCCCATGTGGTGATGTCCTTTACACACTGATGTCGGTTTTTGATGCCGCACCGCCTGAGGGATCGAAGGTCACGGGCATTCAATGTTGGTTTTCGGCCTTGTCGCTTCGTGCAGTGATTTCTCCAGATTCTCTGAACCTTTTGACGATATTACGGACCATAGATGATGAAATCCCTAAATTTCTTGCAATAGCTCGTTGAGGAATGTTGTTTTTAAACTGTTCGACAATCAGCTCACGATTTGTTCACTAAGTGGTGACCCTCGCCCCATCCTTGTTTGTGAATGACTGAGCATTTCAGGAAGCTGCTTTTTATACCCAATCATGGCACCCACCTGTTCCCAATTAGCCCGTTCACCTGTGGGATGTTCCAAATAAGTGTTTGATGAGCATTCCTCAACTCTCTCAGTCTTTTTGCCACTTGTGCGGCTTTTTTTGAAACATGTTGCAGGCATCAAATTCCAAATGAGCTAATATTTGCAAAAAATGACAAAGTTTACCTGTTCAAACATTAAGTAACTTGTCTTTGCAGTGTATTCAATTGAATATAAGTTGAAAAGGATTTGCAAATCATTGTATTCTGTTTTTATTTACGATTTACACAACGTGCCAACTTCACTGGTTTTGGGTTTTGTAATATAGCGTACAATTAAAGTGGTGTATTCAGGTAGAACCTCTTTTAGGCCGCTGAAAATACACTGATACTTTGGGACCGTTCACAACAGTGTATCGCGTAAATCCGTCCATCACTATGCGCTGGTGCGGCTAACTGGGGGAGAGCAGGGAGCTTTCTACTGCATCTTATGTAGGGTAAAGCGGGGTAAGACGCCCTCCTTAAGAACAATGTCCATTTTCTCTGAAAATATAAATAATTTAAACGTCAACATAATATGTACACAAGAAGTATGCCTAAGTAAACACATTTAAAGGGTAATCAAATCACACCAGACTACAACTTTGTTATTATAAAACAAAATGTAAAATCTTGAAAAGGGGCATCTTACCCCAGGGCCTGGGGAAGATGCCCCCCCTACTGGGGGAAGACGCCCCTGGGGGGCATCTTACCCCACGAGTCATTTTGATTTCAAATTAATAGGCCTGTTACAAATCACAATGGCAATGATTTGTTTAAAAAAAATGTGTAACTTTATCTTTGATGCTACATAAAAGACAAACAAGTGAACAATTCCTTAAAATTATGTGAATAATTAGATTTTCAACATTTTCAAGTCAATAGCCTAAGTTAAAATTTAATTTTGATGTGAACAGTAATCATTTCAAATCAGAGAAACAATTTAACATTCAGGTCTTAAAAGTGCCATTTAAATCATTAAAATTCAATGAACAATATCAATAAATGCTGTAAAAAATTCATTGTTATGTGAAAAAGCTAAAAAAGATTTCAAATCAGATAAACAGTTGAATAATCAGTCCTAAAAACAATCCATTAAAATCATGTGAATAGGACTTTCAATATTTTCAAATCAATAAAACAACTATGTAATGAATATACGAGGACTCCAATCGCGGATCAAGCTCAGAAGAGCGTCTTTTATTTGACTGGGAATGTTCAATGCTCATGGTCAGAAAAAACAGAAACAAGTCAGAAGCCAGAATCAGGAATATCACAGGTAATCAGAATCGTAAACCAGGGACAGGCAAGGGATCTATTAACCAGAAAATCCGTCAGCACAAAATACAGAAACAAAGGGGTATCTAAACTAAGGAAATAGGGGAAAAGGGAAAGGGTAATTGGATAGGGTAAAGGAGACAAAGAAATTAACTAAACGAAGGGAATGCAAGGGAATATGGGAAAACGAAAGACTAGCAATCAAAATTCACAATCACTCGACGCAAATACAAAATATCAACTGGAAACAATGAAACACGCAGACAAATCTTACAACAATCGCAGAAGCTCACTAGAAAGAAAGGCAGAGACGAGACGACCAAGACTGAGCAAAGGAACGAAACGAATCGACACTGACAAGAGGAAAAGTGGGGTTTTTATAAACAAACTAATCAGAGTGTTTAGCCCAAGTAATAAAGGACAGCTGGAGAGGAGGCGGAATCTAGAACAGCAAAGGATGGTGATAGGACAGATTGGGGAAGTAGGTGTGCCCTGCTTCTTCAAACTAACAAATCACCGTGCCTAACTACTCTGCTCTAATGTGTAGTCCTACCCATTTCTAATCACCCGTGCCTCAGCTAAACTATTCTCAGGTGCAGACAGTTAACAAGCACAGGAAGAAGGAAGCAGGAAGTAAAAAAAAAAAAAAAACAGGGGAAAAGATTGTGAATGGAAACAAGACAAGACACCACACTTGGGAAACACAAAAGGGAGCTCAGTACAAGGAAGACAAGAGACAAGCATTCAAAAAACATGAACAGTCACACTAGAAAACATTAACTAAACACAATGAAACTAATAAATCTAAGCAAAAACATACAACATCAAACATAAAATTCTTAATTCACAACAAACTATTAAATTTCATTTGATGTGAACAAGCTGAAAATCATTTCAAATGGGAAAGCAACTTAACAATTAGGCCTAAAATTCCATTTAAACCAGCAAAGTGCAGCCAAAGTTAAATTCTCACACAAAATTCGCGCGCACACACACACACACACGTGCACACACACACACACACACACACACACACACACACGCACACACACACACGTGCACACGCACACACACACACACACACACACACACACACACACACACACACACGTGGGCAGTTCACAGGCTACAGTTTGTGAAAAATCCAGCTACGAATCCAGCTAGCTAGCTACAGCAAGCTAATATAGCTTAATGCTATTATCGTGACATAAAGTCAGCTAAGTAGCTTTGTAAACTGGTAATAATACATTTCTTACTGCTGATTAGCTAATAGGTTAATTATGTTAGATGATGGTGTACATACTTTCCCAGAAATATAACATTAGCAAGGCTAGATATTCAAAATCATGGGGGGGCATCTTACCCCATATGGGTGGGGGGCGTCTTCCCCCCAAAGTCATACTTTTACACTTTCACGTATTGCAAAAAAAGTATTCTGTATTTTTTGTTCAAACTAATAGATCGCCCTCCACAAGACTATCATGTTAACATTTAAAAAAAAGTTTGTGTATATATCCTTCCAAAAAAACACAGAGGCTTATTTGGTAGCGTCAAAACATTACATCAACTTACCCCAAAATCTGTTCTCTGGATTCCCGACAAAAAGTAAAATGATTTCAATGCTAAATAAACATTAGCAAGGCCACTACGATCCAAGGAAAGAGCTGAGATTAAAATTGTTACCATCTAGTGGTCAGGAGGGGAATTAAGGGGGGCGGGGCTTCTTACCCAGAGGGGCATCTTACCCCGCTGTACCCTACGTAGAGGCTATTTGTAGCTTATTCAACCCCACTTCAAAAAAGAGTGAACTATCCCTT